>JAOXXN010000471.1:10062562-10074875 GCA_026770055.1 Myrmophylax atrothorax | reverse complement strand
TACATAATTGTATTACGAAATGAAACCTCAATGGTGTCGGTAAGGGAAATAACTCCATAGATATTCCTATATCAAGGGAAGTAACTCAAATCTGAGATAAATGCTAAGACCAAGCAAAAACTCCTTTATTTCGTAACTACTTAGAAAATAACCAATCAACGTTTTGTGGTTTCTAAGCTTAAATTGATCTCAGATTTTTATTTTTATGCAAAAGCTAAATAAACCCGGAGAAAGGTCGAGCGATATTGTTAGTGTTTAATAAAAATAAAATACTAAGTAATTGCTACAGTAACTTTTTGTAAAGGTTGTTTAACAGAGGAACAGTAGAAAGACATTTCAATTCTGGTCCTTAAAGCTGTCACAGTAATTAGTAGCCTTGAGATTTGGTCCATGACATTCAGAATGCTACAATGAGAATTCAGGCACTGAAGTATTTTATATATGGTAGACAAGACAAAAAAACCACACTTTGACGGAGTTGTAACATTGTTTGGAGTTTCAGTTGAAACCATAGTTGTGGTTTCAAACAGGTAATGATCAAGCTGAAGTCTTAATGCTACAGGATTTGAAATGAGTAGCTAATTCCTTAGGAGACAAACTGAAAAGAAAATAATACTGAAATACTTCATTTCTTCAGACTAACAGCAGTCTAGTCAAAGGCTGTAAGCAAACAATTCAGAGGTCATTGCACAGTGCTGTGATGTTTGAAATAGAGTCAAACAGGCCATGGAAAACTGTCATGTCCGCACTCAAATGTGGACTATGAACAAGAGGAAGACAATTGTATTTCACTGTGTTCTGGTTGTTTGGGACTGACACCGTTGCAGGCACTTGCCTGAGCTCACAGGTGCTGTGTCCTGACCTTTTCTTGCGAGCAGAGAGCATGGGGAGTGCAGGCTGCCTCTGCAGGGAGTGCTGGAGCAGTGGCCATCCTTAGTGCTGCAGGAGGTGCTTTGGCTGCACCACACCCAGATCCCCTGAGAGCACCTATGGCAGAATATCAGAATCACTGTAATGGGGTGCTTGCAGACCTGAGTTGGCCCTTGGTTAGGAAAAGAAAACTTGATTTTTTATTTTTTTTTAAGACCCAGCTAACAATTTTTTTGTGATTTATTTGAGGCTTTCTTAAGCCTTCCTTTGAGCACTGGGAAAACATTGCCTGCTCTTTTTACAGAGAAATACTTGAACAGTTTGGGGTCTATAAGGGGGAGATGTAGCTAATTTTCTAACCACTTACCTTCCAGGAACCATGCTAGGTATTGAATTGTTATATTTCTCTTTCTTTTAGGCTATGAATATTGTCACTTCAGTGCTGCTCCTTTATGCAAAGGAGGAGGAAGCTTTCTGGCTGCTGGTGGCTCTGTGTGAACGTATGCTACCTGACTACTACAACACAAGGGTTGTTGGTATGTTATGGGGACATTTTCTAAAATGACTGTACAAAAAATAACCAAATTGTTTGGTGGTGTTTGTACTGAAACAAATATATGTGTAGGTGCATGTGTGACATAGATACAGCTGTGAATGCCAGTGACAAGACAGTTTCCTCAGGAGCTCAGAAGCAATTCCCTAAACACATGCTGTGCTAGTTAATAGTTCTTTCAGTTAGTATTTGATGGCATTCTAAAGTGGGATTAAACAAAGTAAATTAAAAAGAGATGTGAGGATAAAATTTGAATTCTAGATGAAGCAGTTATCTTACTAAGGTAAGGTGGAAACAGGAGCTTTAGCACTCTGCAGTAGAAGCCTTTGTGTCTGTTTACCTGTCATTTGAAAGGACCCAAGTATCTGAAAGCTGTTGTCAGAAGTTCCCTTGTGTATGTGGAAGTGACTTTTCAATTTATCATGGAAACTATTTTACTGAAGCTCACAAATCCTTGAGATACTCATTCAGCCCTAGAAATGATTTTCCTGGCCTGCTTAAGACACTGATGTTATGGCATGAAAATGTATAACTCAAGGTTCTCTTGAAATAATTCCAAACGCTTAGAGTCACCCTGGCCTTGTTCAACAGGTAATGTTGAGGTCTTATCCCAATTAGTAATGGTAACTCCCAAGCCACCATTTAATTTTTGTAGGTGCTAGACCAAACTGACCCCTTGTTAGCTATTATGAAGTGTATCATTAAAACAGAATAACTGTATTGCAGTTAAATTTGTATGTACAACTCAGTAGTTTAATGGAATCTGTTATTTATCTGAAAGTGAGAAAATGTGTGTAAGCATCATGTAGAATATTCTTAGGCTTTGTACTTATATATTTATAGAATATATGTATATATATTTTTTCCCCTAAATGGCAATGTGTCAGTTGCTCCCAAATTAATGGACATTCAAACTTCTTTTCAACAGGAGCATTGGTAGATCAGGGTGTCTTTGAAGAGTTGGCTCGTGACTACATTCCACAGCTTTATGACTGCATGCAGGACCTGGGTGTAATCTCCACCATTTCCCTGTCCTGGTTCCTCACTCTATTCCTCAGTGTAATGCCATTTGAAAGTGCAGTGGTGGTTGTGGATTGTTTCTTCTGTGAAGGAATAAAGGTGATATTTCAATTAGCACTCGCTGTCCTCGAAGCTAATGTAGACAAGCTGCTTAGCTGTAAAGATGATGGAGAAGCCATGACAGTCTTGGGAAGGTATTTATTACAGAAAGTAAAGTATCTTAATTTTGTTCTTCTTTTTGCTTACTTTTCTTATTCGTCTTCTATGTTGAAATACTGAATTTAAAACAGAACAATATATGTAAACCTTTTACATCCTTATGGTTCCCATTCATCCATATAAGGTAGTCTTCATATTATCTTAAAATAATGTTGTTACCAACAAGATATAAATTCTTCTAAACAATCAAGTAAACTTCCCAAACCTGGTTATAGAAACTTAATTTATTTGATTATTTTAGTTGATTACAAAGGCTTTGTTACTTCATCTTTTGCTTCCTACCTTTTAAATGTTACTAAGATAAAGCCTTGATGTCAAGGGAATGTACCAAATAGAACTCAGAATAAATAGGTATGATCTTGAACGAATAGATTTCAGTGAAACAGGTGGCTGATAAATAGAGTGGCTTGAGTCATTCAATAGAAATTTTTATTGCTCAGTGTAATCTCTGATTTCTTCATGTTTGCTGGTGGTGCTTAGTTTTCAAGATGCTGTTGAAACTTTGGATTTTTTTTCATAATAAGTTTCATTAGTAGAGCCTTACTCTTATTAGAGAGTGACTTGATATTTTTTACATTTAATAATCTGTATGTAACCCTTATTCTGTTAACCCTCAGAAGGGAGGGGTTACAACTGTGTCTTGGATTTCTCATTTCTTTTTTTTTTCCCCCACCAGGTATTTGGACAGTGTGACTAATAAGGACAGCACTCTTCCTCCCATTCCTCATCTTCACTCACTGCTCAGTGATGATGTAGAGCCTTATCCTGAGGTGGATATCTTCAGACTAATAAGGTCTTCCTATGAGGTAGGAGGATTTCTTAACAGGCACTTGCCACTGCACACACCTTCTGCTTCACAGAGGAATTTGATGCTCTGTAGTTTGGCTTTGCTTGAAACTGAAAGAACATAAAAGAAATACAGACTCATCTCAGAAGGCTGAAGTGGGGCAAGGGAGAGGGGTTAGATTGTCTTTGTCTTTTAACAAAAACCTTGAATTGGAGCTGTTTTGCATAGAAGCCTGAGGCCTCAAAGGAGAACATCCTACAGCCAAAAATGGATTTATAAACAAAAGGCTGGACTTGTAATTTGAGAAAAGTTAATTCTCATCTTAGTTTTTTTGTGCTTTTCCAAACTTAAATATTAGAAATATTAGTGAAATCTGTATGATTTCTGAAGACCTTTCTGGTTTTTTTTTTCTCAGCAAGTGCTGATTATGACCATGGGTGACTATATTCTCTACTATCACCAAAACTAAAAAAATTTCAAGTAAAAGGAGTTTCTAATAACTCATACATATAAAGCACAGGACAAAGAACTTCAAAGCCAACTAAAATTTTCAAACTGGTTTCATTGTCCTTAAATTTTAAAAACTAACCATCAGTTAAAATGTCTCTTACACTGACATACCTGTTGTTTTACCAAAATTAAGGAATCATTTTAAAGATTTATTCTCTTTCATTTCTTTTTTTCCTCCCATTGATATACAAGGTAAATGAGTGTTTTTTAGTTCAAGAAGTCGGTTCCTACTTAAAAATAGGACAGCTTTTTCAAAGGCACTTCCCATGTTCCTGAAACATCTTTGCTTTAACATGGTCTCTATTTAA
This sequence comes from Myrmophylax atrothorax, assembly GCA_026770055.1. Taxonomy (NCBI): domain Eukaryota; kingdom Metazoa; phylum Chordata; class Aves; order Passeriformes; family Thamnophilidae; genus Myrmophylax; species Myrmophylax atrothorax. The sequence continues at coordinate 10,070,608 of JAOXXN010000471.1, read as the reverse complement.
TAAAGAAGTAGGTGGTCCTTAGTGTGTTCTGTACTGAAGAGCAAAGTGTATCAAGGTAGATGGATGTTTCTTGTCATTCACCCAGTGTTAGAATGGAGAGAAGGGCATTTATGTGAAATTCTGTTTTCACTGTATTTTTCTATTTTCCTCATCAAGAAGACTGCTTGCATTGGCTTAACTGCTTTTAGATGGATAAGCTGACTCTGTGCAGAGCCAGTCTGTCTTTCTGGGGCTTCTGCAGCACAGAACTTTGTAGCTCTTTCTAGAAAATAACATCTGTGCTCCTGTGGAATTAGGCAAAGAAAGTAGCATGGAGACTGAAGAACAGTGAGGAAAACAGGAGTTGGTTGCAAAGAGAGAATTAGTTCCAGGAGAGTCATTGTTGTTAGTTGATTGGATTATTAAAAAGACCCCAAAAATTCATTAGTAAACTATTTTGATAAAAAAAACTTCAAGGCATCTGTTACGTCTATTGTTTCTCAATTAGTTACATGCAGTCAGGGCTGGGAATTCACTGTTAGCTTTGTTACAGCTACAAAGAGTGAAATATCAAGAAAGTGAGCATAGTTTGTTATTTTTCAGAATTTAAACTGTTAAAGGTACTTGCTGGGTCACTATCTTAATCCATCTTAATCTTCTAGACATTTATTGCTTAAAAAAAATTAGGAAGACCTACAGCTGAAGAAAATGTTTATCTTGGAGACCTTTGCCATCCCTCAAACACAGACACACCACCCCCAAGGAGAGGGAAAACCTTGCAGACTGTCCTGTGATACATGTCATGGGAACATGATGAATCTGACAACTTGATGTCACTGGCAAAAGCACAGTGTTGAGATTGTTTTATGAACAGCTGCTTTCCATAGTGCTCTGACTCTGTCCAGTCCTGAGGAAATCATGTCAGATCCATATATGTGAAGTCTCCAGTGAAAGCTGAAGTGATGCAGATGATGAATTTTTTGGTAATTAAGCAATTATCCTCCCTCTCTGTGATGATAGTCATCAGACTTCCTACTTTCAAAGGAGAAACATTCTGGAAATAAGAAAATATACATAACAAGTGCATTTTACACTGCTAGTACTTTTTTATTTACTGAAAATACATTTTACTAAGAAATCTCTTCATCTTTTCATTTAATTTTGCATTTAATTCAGTGGTGCCATAATAATTATAATAGAAGTGACTGAAATGATGCATAATCACTGCAGTTTTAAGAGCCTGTTCATAGTTCACTGTCACTGGACTCCTATTCAGAGCTGTTACGTGCTTAACTCATTTGATTTATATGTTAGTTAATTTAGAAAAAAACCCAGCCCTTAAATACTTGAGCTATATCTATAGCAGTATCTGGATCTTGGCCATTTTAACAGCTGACACTCATAGGTCTGTGCTGTTGAAAGGTTTGATACAGCTTTAACCTAGAACAGATGACACACTTCTTTATGCAACTTGAAAGTAAAAATGAGCAAGGAACTGTTCCCAGAAGGTAATGGCATTCAACCTTCCTTTTTTGTAGACTGCATGAATTTTAGTTTTATGGATGAGGACAGACCTTCTTGTTTGGAACAGAGAATGAACTCTGATTGCTGGAATAGATGTGGGCTCAGAGCCAAAAGACCTGTCTTTCCAAAGTTTTGTGACCTCTGTGATGCTTGATATTCATAAATGTTTATCTAACCTACATTTTTGTCAAAAGACCTCTTTATTTGCAAAATACTCACAAGTACATGAAGTATCATTTTATTCCCAAGGTACATGATAAAGATGATCAACTGTATAGATACATGCAGCTTTAGCATTAATCAGGCAAGAATGTGCCAGCAAATTATGACTTGCTTATGTAGATGCACTTGCACTGGAAATATAAACCATCTTGTATGAAAGTTTCTTGCCACCTCTTTCTGGTTTTACGTGTGCTGTAGTTGATGTCTGGCATTAGTGTTCCTGCTGATCACCTGTGCATTTCTAAGTATGTAGCAAGTGGTTTTCAGATGGCAAGAAATTTCTGTTTATATTATTTCTACAAAAATTAGGGGTTAAGCATTCCTCTGCACATGGAAACATGGAATATTATTCCTAATGGGTTTTCTCCTAGGATGCTTCTGTTGTATAAGCAGAGCTCCCTGACACTGTTATCGTGACCTGTCACTGTGCATTGTGAAACAAAGTTCTGAAAGTAAGACTCGGGTACTTAAAAGAATCTTTTCCTAATGGAAGTTGCATTATTGATACTTGGTTTCAGACCCTTGGAATGTTAGCACTGCTATACAGTCTCAGCCATTAGAGATTCAGTTAGTTTAAATATCCTCTCTGTTATGATTATGAGCCATTCCAGGACAAATTGAAATAAAACCCTGCAGGAGGAGTAATGAAACAATCTATTCATAGTGATTTGCCAGGCAAGAAGTTTCTAACTACTGAGATAACAGTATGAAATATGAGAATTTGAAATTTAATAAAGACCTCTTCAAATGAAATTAAGTTATTGGGGAAAAATAACATCTAGTGACATATTCCTAAAGTCTTCATAACTTTGTAATGTGTTAGAAAAATGCCTTAACAGCAGTTCCATTTGTGGCATATCGTATAATTAAATTAATTTCTCAAATACCTTAAAGGCAAGCTAAATATTCTGAATATTAATACTGAGATTATCCTGTGCTATTTTCTCTCTTTTAAGAAATTTGGAAGTATCCGAGCAGATTTAATTGAACAGATGAGATTCAAACAAAGACTAAAAGTCATCCAAACCCTCGAAGATACTACAAAGCGCAATGTGGTAAGTACTGAAATAATGTTCTTTGCAAATATTAAGGTCAATTAGATTCTGAAATTCAAATTAGTTTTCCAGTGAGATGTGGATTTCAAGTCTGTAACTGTTTAATGTTGTGTTTCAAAAGGTACGAACTATTGTGACAGAGACTTCTTTTACTATTGATGAACTGGAGGAACTGTATGCTCTTTTCAAGGTAAAGCTAAGTGAAGATAAGATCTTGTGCCTGCAGGAAGTGTAAACATTTAGTTTTGATATGGGACAGTGTCTTTTCTAAAGACCAGGACGAGTCTGTGAGTTACTATTGGGCATTTTGATACAAATTTGAATTAACTGCTGTATTATTGATATACAAAACCCTAAAGAACCCAAATAACCAAAAGCACAAACCCCAGAAACAAGTAGTTATTAAAACATTAAGAAATGAGTAATACGTTGCATGATTTGTCCATGGAAAGAATGCATATACTGATGAAAACCATCAAACAAAAAAATGAACAGGTAGAGGCTTTTGATCAGTCTTTAGAAGCCTAATGTATTCCAAAACCTGACACAGCTTTTGGAATTTAGTACAGAAATACCTTTATTATCTCAAAGATTTAATACTTTTGTAATCACAATAGCTGATTTTTGCCATTGTTAATGCTTTAATGCATTGCATGGGAATTTAGTGTCACAAAGTGATATGTCTTTGTAAGTTGATTAAATCCAAACATTTAAAGCTGAGCAGTTAAATGCTTTGACTTCACTTTCATGCACAGTGTCTTAAAACAAGATACTTTCTTCCTCTGTTTTGTTATAACAAGAATTTTTTTTTATATACCATGAAGAATTTATTTCCTTTTGATTTCCCATCTTTAATGACAAGTCTTGCAATTGTCCAAATCCCTCAGTGTCTTCTTTCAGTTTTCCATGTAATCAGAGAGACCAAGTCAGACAGTGCTGGTTGATCACTGGGCAGTGCTTGGATGTTTTTTCCTAAGCTTCTGAATTGTTTTTAATTAGATGCTGTCAAAATCAGTTCCAGAACCTTCACTGCCTTCAGCACATTAATCAATATTTTTGAGACTCTATAGTTCAACCAAAAAAATTTCAAATAAACAGTGCTTTTCATATGATCAGAGATTAAATAAAGATTTCATGAGACTCCCCTTTCTTACTTGACTGTGTGGTGAGAGTGAAGAGGGTGACTAAGCACAACAAGTCTGTGTATATTTGGAAGTAACAGCTGCTTACTGCTCTGTTCAAAACAGGAATGTCATGTTTTGTCTGCCTGGGAGGCAGAAGTTGTTTTGCTTTATCTTCTTTCTTTTAATAGGGGGTTGTCTTTTTATGCTGGTTAGAGGAGAAACCTCTTCCAGAAGTAGAAGGGCCAGGAAAACTGAAATACATTTGCTATCTTGCATTGTTTTAAGAATGCATGTGTATGAGTTTTGATTATTTTTTTTAATCATTGATAGTGATGACTTGTTCACAGAGGTGCTGACAATCTCCTGGTACTTACTTTTTCTGTTCAGGCAGAACATCTGACTAGCTGCTACTGGGGAGGAAACAGCAATGCCATTGAGAGGCACGACCCCAGCCTGCCCTACCTGGAGCAGTACCGCATTGACTTCGAGCAGTTCAAGGGCATGTTCGCCCTCCTCTTCCCCTGGGCATGTGGAACTCACTCAGATATCTTGGCTGCTCGCTTATTCAGGCTGCTGGACGAAAACGGAGACTTGCTCATCAACTTCCGCGAATTCGTCTCTGGGCTGAGTAAGGAGGATTCACAGCACTTCCAAAATAATGTGGCCAAACGAGTTTGTTTCTAAAGGGGATCCCATCCTTCAGAAACACTATCAGATAATGAGTTTGATATATGCCAATTTGCATAAGTTACCCTTTGCTTTGAGAGCTGCTCATGCTACTGTTCAGTTCATTTTTATTGTGCCTGTGAGAGTGGCTCCCACTGGGGTTCAGGGTGGTCTCAGGTGGTACATCTACATTAGCCAACGGTGTATCACTCTGGGATACATGGACAACACAAGAGCTACACATCCATTAGGATCTGAAGATTTCCTTCACTGCTAACTCTCAACACAAAAATGAACTGCAACTTGTGTGCTTAATGGTGTTATTTCTACTAGTCAGAGTATTCCCGTTGGAAAAGCCTTTTGTATGTTCTTGCGTAGTGTTGCTTTCTCAGTGACACTGCATTTCATTACATGTTCCTTAAACTTTTCCTGAAAGATGGGAATTTTATATCATTTGTTAATGCTTCTGGAAAGGTGAGAGAGGCAGCATTTGCTCCCTCATGAAGAAGATTTTTGAGAAATTTGTGTGCATACATAAGGGATGGGGAAAGAATAGAGTAAGGATGTTAGTTTTGCCCCTGAATAAAAGTCCTTTTCTCTAGAAGTTTGCTGATGTGCCACGTGTGTGTTCCTGCATGAGGGGAAGATAAGGCAGCCCACAGTCTTTGCCGTGGGAGGTACCACCTATATTACTTCTGAAATCAGTAACCAAGAGTGCAGGCTCAGAGCAGGATGGAAGTCACCTGAAAAGCAGAAAGTGGAGCTGCAGGTCCAAGAAGGAGGCTGAATGTTGTTGGTGAAGGTTGTGGCCTACACAAGTCCTGAAGAGGCAAGATTTCACGACATGGAAGTCAGTGTTGCCGCAAAGGGAATGTGTTAACCCCTATGACTAACATGAAGAAGCAAAGATGATGCAGGGGCTGGCCACTCCTTTTTTGAATGAAGCAGAAATTGTTCCCTGTAAAAGTGATCAGCATCTCACCATCTATCATGTATTAATTCATAGCAACCTTGCATTTTTCCCAGCTTTACATTTTGGTGTTTTTTAAAAGAGAAAAAGTTTCCCAATCTGGCTTTCAGCAAGTCTTTGTAGCAGTATGTTTTTAAGTGTTAGGGCTCCAAATGCAGCCTTGCATTAAAACTTCTGTACAGCAGTGATAACACCTCTCCTTCACACCACCCAAAAACCCCAGTGATGCAGTGATATCTGTTTGAGGGACTGTTTGCCAGGTAACACTCAATGACCTTTTGGTGACCCATGAATTAAATGCTCCTGCTGTTTACAGGATGCTCTTAATAACCATCAACCACTTATTGACAGAGTTTTTTGAAACCAATAATGAGTATTAAGGACAAGGGCCAGTGTTGACCTCTGTCAAGAGAAATGAATATAAAATGCACAAATGTGGCTGTAAGCCAACATGACAGAATTAAAACCTTCAATAGGCAAAACAACCAAAACTGCTCATTCTGCAAACCCGCTTTTTTTCAGAAACTAAGGCCAGTGTGGTATAGCTTGAAAACTTCTTTTTTCCTAAAAAAAAGTCAACCCTGCCATCCCCTTTTGTTTAAGAAGCATGTGAATACCATTCAAGACAATCAACAGAAACAACATTGGATCTGTTTGAGCATATTTCACCGTGCCCCAGGACTTTGAACAATTCCACAAACATCAGCTGCTTCAGTCTGCCACACCAAGCTAATATGCCTTTGCTAGGAAAGTATCCTAAATGAGGAGTATCTTTTGTTGGAGGAGGATGCATGTGCTCATGTCACATTTCCCTTGTGGCTGTCCTGGAAAGCATGGTCAGAGGATGGGCATTCTGGAGGTGACCTTTGGGCACTGCCCTCGCTTTTCTTACTGAGTCCAAGCAGCAGAACTGAACTCTGGCCCTGATTACTCAAATCTGTCCTTCCTAAAGGAAGTGTCCTATCCAAGTGCTTCCTAGGCATGGCCCATTGTGGCAGATGCTTGCCACGGCACCAGAAGCATTTCTGTTTCACAACTCTCTCTTTCAATCGTCTTATTCTATGTAACCATAAGGATTTGTTCCCTCAAAACTTCTCTTTGATGCCACTGACTTCTTCTGGTAGCTTCATGAGGAGGAGGTGAAAAGGGGTGGTGCTGTGTGTCCCAGCATGAGCTCCTGGCCCGTTCTTCCGTGTCAGCCTGAAGTCCTTTGGGATATGAGAGTGCTATAATTGCAGCTGTGAATCTGTTTCCTTTACACTGTCCCTGCAGCAAGTAACTCAAGAACTTCCTACTTCACATGTCTCTAAGGCCTCAGCTGAGCAAAGATGGAACAACCTGGCATATTCTTCTGTACTTTTACCCTGCGTTGTGTTACTGCAAGTTCATCTACTTCCTGTGCATCAGTTTCTGCCTGTTGCCCCTTGTCCTATTGCTTGGCACCACTGAGAAGAGCCTGGCTTGATCCTCTTGGCACCCTCCCTTCAGGTACTTATGGACATTGATGAGGTGCCCCCTGTTGTCTCTTCTCAAGGCTGAACAGTCCCAGCTCCCTCAGCCTTTCTCTGTAAGAGAGAGGCTCCAGTGCCCTAATCATCTTTGTTGTCCTCTGCTGAACCTGGTCCACAAGCTCCATGTCTCTTGACAAGCCCAGAAATGGACACGGCACTCCAGGTGTGGCCTCAGTGGAGCTGAGTAGAGGGGCAGGATCACTTCCCTTGATCTGCTGGCAATGCTCTTCATAATTCTGAGCACGAAAAGGGCCTGGCATTTGGAAGCACACACAGGTTCATCTCAGGTGAAAAGCAGCAGCAATTGAGCTCTTTCAGTTCTCTTCACATCTCGGGACAGAGAGAGAAACAAGCCTATGTGTGTCACCCTGTGCCCTGGTGACTGCTTCCCTAGTTGTTGCTGGAGGATGCAGAACTGCAGCCCATTCTGTGCTTATTTCAAGTTGCCTTTAGCAGTGGGGCACTTCATGTGGTACCTGGGTGCATAAGCTAAGATCTAGTTTCACCACAAGGGAAGCATTATCTGCATGGCATGATACATCAGGGAGGAACATAAGAAGGTTTTGTGCTTAAAAAGGACCAAGCTGAAAGTAAAATGGCTAATGTAGATGTGCTCAATCCTTTGGCCTAACATCTGTATTTATTGTAGTGTTAAGCTTTACAAAAGACTTGTCATTGTTAGTATTTGCCAAACCACACATTGTAGTTTGCATAGCAAAGGTTAAGTTGACCTGGTCACCTCTAAGGTAAAATAAATGTCTGCATAACCTAATTATTGCAGGTCAATGAATTTGTTTATGAATGGTATGTCACAACCAGTCAGATTTATGAAGAAGTCTGATTGTTGGTTATTTCATTATTTTAAAATTAACTACTATCCATTTAATTAATTGGAAGGGGGGGTCTACAGTAGACTGCTTGGGTTTCATACAGCTAATTGTAGTGTAGACCACCAGAAATGAATAGGGGTTGATGTGGATAAATCACTAGAAAGT
>JAOXXN010000471.1:10040296-10062423 GCA_026770055.1 Myrmophylax atrothorax | reverse complement strand
TAGACCACCAGAAATGAATTGGGGGTGATGTGGATAAATCACTAGAAAGTATTGCCTGAACATCAGTTTAGCCCATGGTTAAACTGTGATCAATGCTGTTTACTTGAATTTCTCTTTTTTTTTTTTTTTTGTAAATATCCGATTGCTCTGAGTCATGTGATGTTTGTATTGGATCCTCAGATCAGAAAGTTTGAAGTCCACACAAAAAAGTCTTGTTAACTTTCAGCTGGAGGCCTTTCTGAGTGGTAATGCCATGACCATAGCTTATTTTTGAGCATTATAAAATAGGCATTTAATGAAGGACCCAAGGTTGAAGTACAAAATTCAGGGTAAATTGGTCAGTGTTCTCTTGCTATTTCTACTGCAGACTTACAGGACACTTACATGTCAAGTGACTGCCTTATGATTTCAGGCTCTGAAGGGAGTACAGTGCTCCCCAGAGTGAATGTAGCAGCTTCTAAACCAAAATACTGCAGCAATAATAAATAAAACGGCATTGAATTCTGAGTATTAATGTACTGTACGTAATGCTGTTTAGGTGCAGCGTGCCATGGAGATCTTACAGAGAAGCTGAAGCTACTGTATAAAATGCATGTTTTGCCTGGTAAGTAAATGATTTAAAATAGCTGTTGTCTTGTTGAGAACAGGTATTTGGAGCAGAGTTGTTTATGACTAGCTTTCCCAATTAAAAATTTACTTGTGGGAACTATTGTAGCTTCTACCATAACTAGACACAGATTTGGAAAGTCTGAAAGCACTCACACAGCTCTCTATTGCTCTGATGACAAACAGGAGATTTATATGTGTCTTTTGCCTGTTAAGCTGGGGTTGGTGATAAGCCCCACGCATAAATACAATATTCTTCAACCTTTGTTACCATAATGCACTTTATTTAATAGCAAAGCTAGTTTGTAATGTTCCTGCCTGCCCTGGTTCCTCATTTCTGTCCCCAGGCTTTCTTCTTTGTCCCCTCTGGGCTGACACAACTGTTTGCAGAGGGAAGCTCCAGATGGTTTCATAGATGTGTTTTCCAGGGAGCTGTACAAACTTGGACTCAGCTAAGTGAGAGAGGCAGTTCAGGGTGGAGAGGGGATGAAAACATCTCAGGACAGTTTTGCCTCTGAAGAAAATGACATCCTGGAACTGTATCCTCTCTCTCTGTCACGCAAGTGCCATAAAGAACCCATTGTTGTCCTCACTGAACCTGCAATTTTAAGTATGTTGCAAGTGCTTGGGTAACTTAAATCTTGTGCACATTTACATGCTCTGGTAAAGATGTCTAAAAGCTTTAGGAGGATATTCACCTTCATGTGCTTTGAGCATGAGACCCTGATTGCTTCCAGCTAGTTTTGCTTGGAGATAGGCTTGAGTGATTTATTAATTAAACAGGGAAAAGAAAATCTTAAAATATTTTTTTAAATACTTTTTTTTTTTTAATATTGAATTGTAACAGAATAGATCTGTTTTTAAAAATGCAGCTTCTGGTATTTGGGGACTGATAAGCTCAAAAGAAATCATGGAAGACTGTTTCCAGCTAGGAAAGAGTTCATACCCGGCTTAGAACACACTGAGCTGCACAGAATAAAGTAATGGAAGTAGACATGGGAGGATGGGTAAGCCAGCCTCTTAAGGCAAGCAGCTCCTTTTTAGACAGTATTGGATACTGGGGAGAAGAATTCAGGTCCAGCTGTTCATTCCCTGTGAGCTGAAAAGAGGTGATTCCTAGCCCATCACATCCTGATACTTTTACTTCTAGAAACTGGCATTCTAAAAGTATCAATGGACATATCTTTTTGGTTTTACTTAAAGGATGGAATTTTTAATGAAAGAATTTTGCTACATTCCTTAGATCCATCCCCTGAGCAAGAAGAGCCAGACTCTGCTTTTGAAGCTACTCAGTACTTTTTTGAAGACATCACACCAGACTGTACACACGGTAGGCATCTTTTGTCTCGGGCATGAAAGGATGAGGTAGTGCATTTCAAACAACTTATGCTGCTTTTTAATTGGACTAAACTTTCTAAGTGAAGTATTCTTTGTAAAAGGGAGCATGAAGTATTTGTATATATTTTTATAACCTTAGAGGTGCAGGCATGAGTACACCCAGAACCACCCGGTACTTTGCATTGCAGAAGTACTTGCAGAACAATGCCATCGAGTGTGTTGTAATATAGTTTTGTGATAAGTCCAGCATATATGTCTTGATGGAGAATAAGAATATATTGCCTTTCAAGATATATTTGGATCAGAACTTAAAATATTCTATATAACTGAGACCAAAAGATACATCAAAATGTAGTTCAGCAGTTTGAAATCTTTTTGTGCCCTAATGAGAGCCAGCGTCTCATTGCTGTTGCCTTAAATGGCATTCTCTTTCTTAAGATATTTGATGTGAAGTTTCTCTGATTCAAGAAAAATTCAGGTTACAAGGGGGAGGAATGTTGTTTGAAAATACAGGCAGGAGTGAATAGAGTAGAAATGGCAATTTTAAGTCCTGAAAGACAAGAGAAGATGCATTAATGTAATCACCAATCATCATGCCAGAAGTGTTTTGTGTCATGGTAACACAGGCTAATCATTGTACTACACAAATAAAATTTAAGATGGTCCAAGCCTTATTAGTGATATTATAAATTATATGGAATATGTCAGCAGGTTTAAGAATAGGTAAAAATCATCTTTTATTCCTATAATTTTTACTCTGCATTTTCTGCAGTGTAAATATTTTCTTGTTTTGCACTGTACACATGAAAAGTATGTATGTCTCTAAATCCACACTGATCTCTCTCTCCCCTGCCCCTCCACTTCCTAGTTGTTGGCCTAGACAGCAGGAACAAACAAGGAGTAGATGATGGGTTTGTCACAGTGAGTCTGAAAACAGACAAAGGTATGCATGGGGTCTCCATGTGAGTTACATCCTTTGTTTCTTATAAAGATGCTCTTTTTGAATATGGAAAAAAGGTATTAATTTAAGTTTTCTTCATGGACTTTTCCTGCATCTGTGGGTAATTTGTTGACAATAGGAAAGAAGAGCTCACAAGACAATCGAAATTATCTGAGAATATGGAGCCAAGAGAATAAATCCAAAGCAAAAAACACAAAGGACTTGCCCAAACTGAACCAGGTACTTCTGCTGACACTTATTTTTCATTAACATTAAACTTTCTTCATATAGGTATAAATATTCAATATGTTAACACTGAACAGAAGTTTTATTTTGAGGCAGATACTTTTTTTACCACAGAGCAGCAGTCAGCTGATTACAGAAGTTAGTTGTTTTCAAAATACTGTAACTGGCATCCAGCTCCCAAAACATCCCAAAAATAAGACACACACATATAGGAATGGTAACATATTAATTTGATCTGCAGACAAAGGGTGATGAGACATTGAATATCACCAGCTAGCTCATAATGTCTGATACACATAACCTGAAAGAAGCATTTTATGTTTTGTAACTTATACTGCTGGTCTCATTCCCCTTAGATCCACAGCTGCTAAGGAGGAGGAGACCCACTGGGATAGCTGTTTCCTCCAGAGCACATAGGGAAGGTTTATTCCCTGTAGAACAATGATTCTTACTTAAGGTAGCCCTGAGCAAATGTCCTTCCTCTTTAATTCATGAGTTTTGAATTTATAAAGACTGGCATCCAACTAAGTTAAGCCTGTCAGAGTGCTGCAGGTCTTATTTAATTTTTCATTACTTCTCATTAGTTTTAGCAGACCCCTAATTATACTGAGCATCATTCCTACATGAAAACCCACCAAAACAAATGTTGTGTCTCACTGCTCACCCTCCGATGCCCTCCTGTGGCTGCAGAGAATTGTATTTGTCGTGTGTTGGATGACACATTGAACAGTTTATTCTAAATAGCTTTGAGAGAGGCAACACATCTGACTGCCAAGTCATGGAAAATGCTTTCTAGACTGCACCTGGGCTATTTCCAGTTTCAGTTTAATCACATAAACTGTTGTGTCATGCCTTGATTGCCGGCTCTTAAAACTGATTTAGTACATGTCAGTCTGATTCATTCCCTGCTCTCATTAATGTTTCCCCGCTCTGTGTTTAGGGGCAGTTCATTGAGCTGTGCAAGACGATGTACAATATGTTCAGTGAAGACCCCAACGAGCAGGACCTGTACCACGCCACGGCTGCTGTGACCAGCCTGCTTTTGGAGATAGGTGAGGTTGGCAAGCTCTTCAGTGTGCAGCCCACCAGCGAGGCAGACGGCAGCAGTAACAGCTGCGGCAAAACTATCCAGAGCGAACTGTTTCAGAAGAAGGAGCTTCAGCAGTACCCCCTGGAGCAGCACAAGCCGCTCCAAAGCAGCCTGGCTGCCAGCGAGGAGGAGGCCGTTTGCCCCGACAGCGCCCTGGGCATGCAGATGGAAGACATTAAGCTTGACGACTCTTCTCCCAGGGACAACGGAGCCTGTTCTTCCATGCTCATTTCCGACGATGACACAAAAGACGACAGTTCGATGTCCTCCTACTCAGTGCTGAGCGCAGGGTCGCACGAGGAGGAGAAGCTGCACTGTGAGGACATCGGTGAGGACACGGTGCTGGTGCGGAGCAGCCACACCGCTGCCCTTCGCAGGAGCACCAGCATCGACAGGGACTGGGCTATCACCTTCGAACAATTTCTAGCCTCCCTTTTGACTGAGCCAGCGCTGGTGAGGTACTTTGACAAGCCTGTGTCCATGATGGCTAGGATTACTAATGCTAAAAACATAAGGATGAGGGGCAGACCAATAACCTCGGCCAGTGACTATGAAATCTCTACTATGTCGGGATAAAAGGCAGTCGGGTTTTTTATTTCTTCTTTTTCCTTATTCTGTATTTATTAGTACCTGGCGCAGGCCCTGGTATTTTCAGAACATGATTGTTTTCACTAATGTGAAAATGTTGGGGTGCAAACTTAACTATCTTGAAGTATAATCACTCCTTCTGTGGGAAATGTTACACAAACGCAAATTTTATTCAAAATACAGAAAAAAAACCGGTTGTCAGTGAAGTGTGTGTATTATTAATCTTGCTGTCAATATATAATGGTAAAGTTCTTAATTTCTAAATGTAAACTTTATGCCAATATTTATGTGCATTTTTAAAATAGACATATATAGAGATCTGATTCTTGGGAAAAAAAAATTAACAAAATGGGAACAAACTAAAATTCAAAGGGATGCTGTCAACCTGAAAAGGACCTCAGGTGAAATTAAGTTCCAGGCAACATCCCTGAAGGATAATTTTATTTCATATAATTTTTTTTCAAAGAAGTTTTTTATGTATGCTTTGATTTTATTTTTTTGAATATACAAAAGACCACTTCAGTGACACCTGCCTGGCTCATAACTTCCTCTGCCTGAGGCTGGTATGCTCAAGTAAAAGTGAGAAGTCCATCCCAAGCCTAAGTGGCACATCAGGCAAATGTGGATAAATGTGATGGTTTCTGCTCTGATGGAAGACAGAGCCCTTTTGCCTTTCCCTGGGTTCTGCCTAGAAGAGAGAGCCTTTTCCCAGCTGCAGCCACCAAAGAAAGATTTCCAGCATGATCCTGCCCAGAGCTGTATTCCTAACCAGTGGACTTGGAGGCTTTGCTGGTGTGCTCCAAAGACAGTGTATGCAGGTCCCAGAACAGATTGGTAGAGTCTCTTTTTAAAATTTGAAATCTGTTTTTAAAAGTTTAAAAAAAAATATATATATATACTTCTAAGGCTGGATCTACAGCAAATATAGCTTAGCTCTTCAAACTAACCTTTACCACCAACCTATTATATCCTTGTTAGATTAAGAAAATGAAAGCCTGTATTGCATAAGTCTTTATTTACTACAGTGTAAAGTAGCAGTAATGAAAAAAATCTGCAAGATAATGTAACTGAATGTTTAAGTCTTACTGAGAACACTGTCACTTTATATAAGATGAATAGTATCCTGTATTGACTTACTGAATAATATGGTAAAATGAAAACTGGAGCACCTGCACTTTGAATCCTTGCTTTTTTTATACAGAAATTCGGGATTTTTTTTTTTTTAAATTTTGTTAGCTGTTTTTTAATTGATATTTGTTTGGTTCAGGATCATGCCTACATGCCTAATCTTTGTTTGCAGTTTTGAGAATATTTTCTGTAGAATACTGTTGATTTTTTTATACTCCTTGTATAATATTGCATCCATGTAACTTGCAGATTTTTTTAGCACAAGCTATGTTTAAATCCTTTGTTTTAAAAGAATGCTTTTAAACTGTCAGTTGAAGTGGTTTTTAACCACAAATAGGTAATGTGAACAAATAAAGTACACTCTGCACAGATTTGATTTTTAACTATTAAAGTCATGCTAGAGGGAAAAATAGATGGTTGTGCTTTATTACAGATAAATTCAAGTATATATACATGTAACAGTATAAAAAAGCACTATAGTCTTTCTGGGTAGGAAACTGTGGATTAGCTTGCATGTGTATCAGATAATGATATTAATTTGAAGTCATAAGTACCATTTTGAAGACTTTCTTTTAACTTAAGATGCCAAGTGGGATGCTTTGTTGTTATGCCTGGCAGCTGAATAAGCTACAGTGGAAGTCTTCAGCACTAAGAGTTAACATCCTCAAGTGGACTACTGACCTTTTTAAGTTTGCAGATCCCTGAAGTATTTCTCCTTTAGGTGTTTGTTATGGTTTGCCTATCAGCAAGCTTCCACACAGCCCTAGAGATGCACAGACTGCAGCTCAAAAACCTTTCTTATCTCAGAAGAGCTTGTCAGTTTGTTCCACACCCCACCCCACCTGCAGGGCAAGGGATGCAACGTACCATGAGAATTATTTTGCTGTAACAACTCCTGTAACAAGAAGATGCATCCACAAGTGGATCTCTGGTGTAACAAGAGCCATTTTACAAGGCAACTTCTGTTTTGGTCTAGTAGCCTTCCTTACCTTTGTGATCATGGCAGCAAAGCTCCTAAGTGTGAGCCAGGTCATCTTTAAGACTGGCTTTGCTATAGGTAGCAGCCAGGTGAGCTAATTTTCTCCAGGTGTTTTTGGATGAGGTTGCTCACCTGAGCAGGACCACAGCAAACAGCCACTTGGCAATTGCCTGTTTGATGACAAGATCTGCTGTGACCTGTTCTTTACTAGCTGGCTGAGAGTTGGTGAACAGAAAGCTACAAGAGTTCAACTGACCAGCACAGAGTGATGTGGAACCTGTGAGAAAATGTGAGTATTTTTAAAGAGTAATCTATATGTGCAGGTGTCCTACACAGAAAGTGAGTATGGTTTTAGAAGTACCTATGCCTTGTGCTTCCTATGCTTGGAGATAGTGTCTAATGTGTAAACAGTAGAGTTCAGTTGGGGCTGGTATTTTGTAGAGCTTTTTTAATAAGAGATTTTATAGAGGTTTCTTTTATTTTAGAAAAAAATCAAAAAAATAAGGAAAAAAAACACCCAACCAAACCATAAAGAAATATTCTCAAATTTTCTTCCTGTCTGTCTTTCAGCTTAGATACTGATAACACATGGAAGTTCTGTGGCACTTATTTCCTTCATTGTAGCATCTTAAAGCTCCTGAATTCTGGGTGTTAGAGCCTAGGGTTGTGTTTGAGACTTTTAGAGGTTTGTTGTTACAACGAGTGGTGTTACAGACAGGAAGCTCGATATGTGATGTTTTAGACTTACCAAAAAATTAACATCAAATCTGTTCTAAAGAGAAAAGCACCTTATGAGTTCTTATACAGTGATTCTGGAGCTTCTTTTATGGTAGATTTCAGGTGGTGTGTCATAAATTTAGGCGGCAGATGAGATGGTATATATGGTATGACATGTTAAGGGACTGTAGGAAAGAAAGGGAATAGCCCTAAAGCAGCTGGACAAGCAGAGGCAGTGCTTTTGCTTGGAAGGTTTTGTAACCACGTCTGGTTCCTCGGCTGGGCACCCTGCAAGCCTCTGGATTGCTCCTGTCAGAGACCTTTGGATACTAATCTTTAATCTTGGAGCATCGTATTGAAACACTGGCAATTGGCTGTCAACAGTAGGTGCAACATAGTAACAAACAAGAAACTTCAGGAAGAGTTTTAATTTCATCAGAATGCTCAGAGCAACAAAATGAAGCTCGTGCATGAGCACTGTAAACCTACAGCCTGCCTAAATGGAAAAGCAGTAGGTCACAGGAGGCACCTGTTGCTGTCCCAGTGTATTGGAGGTAGGAGAACAGTTCACCAAGTCCCTGCCAGTCTGGGTTGTACGTGCCTTGGTGAGTTCCAGCACTGTTACTCTGCAAACTTCTGGCACCCCTGCGAGTGACAACCATGATGCCACGTCTGTTCCAGTTCATGATAATTCAGTAATAATGAGGTATGCTATAGCTAGAAGATACCTTTTATCAGAAATTAACAGTAAAAGACAGTTGATGCAGTTGTATCCATTTTTGTAAGAAACGTGGACTAGTTGGGCTTAGAGTAAAACATTTGGAAAAAATTGGAAAATACTGAGGAATTGTGTGTGAGTTGGTAGATTAGCTCAGACCTGGTCTTTTGCTTAGCTAGAGTTCCAGTGTCTGGGGCCTTCCTTCAAATCCTGATGTCGACACCTGCTGCTATGGGGGAAGGCCAGTCTGTGACTAAATCTCACCAGTTTAGGTACATGCAGACGTATTGTGGTGAGAATGAAAGTGAAGCAGTTGTGTCTATTACTGAGCCTTATCCTCTGGTTGGAAAAAAACGTTCCTTCTATGCTGTTTCTGGTTTTTTCCACTAGAAGACAGTCTTGAGTCAAGTGTTGCTTAGTTCAAGTGACAACTGAGACTTGTAAGGTTGTGGTTTAACCCCAGCCAGCCACCAAGCCTGGCACAGCCACTCGCTCAGTCCCCACCAGTGGCATCGGGGAGAGAATCAGAAGGCTAAAAGCCAGAAAGGTCATAGGTGGACATAAAGACAGTTTAACAGGAAAAGGAAAAAGCCACACACAAGCAAAGCAAAACAAGGGTTAGGGTTAGGGTTAGGGTTCCCATGGGCAGGCAGATGCTCAGCCACCTCCAGGAAGGCTGGGCCCCATCATGTGCAAAGGTTGGGAAGACAAACACCTTAATTCCAAATGTCACCACCTTCCTCCTCCTTCCCTCCACTTTTCATACTGAGCATGTATATGGTCTGGAATATCCCTTTGGCCAGTTTGGATCACCTGTCCTGGCTGTCTCCTCCCGGCCTCCCATGCACCCCCGACTTCCTCACCAGCGTGGCAGTGTGAAAAGGCCCTGGCTCTGTGTGAGCCCTGCTCAGCAACAACAAAAACATCTCTACGTTATCAATCCTGTGTCCAGCACACATCCAGAACCCAGTCCCACACCAGTCACTGTGACAAAATTAACTACCCCAGCCAAAACCAGCACAATTTAAAATGCTGATTTATTCAATAGCAAAGCCAGAAATTAACCTGAGAGCAAACAGTAAGAACAAACCTGTGGCAGTGAACATTACACTGGAAAATAGCTAATAATAGAAAGTTGTGGTGTGCTGGTATTGGCAGCATTGCCGTGCAAGAGTGGTTTAGACCTGGGAATACAAGGGGTGAAATGCAGGAAGTGAGTCTTAACTGCAGTGCAAGATGTTCCTGCTAAATGATGGCAGATAACATCTCTGGGCACATCACTTCAGAAGACAGTTTAATTCTGGCTCTTCTCGTTTCTGCGGTACTGAGTATCTAGGTTTAAATTTCCTGAATAATAATAAATTTCTAAAATAATGCATTTGCATAACTGACCAACCTGACATTTGGGGTTTGTAGGACTGGGATGTTTCTGTAGTGCAGGGCTTGTTCCATGCTTCTGTAGAAATAAAAAATTGCTACAAGGTGACATCTTTTAGTTCTCATGTAATGGCACTTTGGTACATTAATAGAAGTGTTTAGTCTCCAGCATTCAGGAGTAAAAACAAAGGTTCAGAGATACAAATGAACTGAAAAAAGTAAGAAAATGATTTAATTTAGCTTGTATGGAAATGAAGGCATGCCAGCAAATATAGAGGTTTAAAAAAAAACCA
Source organism: Myrmophylax atrothorax (assembly GCA_026770055.1). NCBI lineage: Eukaryota > Metazoa > Chordata > Aves > Passeriformes > Thamnophilidae > Myrmophylax > Myrmophylax atrothorax. Next base: position 10,052,403 of record JAOXXN010000471.1, on the reverse strand, counting down.
AACAAAAAATCAGCATTTGAGGATTTCTCCTCCTTGCTCCAAAAGTGTTCTCCAGAGTTGTTTTCCAGCACTCAAATTTTGTTCTTGGAGTTTTGCTCTCCTCAACAAAAACAGATTTTAAGTTGCCTTTGAGAGTTAACATCCAACAAAATCGTTCTTGTGGGGTATTTTGGGGCTTAGGTTGGGGTTGGTTTTTTGTCTGTTTCTCGTGTGTGGTTCTGGTTTTTGCTGTGGATTTTTTTTTTTTTTTCATAGAAGCCTAACCCAGAGCTTTACAAGTGAGGATTTAAAAAGCAACTGCAAAAAAAAGTAGCAATAAACCTCTACCACTTGTAGCAGCCGATCTGTGTAATATTCTCTTATATTCTGAAATCAAAACTCTGCTCTATCCCTGGAAAACAATGTAGCACTCCAGCTAAAGGCACTCTGCAAAGCCCCTCTGGCCTCCTTCCACCCTGCTATGCAAGGAAGTGAGCTCTGCTTTCTGTGCCATGGACCAAAAGAATGTGCCAAAAGGGATGCTGCTGCCTTTCTGATCGAGTGTAGAACAAAGGGAGGTGAGGGCTGGAAAGCCCCTCCACAAAGCCAAGCAGGAAGCATCTCCTCTGGTCTCACAGGAATGCTGCTGGTCTGTGCAGCAATGCACTGCAGCTGAGGCTTCATTCAGGGGGTAACAGGGAGTGAGGGAGTGTTCCAGGCCGTAATACTTGCAAATTCCTGTTGTATCAGACTCGGACTTTCCCACTGCACAACTTCCTGTTAGACATAAGACACCAAGCATGTTTGTCTGTGGTATCAGACTAATCCTGAGAGGTAAAAACAAACACTTTTTGTGTGGATCTCACAGACAGATTTAAATCTTACTCCTTTCTCCCTGTGTTTGATTTAAGGTACACACCTTGGGATGCAGATCTAAACCCCAGGAGGTGTGTGTGAGCCGGCTGCTGTTGCGCTTGCTGGTTCAGCTCCCATGCACACAGACTTTCTGCTGCCCACCACTGGTGCTGTAGTATTATTTCCTAACAATTTTCCTAGACACAAATGCAAGCCTAGTACAAGAACCAGAGACCTCTAAAGAAGTTCTTGGAGCTGGAGGGGAGTGGAAAGTGAGGGGAGGAAGAAAGGGGAAAAAAAAGGCTAGGAAAAAGCTTTCTCATACCACAGTGCAGGTGCCTGAACAGAGAGCACAGCAAAGTGAAAACTGTTACATTTCCAGCAGACCAAACACAGTAATGTCGACAGTATTTTGTAATAACCCGTTCTTTATTTGCTACCATTGTAAATGTCTCTATTACACAGACATCACAGTTTACATTATTGCTTTTACATTGTGGTAAACAGGAATTCCTATTAGTACGCAGCTATCTAAGCACAGTGTGATAAGAAGAAACTGCCCACGAGCTGTCTGGGCTGGTTTGTTTTTAATTCCCTAGAGAAACACAGTATATAGACTGGCACAAGAAACATCAGTCCAAAGATTGGTCACCACTGTACTACAGCAACACAAACAAGTATGACAGACAGAAATCACAGGTTACATCTTTACCATGCATTCACTAAGCAGTATGTTCAAGAATACTGACTGCTCAACTTCCACCTAACTAAATACATTTTTTTTCCATCATGGTAATTCCTAAAACAAGGCTAAGTCATTTTTTCATAGATTTTATTTAAACTGGGATGGAAAATCTGGAAAACCACTGTTTGGGTCTTTGTGTGGCTCTGTGTAATTGTTGTTTGCATTTGGGTTTTTTTGTTTTGTTTTTCAAAGAGTGAAAATCCAAAACTATTTATCTGAGGTGTTTAAATTGGCCCCTTTGCTATTGTCCTTTAGGACAAAATGCCCTATCCTTTACAGGGCTGTATCAGATGACAGAAGCACAACCAGTTTAAAAACATTCTCATTTTCTTTCTTCCTAAGTAGCATGGGCTTTTTTGGATCACTTTGTAATCAAGTTGGTTACTTATGAAGCAAAGTGTTTACTTAGTGAAAGACCAGATTTTACTTTTGCTTGTGGTAACCTTCTACTTATCTTCAGATTAATTTGTTCATAGAGTGGCACCACATTTCAAGCATACACGAAACAACAAAGTGGAGGTAGTTTGTTAAACAGTTGCTACAGGAACAACAACAAATATAGAGAACCACCTTGTTTTCCAGTCTTTGAATGTTTTTCTTACATTGCTATTGCATACAAGCTGTCACAGAGGGAATGCTTTAAAGAGGCAGCAAGTTAGAAAACTAACAGCACTTGCAAATTGTAAAAAGATAGTATTACTTGAAAGCATGACAGTTAATAAATAAGAGAATTTACCAAGTTTTTATGACTCTTAGAATAACCTGTGAGCAAAAAATTCTGATGTTGAGCAAATTGATTATATCAACCTTGCAGAGAGGTGGCCTACCTCCATTTCCCATCTCCCACAACCTCAGGATTGTCACCCTGCTACAGAGTTAGCATAAATTAGCACTGACTAGTAAAGAATCATTCTTCCCTTCCCTAAACACAATTTTACCTTTTTCCATATATCTTCTATCTACCACCATAATACAATTAGCCTACCACTGGTGCAAACAGGGACACCCAGTACTAGTCTACATACAGTGACTCCTAGACAGAATTACTGGGCTTGTTGATCATACAAAACTACATGCAAACTCTGAGTCTTTACTGGGAAGGTGTACTGGAGCCTAACAGAAACATTCACCTTAATGACTACATGCAAACTAATGTATTCCCCTATGTCTCACTCACATGATGGTTGGGTTTGCTTTTTCCCCTTGTATGCTGCCAGAGTTTAATCCCAGATCACCCACTGATTGAAAAAGAAAAAAAGCTAACAAAGATGCATCTCATACTAAGTTTGATCTACATTCTACACTAAAACATCTCAGCTATGTGATAAGAAATCTGAAATTTGATGGCTGGGCTTTAGAAGCCTCAGTAATAGTTAAATGTCAGTCTCCCAGTGAACAAGGAGCACAGTTAAAGTTTCAATGCTGGATGTAGATTATTTTTGTAACTATTGCCAAAAAAAAAATAAAGCTTGCACACATAGCTCAGGGGAGTGTTTAGATAGATGGCTCAAGCAATTTTATTACTAGTTAGTAGATGAAAATAAAGAATAGGATCTCCTTTCCTGCTGCTGCTGCTAAATACGTTGGGGTCACTGCTGAAATTCAAAGTCAGTCTTGTGTTGCTCGCAAAGGAGTAGCAAAAGTTATTAATGAAGAAAAACTCAACAGAAACTGGGACTAGAAAAGTACACTGGGAAGAAGTCTGATTTCCACTTCCTTCCTCAGATTTTATGCATGTCCAGTGTCTGCAAGGGTCAGAGAAACAGAGCTTCACTGCAGGACCTGAATCTCAATGGTCTCCACAGGATCTCAGCTTTTCAGGGGTGAGAATGACAGGATCCAAGTACCTGGAAGAAGCAAAAGAACTGGGCTTCCCATGGCCAGTTTTGTATTTAATCAAATCAGTTTAACTGTTCAGTTTACAAGCCAGGGCATAACCATTAATACTCCATATGGGCATCTTTACAGTGCTTTTTATTTTTTTTTTCCCAGTGGAACAGCATCCAACCCAACAGAGGTGAGATGAGCCCTTCTACACCCGGCACACGTTAAACTTGTTTGACTCTCATCTATGCCTACAGGACCATAAAAAGAAAACAGAACTGTGTTACCTCCTACACCTGTACTGTCTACCCTGAACAGGAGCTTTCCCACAAGCAAGAGATGACCAACATTTAAGGGACCAAGAGCATATGGGTGGATGCAGTGCAACAAGTCACTGGTTACACAACAGACTCACGGAATTGCTGAGGTGGGAAGGGACCTCTGGAGATCACCAAGTCCTGCTCAAAGCAGGGTCCCTCAGAGTAGGCTGCTTAGGCCCATGTCCAGTTGGGTTTTGATGATCTCCAAGAGAGGAATATTACATATTATAAAAACGTTCATACTTATGTAGTGTAACAATACTCATTAAAAAGGGATTTGTCTCTTTTGCCTGCATTCTTCAGGAATCTCTTCATGACTAGTCATTGACTAGAACTAATTTACCTGAGATGATTAAAAAAAAAGTCATGAAAGCTTGTATTAGCATACAGATTTTGTGCCACTGTGAGCTCCTTAGGTACATGCTAAAAGAATCCTTCTCAGATAATTGAAGTTTCTAAGGCTGTGATCTAGTTACAGAATCAAAATAAAAAACAGACTGAAAAAAGCAGAAGGCACTTATTTAATAGTAGTTCTTAGAAAATTAAGTGATGGTCATGCCAAATCCATGTAACGTTGCTCTAAGCAATAATTAGTCACAATATAGACATGAAGTCCTATTGACTAGATTGTCTGAGGATGGCAAGATTTAAGGAACACATCAAAGTTGCATCCCTTCCATGGAAAACACATCTTTGTTAGAGACTTTTACTCAGATGTGAATTTAATTTCAAAAAATAAGGATTGCAGCTGCAATAAACGCTTCTCTTTAAACTTTATAAAAGGGCTAAACTACATCTCTTGTACTTCCCACCCCATTAGCTGCTAGAAGAAAGGGCTGACAACAGATACAAAGTCAACCATCCTGAGCATCTGAAGTCAGATTATAAAGGATTGAAAATTTTTACAGTAGGAGTACTTTTAGAAGTAGTAGCTTTAGCCTGAGAATCTTACCCTCATGCTGATGACTTGTGGTTCTTTTGCTTTGTTTTGCAAACTAAACTTCTTCCAAGCATAGGAAGTGGCTGGTACAAATCCATAGATAAAAAAACTTCCTTAGCCAGAAGAAACTTCTAGTAAGTACATCAATATGGTGATGGACTAAGCCTCTGCTCCAAAATTCTAAATGGTAACACATCCTCTTTGTGAACCTCTTAATTGCAAAGAAATTTAACACTGGTGAGTGGATGATGCATTGCATGTAATGGAACAAGAACACAGGAAGTGTACAACTGGAGTAATTTCAACTAAAAATTGAACATAACTTCAATTACTAAGTTAAGAAGTTGAAATTTAAGTTCAAAATTGAAAAGTTGATCTTAAAGTCTTTTAAAAGACAATTCAAACATTCACAGAAAACATGATGCAGCATAAATACCTGCTTCATGTTCCTGCACTGGGGAAGTATAAAAAAAAATGTGAAAGCAAGTGATCCAGAGGCTCTTGAGATTTGTGGGTTGTTTTTAGTGTTGGTTTGTTGGCTGGTTTTTGTTTAACTTTCTTCTTAAAAAGCTGCCCTTTGGAGAATAGCATATAAATACCTGTAAACAGAGGTTGATTGTACAAGCTTTCTTAACTGAATTTTGCTTTTTTTTTTTTCTTTTATGTAAAAAAAACTTCTATTGTTAAATAGTTTTTGGTGAAACTCAAGACTTCAGTCCAAATGCATCATTTCAATTTTTGATGCAGAACCTCTTATTCTGGAGAGGAGTCAAGGTTTCTTTGTATCTTGTAAGGTCAGTACCACACTGCAATCCAGTAGAAGTCCCTTAATTTTTTCATGGAATTTCTCTCTGTACTGGTTGAAGTGCATAATGCTTTCTGGTTCTTCTTCAAACCAGAACTTGTCAAACTCGTAAACTAGATAACCTGTGAAGAAAATAAAATACAGATCTACAAGAATTACCTCCACAATTTCCTGCCTTCATCTAGCTAGTCCTAGAATGATGCCTTAGACATTCTTCAACCCCTTAAAACAAGGACTGTCCCATCCTGAACTCCAGCAAGCTTTTGGATGCTGTAATAATGAACTAAAAAAAATAAATGTGCAAATATTGAGTTTTCAGACTGCAGTCTCTAATATATAGGAAGCCACACAAATTTAAGTGTACATTTCTGTAGTACAATGTTTAAGCATCAGGTGCATTTTCAATACCTGACCAAGAGGACAAACAGCCTGCTCTGGCAAATGAGAAAAGAGTGGAAGCAACTCCAAACCCCTAAACTCCATGTTGTAGCCTCCCCTTGGTAGCCTGTACTAAAGAAGCTACAGATACTTACAGTAAAACTGATGGAAGTGCTCCATCTGCGGCAATCCAGAGACTGTGTTGTACAGATGAGACTTTAAAGCACCATTCTTGAGCAAGCTGTATGCCATTTCTGTCAGATTGATCCCAACTATTGCATAAGAGTATCTGCAACACAAACCATGGGGCTCATTTTACCTTATGGATTGGAAGTCTTCAAAGCTCCCCTGAAACAATCTGCTTTAGGATGGCTGGAAGACTCGGTTTGTTCTTGTGATACTTGACAAGCTGACTCCAGCCTACAAACCATTCCCTGGAGCATCCAACCATGTAAAAGCTATTTAGAAACAACAGTCTTCTATACAATACTAAGAAAATGCTTCCATTGAGCACCATTGTCACGGCAAGGCCATCAACATTGACCTCAACTTGCTCATTTGAAATCCTTAGATCTCCTGGAATATTAAAAATTGGATGTCAAAACCTTCTTATGGTATAAACAGGATGGCTACTGCAACCTGCTCTTCAAGCTGAAAAAAATCTGTTTTTCTGTTGCATGGTATAAAAAGCACAAGAGAAATTCTTAAAGAACAGTAAAGTGTTTGTGGAGGAAGGAAAAATAAAAATGAGTTTATTTGTGTCAGTCATGTGGTTATTTATGGAGTAAAAAGTCTCAGATATCTTATTCAGGACCTACTTGCACAGGGTAGTTATTTACAATTGAGGTCATGAAGGACTCTTGTTCTTGGTAGGTCACTGAGTTAACTGAGGACTGGGTGGTTCAGATTATTTCATCTGACTGGTCTTAGAGTATATTTCACTGTAAAATTAGATAAATTTAAATACTTTTTCAAAAACAAAGTTAAAGAAGAACAAAACATCTGTTTCCATACACTTACTATGGTAGAGAAAATTAGCAAAAAAAAAATGACCTTTAGAGATAATCTCTACCATCCCAACATAGGTTCAGTAAAAAGGCAAAAAAGTATTAATTTCTAAGTCTCATCTAAGCCTATTAAAAATAAAGGTAACTATGATGTTAAAGGCATTCACGGTATTGACCAAAGACACTATCTTGCAACATTTTTGTCCCAACAAATGCACTATGCAAAAAAAAAGCTGCACAGAGTTTCCAGCCCCAAATTGGTTTTTATGTTCAGTTTCTCACACCTTTCTCTTTTAGCTTTTTTCATTCTTCAGTGGAAAAAACCCAGAAATATTTTCCTCTTAATTTTCTGGACACGTACTTGGCAGTCTTTATGTGAGCTCTTACATAGAACAAGCCAGAAAAAAATCATACAGTGACTTACCCCAGCTTTGGGTGATTTGAACGAGAAAGGATCTGCCGAGCTTCGCTGGTGTAATGCTTACTAAAATACCTGTCGGTGCAAAACAGGATCTTCTATTGCTTTCAGTTCATATAAAGCAAATACTGTGTTCAACATTAAAATAGGGAGCTCTAAACTAAAGCTGAATACTACTCTGTACTGAAAAATGGCACAAAATGAAAACCAAGGGAAAGGCAGCAAATTAAGTATTTGACATGAACTCAAACTGTAAAAAAATTAAAAATCATTGTGATCTGAACATCAAATATGAAGTTCTCCCGAGCCCACTAATTAACTAGCAAAGATATGTAAACTTACACATTTTTCATGACAATCAGTAATTCATTTGGGAATTCTTAAAGCTTTTGACAAGTTAGTTACAACCTGCCATCATATGACAGCAAAAAATAAGGTGCCTTGGGCAAATTTGGGTCCCTTCCCTCACTTATTGTCTTTACCCAACCACGTTTACAGATGTGCAGTCGATAGAAATGTTGGCTTACTTAGAACATACTGGTTTCTATTTGCTCCTATTCAGTTTTTATTAGAAGTAGCACTAATGAGAGAAAATGCATAAGTACTGAAAATTAGTTACCAAAGAAATGAAATACTTCTTTTCACTTACACCAGATTCACCAATCCCAGCAGACCCATTCCTCTGAAGTCTGTTTTGGGATCATCGCCTTGGAAGCCGATGTCACACCACTGCTTGCTGATCCTGGCCTTCAGATTCTCATGAGGCATCAGCAAATTCCAGAGCTGCACAAATATGCTCCAGGTTACACACAGCTGCCAGAGCATTCCAAGTCACAGAATTCAGAACACTTGCTGCTGCATGGTAGAAACCCTTCACCAAGGGACAGGATACAATCTGCATGCTGCTCTTCTCTGTTAGTGGCAATCTGGAGTCATGCCACAATAGCTTACTTCAGAAATTATGAAAATTATTGTAGTTAACATTAAATGTGGCCATTTCCCTTCACAAGGACTCCGTAACAACAGTAAAGGAACAAAGACTTGTTACACCTCAGAAACAAACTTATGCATCACTTTGTGATAGGACAGCTATAAACTGCAACACAAATTCTCAGTGAATACTTGCTCAACATGTCAGTGGTGGGAATGCATAGCAAGTTGAGATAATTATGAAATGCTGCAAAAATGACACACTAATATATCTGCACAGTAGAAGCTATTTAAAAAAGCTCCAGCACTATTATATTATTTGGTTGATATTATTTATTGTTACCTAAAATACAATACTGTTAATTTTTATCTTCCAGCATTAAACTATCACCTTTGATGTTGACTGGGATGCAGTAACAAGAAAACATCAGGGTCGTTTTTTAATTTGTAATTAATGGTTTACAAAGTTACACATAGAATCATAGAAACAATTGGGTTGGAAAAGACCTCCGAGATCATCAAGTCCAACCCTTGGTCCAACTCCAGTCCATTTACCAGATCATGGCACTCAGTGCCACGGCCAATCTCAGTTTAAAAATCATGTTCATAAGGCTAAACATCTTCTTAGTAGCAATCCTTCAGTGACCCACTACAAACCTGTTTTGCTACTTATATGTTGCTGTTGTCTGATTTCACACAAAATAATTCCAGTGCAAGTAACTCTAGTTTAGTAATTTGTTTTGCCTTGAAGTTGTATTTTAATGTGTCACTTCTATACCAGCTTAGCAGTTTATAAGAAGAAAAGAGCTTTAAATAGCTGCTAAGAATATACCAACAAGTAATTCAAGGTGTTGGAGATGGAGGGGGAAAAACCCACAAACAAACAGCTCTTGTACTTAAAAAAATATTTCACCTCAATTAACTGTTCTTCGTGTTCTTCATTTTCTGAATCATATGGGACCTTCCTTAGGTTTTCCACATTCAAATACAGTTTTTTATAACCTGATATCTGCAGTAAGGATAGATGCAGATTTTTCTTAAACCTGAAATAACAACAAAACACCACACAGAAGCTATTGAACAGGTTTAATTGGCCATAAATTCCAGCTCGAACTACTAGGTAAGACCTTTCTTATGTTAATGCAAAGTAAACACTAGAATTAGGAAGTGCTTTATGTTCACCTTTCAAACTACAGCATATTCCTTAAGGACACTGCCACATGGATCTCACACACTTAAAAAATCTCCAGCCAAAGCCTGTGCTGCAGTCAGGCTCTATTAGCTAAAATTATGGAAGAAAAAAAAGAGTAACTTAGCTAAAATCTGCTATGACACAAGCAAACTACACATATCATCCTGCCCACTTCACCCACCCCTAAACTTCTTGTAAGTTTAAAGTCAGACTTTCAAAGAATCATTTCATTAAACTTTAAAATTTTGACTATTCACTATTTTCCCTCTCATTTGCTAATTATTTATGCAAATATTAATCAGGCATCACTATCAAATATATCTAAGCAATTACATGGCTCTTGTAATCAATCCATGCAATGATCATATTATTTAAAAACATGAAGTAACCGAAGGGACTTGCAAAATCCAAAATCCATAGTAATCCTAAACCCGTGTCAGTTAAAATTTTGCAATTTATTTTCTAGGACTGAGAGGGATATAACCACACCTTATTTTCTAATGTCATTCTAAACACTCGTGTTGAATGGCCTAAATATTGCATAAGATTAAGTAACTGCAAGAACATGATAAAAAGTGAGAGTTATCTGCAATGCAGAATCCATATTTGGTTTCCAAGCATACCCTGTATCCTGCTGGTCGATTCTCTTTTCTTTCATTACATCTCTGACACACTTCTCCACTTCAGCTTCTTCAACATGTACAGCATTTCTTAAAACCTGGGAGTTTAACACAGTAAACAACTTCACAAGGAATGCAGAAATCATCTACTTTATTATCATTTCTCAGCTTCTGTAGACCTGCCATGTATGTATTTTTTACTATAAAAGGAGTCAATGGTTTAGAATAAACTGGCTCAAATTGCATATAAAAGATCTGCAATAATTACATAAAAGCATAATCTGTAACTTCGTCAGACTGTAAACAACAACATTTATCCAGGAATTCCATAAAGAATAAATAAAAAGCTGGAGAGTTGTTTACTCTGGGTTCTTGTTTCCTTTCAACTGCTGAACTGAAAGGTGTTCTTCCTAATCCAACTGAAACAAACGCAGCCAAGGAAATAAGGCTTCAGAATTAGGAGCCACAGAGCTGACAAAGCCGAGGTTTCAATGGAAACAAACGTTTCAAGGGACATGGGGCTGTTTTTGAGAAACCCCAACTAACTCTAGCATACAGAATCCAAAATGCTGTTCTCTCCTCTTTGCCTTTCATTCCTTCACAGTTCTCCACTCTCAAAAAGTAAATGCACATGTTCTTCTTCTGGGATCTGTCTCTGAAAGAGGAGAAACTACTATGGCTTCATCCCTCATGTCTCCTACCTTATTCTTTGATGACTCCAGTGAACGTTCTGCAGGACAAAAAAAAAGGCACATCACAGTCAATTTGAACTGTTTTAAACAATTGACAATAGGTATTCCTGCAGAATATAAGTATTATAAAGTTTTGCATCCCTTTTATATATGTAATAAAAAAGTACTTAAGTCTTAAAATGAACAGCTATCGGGTAACTGAACGTCGTAATTCACACAGATCTTTTTATAACCCTTGAGCACAATGCTGAAAACAGACTTGGATTTTTTAAAACATCAAGTACAGGTACAAAACAAAGACAAATCTGAAAGGGTGTCAAGACAAAAATGTATCTCCTGATGTTTTTCTATTTCCAGAAACTGTTTTGTGTTTATTACCGAAGAATAAGGAAGTGTGAGGTCACTTCCACGAGCTACTGTGGAAAGCACAAAAATGTTAACTAGTTTCTTAAATTGCCATTGGTATTTTAGACCAAAATTCTGCATCAAGCAGAACTGTAAGATCGATCGTTCCTACTCCCTCAGCCCAAAGATATGCATTTACAACTGTGTGATTTTTGGTTTGGACGAAGGTTAAAAACATACAAAAAGCGATGGGAAGACTCTGGGGGAAAAGGTATCATTTCTGATTCACTTTTTGAAGAGACTGGAATTCCCTCAGTGAGCAGACAGGGAAACCAGCGCTGACGTTGTTATTTAAAATTCTCATAGGATGGCTGGGATAAAGGGAGAAAACACAATGCAGGGATGCACAGAGCGCTGGGCACGGGCACGGCTCTCCAGAGGGCTGGGAGAGGGGAGCTCTGCACGCTCCTGGAAGGAGCTGACCAGGGTCGGGCTCTTCTCCCAGGGCACAAGCGACAGGACGAGAGGAAATGGCCTCAGGGAGGTTTGAGCTGGACATAAGGAAAAATGCCTTCACTGAGAAGGTTGTCAGGCACTGGAAGAGGGAAATGGTTCATCACCACCCCTCGAGGTGTTTAAAGGACGTGCAGGTGTGGCACTTAAGGACACGGTTTAGTGGTTGGCTTAGCAGTGCTGGATTAATGGTGGCACTCGGTGATCCTGGAGGTCTCATCCACCCTGAGGGCTCCGTGGCTGCCGCTCCCCCCCGGCCCCTGCATTACCTACGCTCAGCGTGCGCCGCGCCCCGCCGGCGGCGCCGCCCAGGACGCGCTGCAGCTCGCACTTCCCGGTCAGCAGCCGCAGCACCCACTTCAGCCAGAACCGAAAGTACTTGCTGTACAGGAACCCCCAGACGCGCCCCCACATCTTCGGCGGGGCCCGAGCGCGCCGTGCCCCGCCCGGCCTCCTCTGCCCCGGCCCGGCCCCCGCTGTCCCGGCCCGGCCTCCTCTGCCCCGGCCCGGCCCCTCTGCCCCGGCCCGGCCTCCTCTGCCCCGG
>JAOXXN010000471.1:10000294-10032593 GCA_026770055.1 Myrmophylax atrothorax | reverse complement strand
TCCCCCTGCTGTGGTTCGCGGCGTGGCAGGGCAGCCGAGGTGAGAGGGAGCCGGATAGCGGAGGGCGGGCGGTGCGGTGGCACCTGCTGCTGCTGCCGCCCCGCTCTCGACGGGTCGTCGAGGGCAGCGCGGCGCTGGATCCTGCCCGTGGTGCGCCCCATGGCGGGGTCTGCCCCCCCGCAGCGGCGGCACCGGGGGCAGCGGGTCGGGACAGGGCCGGTGTCGCGGCGTGGGAGGTGTCGGGTCGCCCCGCTGCTCCCGGAGCTCAGGGAAGGAGGGGATCCTCATCACCGGGAGCGGCGGCGGCGGCACCAGAGGCTGCTCCGCTCGGCTCTCCGGGCAGCGGCCGGGCTGGGCACAGGAGGAGCCGGCGTGGCCCCGGGGACTCGGCTCAAGGGTGCGGGTCTCGCCCTGTTCCCCGCGGTCACAACTTACCCGCGCCTCGGTGCAAACTTGCCGAACAGCTTACAAGGTTGGATCCTTGGGTCATACGTGCCCTATTAAAAATAAACGCCTAAATTTAGGAAACAATAGAAGCTTTTTTTTAACTTTTTAAACTTTTTTTTCTAACTCTTTTTCTGACAAGCACCTTGCGTTAAGATGGCAAGAAAAGTCTAAAGGTGATTGCTGTAGCTGTCGCTTTTTACGTGATTTTGATTTTATTTGAGGAGGACAAAGTAGCATTATCCTTTCTGCAGTGGCATTTTTGCCTCATGTACAGTCACGTTTCCATCTGTATGTTTCCAACATTCCAGAATGCAGTGCTCCGGAGAAAAATACCTGAATTTTTATATTTTATTTATCAATTTTAAAATGACACAGTGTCTCTTTAATAGGTTATGTAGGTGGCACATGCCAGATAGATCTACCAAAAGCCATGTCTAAGATTCTCTGAGCTAACCCTAACCTAAAGTGATGGTATTTTTCAAAAATAAATGAGAAGGTCTCTTCAAAAAGGCTTTGCAGACATGGCTTTGTTATGAGTGAGGGAGTGGTTGGTTTGGGGTTGGGGAAACAGAGTGGATCTTTAAGTGCTTTCTATATGTACAGCTCTACAATAGGTCTGGTTTTATAGATGCAGAAGAATTAGAATAAACCAATTCATAATTTCTGAGATGAACACACAACTCCACCTAGATGTTAATTTGTTTATAGTAATTGTTCCTGTAACAAATAGAAAAGGCAGTAGAGATCTTGACCCTACAACGGCACATTGAATATAGTCAAGGCAGTGCCAGTCCTCCTGCCTTTTGGCATTTCATGTCAACTGTATGGTTGTTTCTCTTACAACACTTTCTTAGTAGGAGTGGGGAAGGAGAAATGAAGTAAAAGCAGGAGGGTGTGTCTTAAGAAACTCAGATCCAAGAGACGTCGGAAAGGAAGCGTTTGTCCACTGCAGTTACCATCCTGTTGTCTTGTGGCTTGTGTTTTGTGACTCCTCATAACTGACTTTATATTTTCATTTTACTTCTCTTTTTGGTCTTTCTCTGATGGTATTCCATGCTGGGCTGTTTTGCTTTGTTTGTTTGTTTGGGGGAAGAGTGATAATGTGTGTTATGGTGTATATGTGTTGTCTTAACTTTTCTCTTTCCACATTTGCCTCCTCCTCCACAGTAAACTGAGTAACTAGTTCCTCTCTGATGGTATAATTTTCCTAATTACTATTATTATTAGCTCCTGTTTTCTTAGCAGAGCTTAACCATTGCAAAGATAAATCTGTAGTGTGCAGAGTCCTGTTCTAAGCTTGGTAAATCTCACAAATGTGTAAATAAAATAGTTAATATTAATAACTAAAGGAGGAGGTAACAGCACGTGGTGAATGACTTTGTATTACATTTATTTCACTGAAAATAATAGTCTTTGTTCCCAAGGACTGTTAAAAGACTGAAGCCATCTAGACATACAGAAACCCCCATGAACAGCCACCCCTATGTTGTTACCTTCTTCCATGGAGAGAGAAGCATTGAAAGCAAACCAACTAATGCTCCATTGTTGTTACAGGGTATTTGTTTAAGAAGGTAGTTTGAAATTAATCTTTTGCTCTGAAAACAGGCAGATGCTTAGATGTTGTTAAACCTCTTTTCTTCCCTTCTGCATTGCTGAACTTGCTCTCCGTTGCCATGCTTAGAGCTCTACAGGAATTCCCACTTTTGGTGCATCTCAAACTGTGATTTGTGTTTTCTCTTTTCCCTTTTCGCTCAGCTCACCTGTTACTGACAGGTCAGGTACTGTTGCAGCTTGTCAGCTCCCATTTCTTTCACTCATTTGTCAAACGTTGTTTTCTGGCTCATTTTCTTCCACACATTTGTTAAATCTCCTCTTACTTCAATTTCCTTCTCTACTTTGCCCATTGAAATGTTTAGGCTGCTCTTGATTTTTTATTACAGTCTACCACACTGCAGCAGTAGTGTGTAGTGTTCTCTCAAGTTTTTATCCAGTTAGTTGTTTCTTGGATTGTAGTGACGTTGGGACAGCAAATAATATTTGTTGTACAGCTAGGACAGGGCAGCTTAGCTCAAGACTAGTGGTTTTGAGTACTTACATAGTATAAAAAGTACATAATAGCCCTGTAAAATGTTCAGTTCTTCTGCAGTCTCAGAGCCTTTCAGCCCTTGAATATTAGCTTGAAGTGTAAATCTGATATTGGCTCTGTCCTGAGTTCTGTGCAAATAAAAAATAAATAGCTTGTGCCAATGACCTTTAAACACCTTATACTGAAGGTGGTTTGAGAGATTTGGGTTGAATGTCTTTGCTGCCAATGACAGCAGTAAATAATTGGCTGTTTGGTGGTGCTTCTGACTGTTGTGTGCCACCTGAGTGTTGCCTTCAAGTTGTGCAACTGAACTCGAGTGAGGGTAACTCAAACTGGCATAGCAGGGAAGATGCTCTGCCTCACTCATTCACTTAAAAATGAAAAATTAGAATCTGCCAAAGTCACTAGACTTCAGCTATTGTAGATAATATTGTATGTATTTTAACTATCCTTACAAAGATGCTTTTATAGTCACCTTTTCCATTGCTTTATAAATAGAATCAGCGATTTCATATTAAATATGCTGAAGTTTTTGTGGCCAGAAAAAAATAAAACGAAATAAAAGTAATTATGGAGGCAATGACCAAATCTTCAGCAAAACCTAATACTGTCTGAAGTTGTGTGGTGATTCCTTCAGCATCCTCTAGAGTGCTTGCGAACACAGGCTGCTATTAGCGAGTAATCAGCCGGACTGCTGCAGCAATACCTGTTCCACTTCCTGCGTGGTTTTGCCGTGAGCTTTTTGGTCCCTCCCCAGGCCCCAGGCAAAACCTGTCTGAGGCAAACAGTTTGTATCTGAGGATAGAAAAGGCTGTTGTTAGGATGATGCAGATGTTTCTACTAGTTGTGAAACTGAGTTACAATCCACTTGTTAATTCACCTGACCAAAACTATTTGCTCTCATATAGATTCGTAGTGATGAGAAGTAGTATACAATTTACAATATATGTAGTGTCTTCCATGTAAATATTAATCCATTAAAAATGTAAGTGTAACGAGGAAGCAAATTTTTCCCCCACTTGAAAAACAGTAAAGGAGAAGGCAAAACCATTATAAACTCATTATGAACTTACATGAAGTTTTTTCAAAGGAAACAGTGTTCCTGAATAAAAGAACCTTTGGTGTCTTTGCTGAATGACAGTGCAATTTTTAAAGTCATGGCAATGAGGTAAATCCTCTCACATGGCAGTGGGTCTTCCTATTGCTTTCAAGGGTTACAAGATAGGTCTCTTTGAATTGATTTGCAACATGTTGCTATCCTCTTTACCTGAATTTGTGGGATACTTTAAGTAAATTAGAAGTAAGCTTTGACTGGAATTTAGGAGAAAGTGGTGCTGGAATATGTCACAAGGACCTGTTAATACATACATGTTGAGTCAAACACTGTGAAACCTTAATTTCTTCCTCCTTTGAGGTGGAGTGAACAAGAGAGAAACTGTTCATACATGATTGCATTCACAGAAGTATATTTAAGGATGATAATTATCAATATGTTCAACAAATACATATTTTCTTTGTTTCACAAAACTTTTCATCAGGTAAAGGTGTACAAAAGGCTAAATAGGTATTTCTGATGAAAGGTGTTCTTCTTTTAAGTTGAAATACAGCAATGTGCTAGCTCAAACAGCTGATTACACATTTATTTCCAGTACTCTTCTGCCCACGGTGTGGTGTTTTGCTTCAGCTGGCCAACCCCTGCTCCTGCTGTGCAGCCAAGTGCAGATCATTTGGGATGCAGTTCTTTGTAGCTTTGCTGTCCAGATCCAACTGGCACACTCTGGCTCAAATCTTCAGTTAAATAGGGACATACTGGCAGAGTTGATAAGGAGTCTTGAATTACACCATTCTCATTTCAGCCAATACAGCTTATCCAGATTTCTGAACATGCAGAAGCTGATTTTCCTGCCTTCTCCAGGACTGCTAGTCTGTATTTAACCACCATTTTTCTCAGTTGTCCCAGGTGCCTGGTAGGCTACATGTTCCCTTTATGTGTGCATTTCCTTCCAGTGGCACTGAGAGCATACAGAGGTGATTGCACACATGCAGGTTGTGCCCCAACATGCAGTCAGGATGTGGCTGAAATGCACAGTGTGATAAGGGAAGAGTTTTTCCAGTCCATCAATTGCTTACTCAGTTTCTTTGTGTAGTTCTACATTTAGATGTTAAAAAACCCCCAACATACAACAACCTCAAATGGGACTTAAAACTTAGTTTTTGCTGATTCAAAATTTTTTATCAAAATTCACATCCAAGACTTAGAAAAGCTGTGCAGTTCTAGTGGCTTCTAAATGTATAATGTGCTGAATGAAGATCTGCTGCTTTTTGCAGTTACTTCAGGCTGGACAGTGCCTAAATAGTAGAGGAGCTGAGTCGTAAACCCTATGATACAAAAAGAGGACAGGTACTCTTGGTTTTCATACAGGAAGGGATAAGGGAGCATTTCACACCTCTCTGTTTACTGTACAATGTCTCATCACAACCTGTACTTGAACTAGTGTAAACATATGACCTTCATTCTTTCCCTGTATTGTACACTGGGTCTTAAGGGAACACAGCTTTATCGAGAAATACTTTAGTTAGTGGCTAGGCATTTAATTAAATGTGTGTAGAATTGAATGATTGTTGGTACATCAGGCAGAGTAAAAATATTTGAAATATCCATTCAGTTTCTCTATTTTTTCCCTGTTTTTCAAATATTACTGCTTTCCTATATGGTGATGTTCTGACTGAATTTTTTAAGATCACCTTTCACTACATTCTAATATAGGAAAAGGCCTGGATCTCAAATGATAATTGTTTGCCAACATCTAGGAAAATATTACTAGAGCTTAAGTTGTATTTTCTTTGAAACAAGTTTGCTTGTTGCTAAGCTACTTTCAGTCAGATATAGTATGTAAATGGTTCAGTAAAAAGTATGTATGCCAAACCCAATAATGAGTCCATGTTCATTAGATAATTGTATGTGACTGAAATTAATCCTCCTCCTCCTACTTGTGACCTCTGCCATAGCAATAGGCCCTGCAGCCCAGTTGCCATCAGAGCATGGACAGGAACACATGAGTGGAAACAATTAGAAGCTCTTAACCTGTTCACTTGACCTTCCCTTTTCAGCTGTGTAAAATAAACCAACCTGAGCACTGACTGACTTCAGAGGCTCCTGAAAACTTAGGGAGTGCATTCAGACATACTCTGTCCTGTGCCTAAAGCTCAGCCATTGAGGCTACCCTGGTTCTGATGGGCATTAAATGTAATGGGTGAATGTTCCAGGTGCAGGTGAAGCAGCTGCTGAATTTATGATCGTTTTTCTTAGCAGTCTCTAAGGTCTTGGAAGACACAAATAATACTGTGCTGTAAGGCTATAAAGAAAATATTTAAGGATAATGCACATTGTTGAATTTACATGTTTGCGTAAGAACTGGCCATTCTGTCCTAAGACAGAGGCATTGTTTGGGGAAATCTTTTTCCTTCCTTACTCTGAAAGAGGTAAACCTGAGCTTGCAAAGCATGTAATAAGATTCAGAAAGGTCTCTCCATTTTAGATCAGTTACAGGGAGAGAATAAATTGGCAGTTATTAGTGGAATTAAACCTCAATGGTTTCATATGCTTCATTAGCCTGAACAGCAAGCAGTGGGTCCAAGTGCAGGGTATGACAAGACCTTTTGCAGTTAGTGTGCTTATATAATTTTCTTTTAAGGAGGCCATTAACCAAAATTGAGTTTCTTAAAGAAAGAGTCTTTAGGTATGATAAGCAGCGTGGCATGTAATCAAGAAATAGAGACACGATTCTCTGCTAGGCTTTGAAGTGTTTGCTTCCCTCCTTTCTGGCACTCTCAATTTTCTTTTTGTTTTCTCTTTGAATGCTAGGAGGAGATCGTTATGAATTGTTTCACAGCTCTTAGATATTGCCAGAAATCATTAATGAAACTGGAGGTATTTATGATAATAGAGGAAATGTGTGTACATGGAGCAAAGGGAAATAACTGGTTGGCTCTTTGAATTAATATTTGCTTTAGAAGTTAGTAATGTTTCTAAACAATTTCAATTTCCAGTGCAGAATATATATATATGTATCTATTAGGAGATGACACAAGATTGCATTTAAAACCACTTTAAGTGTTGCTATCTGAGCATTACAGTAGCTGTAAGTATATCTATGATAATGTGTAGTTAACAGTCAGAGGAAATGCTATAGTAGAGCTGAAAATCCATTGCAAAGCTCTGAGTGCTATCACTGTGTCTGCTTGGTGGCTGGGCCTCTTTTTTCCTCCCATGGCTTGTAGCCAGCGTGACCCCACTGACATTTCCTGGTAGGGAAATGTAGTGAATCACTCTTAGCCCAGCAGAGTAATTCATCTTCAGTTCACCAAGGGCAAAAGAAGCCTTTACCTTCATTTTCTTTTTGTATTTTTTCCATAGGTCCTTATCTTGCTATTTTCTACTTTTATTCTGACATTCCTCATTTCTGGTAGATAAGGCATTGACTGAACAGAGGTGTCAATTCTGAAAGTCTTAAAAATGTAATTTTCTGGCCTGATTACAAGTACCAGCTTCTTTGGGTGCACTCAGTGATAATTGAGTATTGACCTTTTATTTGCTAGATGCATCTAGGATGTTTTGGTAGGCTCACCTGTAAGTAATAAGCAAATAAAACTACAATTACTTGGTGCTTGCCAGAATGTCAGCACGGTAGTGATATCTGTGGTTTTGACTCACACTGACACTGCATAGGTAAAGAATTGTGGAGATGGACTGTGCTGTTATAATCCATCTGCAATTTCTTTACTGATTCCTTCTATAATGGGGTTGTACTGAGGGGAATTTTAATTTGATTTAGCAAAATCTTATGCTGTTACAGCACTGGAAATGTCAATGGAACAACACTTGGCAGCATTTAATAATAGAACACCTCCAATAATAAAATAATCAATTCCATTTTCCGAAGCAGTAATTTGAGTCCTGTGATTGCATGTGTTTCTCCTAAGATTACTCTTTGTTGTTTGCATCTTCCTAGGAGCATAGGGAACTTCACTGCAACTTAAGCCACTTTTACTTGGTGCTTGATGCTGTGTAACTCCTAATAAAAGCAATTGGAAATTAAAGAAAAATGCACATTCATTACTGTATCCAGTTTACACCTTTGAATTAATCTTGAAATTGCAAGATAAATCTTCACCATTTTTGTATGTACTGATGTTCTATCTGGAGGCTCTTGCTATGAAAACAGTATAATGAATATCTGTCAGTCACCTGAGTCAGCTTAATCCTTGTGTTTTAATTCATATATATTCTAACGAAAAAAGCTACAGTTTGGATTCTGGCAATGGAAACACAGCTACAAAAGAAAAGCATAAACAGTGAAGTGCATTCCTACATAGTAGTTGGTGAAGGGGTTCTTCCTTAGTTCTTCGCTTCGTTTAGTTTCTTTGGGGTTCTAGCTCTGTAGCCTGATGCCTCATGAGAGATTTCTATTGGAAATCTGTTTTAATCCATTTTAAATTGTTTAAAGATAGACACTTCATCTATTTTGAGCTTCCATTTGGTTTTTTTTCTATTTATTCACTGATTATTTTTTAGGGAAGCATACTGCAATAAAATAGAACTTCCTTTTGCATGCAACTGACATAATCCAGTTTTCTCCTTCCTTTGGCAATGCTAAATTTACATTGATAGCTGCACAGTATGGAATACTCATAGATATGAATGCCTTTCTTGCAAGTCAAAACATTTGTAAGAGTGTCAGAAACTTTTAGGAAGCATTCATTTATGTGCATTTTACTAAACCTACTTTAAAATTTAAATGAGGCTCATAATGATAATACAAATCACGTTTACTTCTTTTTTTTTTCCCTAACTACTTTCTTCCTAGATGTTTTAAACTTTGGAATCACACATTTATTGATTTAAATTAGGAATTTGTGCTTACTGCAAATAAAACACCCTGTTTATCCAAGGTGCAAGTTAATTCCTATTTGAAATGCCTCTGCAAATCCTCACAAATTTGTAGTCCCTGTGCATTTTGATCTTAGTTTCTTTTACAAGCTAGAGACCTCAGGAATTCACTTTTCTAGAGAGGTAATGGTTGGTCCTAGAAAATGAGGCCTGCCACAGATGGGACTCAGCACAGTCCACAGACAGAATGGCAGAAGTGTCTGAATAACATCATTTAACTACAAAAACCCAACCAACCAAACCATCTCAAAATCAATAAAAGAAGCAGCATTAGAAAACATTTTTAAATGAAACAGAAGTCCCCTTCTACATTCTTTACTCTCTATTGCAAAGTGGGTGACATTATTGAAGTGTTGCTTTATATTAATTTTGAACACTTGTTAATTAGTATTTTAATTAAATTTATTGATATTTTCATTTTAATCTTTGTTCATATGACAGTGAGGCAGTGAATGCTCTGACAAGTATGAGTCTTGTATACCATTTGTAATAACTGAGTTCTGACATCACCTGTCTCTTAGGAAAGTGGATCTTCTTCAAACATAACATTGATATTATCTTAGAATACTCCTCAGAACAGCAGATGTTGTCTGATAACCATGACTGAGTACAGTGTTCCTAATACTGATGTAAGCATAGAGTATTTAATCAAGGGTGAGCTCTGTATTGTGAAAGCATCCTTCATGCCTGAGCACAGTTTCAGCTATCTAATTAAATATAGCAGCAGCAGCAGCAGCAGCAGCATCGTCCAGGAGTTCAAATAACCATCTTTACTAATAGTTGTTAATATACTCCAGACACTTCTTAAATCGTATTTTAGTCTTAATAGTGTTTTCTACAAAAGACAAGCCTCTACATAATTATATTTTTCAATGGGAAAAGGGTCATCAAGACTTGCCCCTTGGTGAAAAACATTGTTTGTTTTCCTGGATAGCACCTTCCCCTGTAACTCACAGACTTTCACTGACTTTTTCCTTATTGTGAGTTTCATATTCTTGGGTTTGTCTTTAACTGAAAGCCTTTACCCAGCTGTGCTCCCTCAGGAATAAATTTTATTATTATTTATACCCTTCTGGTCATGTCATCTTCTGGACTGTCTCCTATTCTTTGTCTTTATTCCATCATAGAAATCACCTCTTTGAAAATAAATTATGTTCTTGCTGCAGGAAATGACTTAGACGTGTATGAAAGCCAGTTTGCGGAACTTCGGCAAAGACTCTTGTATGCTGAAAAGGAAAACAGAAAAAGATCACAAGAACTGAGCAGTGCCCTAGATGAAATTAAACATATAGTTGCAAGAAGAGTGAACTTGACAACAAACCATACAGGTTTGTATGTTTAAAAATGTACCGTGTTAACAGTTCAGTTTTGTGTGCTCATTTTTGTAACTGATGTGGGGAGAAAAATCATTGGTTTGATTATATTAGCATTAGGTAGAAGTTGCTACTTAAAAAAAAAAGGTGGATAAGTACTCTGTAGCACCCCCCCTCCCCCTTTAAAATAGGACTCTGTGACTGGTTAGTAACTGAGCAAATAAGGAGATAAATGAAAGGGGGCACACTGGACTGCAGTGGTGTCCTAGTGGCAAAGCTGTTTGTATTGCTGATTGAGATCTTGCCATGCTTGTCCTTCTCTTGCTGCCAACTACAGAGTACTGAATAAGCTATTTTCCCCAGCTTTTACTATGCCAATACACTCTTGATAATATAGGGCTGTGCCTGACCTGGAAGGCAGGTACACCTCCTCAGATGTTCCACACTACTGGTCCCCTCCTTCCACGTGGAGTGACTCTTTGTGGGACTGGGCACCGAGGTCCATGTGGGGGTGTGCAGGCCCATGGCAGCAGGCAGGTCACCTACATCTGGGTGCCTGCCTGAACCCAGGAGCTGGGAAGCTCCATGAGGTCTTGCTGGCTAGATACAGCCCAGGAGTGTTCCTGCTGGAATTCATCTTGCAAACAGTTAATAATCAGAAGAAAAATGTGAATGCTTGTATGTAATGCCAATTAAAACTTTATTTTTTGTGGGAGGACATGTCTCTGACCCTTTTCTTTTTTTTTTTTTTTGAGGGACACCAACATGCAGTTAAGTTTAGTGATCCAGATTTTTTCCGTCCTTTAGTTGAACTTCTTAGTTGCTTTGCCTTCCAGACTGTTGTACATCTCCATCTATCTGCATAAGTAGTTGCATACAACATATTGACAGTTTGATTCTGTCCCCTAGAATAAGTGATGTAGCTGTGCAGGATCTGCCTTCCTCCTGTGTTCAGATTGGAAGAGCTACTTGCCTGGGGAGAGAAGGAAAACTGGAAGGGGCATGTCTGTGCTGGAGGCATTTCACAGTAACCCCCAACTTCAGAAAGAGTCTGGGTGCCACTGAAAACTACCATCTAAGAATCCTTATTTGCATTGAGTACAGCAGGCTGAAACTCAGATTAAAATAGGGAATTAACCAGGACTGTTACAGAGGAAGAAGGAACAAGGTGAATTTCTTCCTGTGTGGTTAGATCTGTTTCTTATCCTGTTCTTCCCTGCCAACTTTTGTCTGTTTAGTCAATGTTAATTCAGTGGGACTGTTTGGATGTGCATAAACACACAGCTGAGTGTTGGCAGGATTGTGGCCTTACAAGCTGTAGAATAGAGCCATGTTGTCAGCCCCCAGTAGCCCCCACATACTGCAGGCAGAGTTATTGCCTAAAGCACATAATAGCAAGCAGAGGAGAGAGCAAGTTCCCCTTCCCTGTGTTCTTCGTTCTTACTGAAGCCAGCTGAATATCAGAAACTATTAAGGCTGCCAGTTCACAGGATTTAAAGCAGAAATTTCTTAAAATCACTGAATAATTTTATTTTTATTTTTACTTACCCTTCTGCTTCCCATTCCAGCCAAGTTTTATTGTACAACAAAAATGAGAAAGTTTCTATGCAGCAAAGCAAAACAGAGTGGGAAGACTTGTGGGTCTCTTCCATACACCAATGTCTGGACATGTATACCTATGCATAGTTGTTTGGTATTTTTTTAAACTCTTTTCTGTAGGGTCAAGAATCTCTATTGAATCCTAATTTTCAGTGAGAATGTCTTTGAAAGTTGAAAAACTTAAAATATTGCCTATTCAGTAAGCCACCAACTTTTTTGATCTGAGCTGAGTGAATAAAGCTGGTGATGTTTTTTTTTTTGAGATTGTATGGAACTTTGAAGGGTGGTAAAGTTTAGGAATTATCTTAGACACATTTTTTAGGAAAATTAACTTTCCATTCATGTCAATAAATTTTCTGTTACTTTCATCTTTATTTTAAACTAGTAAAGAGAAAAAAAAATCCTACTTTTACATACTACAGGCCTGGATATGGTTGTCCTTTTTGCCATAGGACCTTTAATAACCTGAGAACTTCTGTTTGAGCCTTGAGAGCAACCATGTGTTACATTTGGAGGAAAGCATTTAAGTTTATTAAGTAATTAAGAAAGTTATTAATCAGGACCTCTGTTTCTTTTAATTTAAAAAAATTGTTTGCTGACTATGTAAAAAAACCCCAGCCAGTTTTTTTGCTGCTGCTTTTAAAGTAACTGCTTACTGTGTTGTAAGATGAAGGAATCCTGCAAGTGTTTAGGCATAGGGAAATGTGGACTGTATTCCCAGGATGTTCATGCTTGTTCTGCAGCATCACCTGGGTGGGCAGGGGTTGTACTGGGCAATTGCCAGTTTAATGTAGTGTAATATGTATGACATATAATCACTTCTGAGAAAGAGTTCTGATTAAATAATCTTGTCTGTGGTAATCTGCCAATGTTCAGTTAAGCAAAACAGTTGAAAAAAAAGGCTTTACTGGTGGCTTTTTATTTTATGTATATCTGTGGGTTTGTTTCTTTAAGATGATATAAAGTGGAAAGTGTTAAACCTCCCAAGAAAACTCCCTGTGCATCTTACAAACATGCACTACTATCTACCTCACCTTCGGGAATATGAAGATGGAATTTTCCCAAATGTCATTTTTGGGCAACAGAGAACTAGAGGTAGGAAATGAAGTTTGGATTATATTTTCTATGTGTTTATGTTTTATGTTAAATTCTAGCAATGAAACATTCTCAGAAGTTTGGAGTGTTTTTTTTCCCTTAAATTTATAATGTCACCAAGCTGAATTAATTTTAATGGAGATGACAAAAATACTTTTACCATGCTCATCCCTATTTAAAGTCTTTACCCCAGGGTATTCTAATAACATTTTCAAATTTCAACAAAAATATTCATAATTGGAAAACAATATTATTTTGGGGTTTTATCATATGTTCATATGGCTAAGATGCATTAGCTGATATTTTCCCCCCACAAAATTAGTATGAATGAGGAAGCCAAGGAGAATTTAAAAGGCACTCAATTTGCCAGTGTGAGAGTTTTGTGTTTTGTTGACATTCTGGCTTTTCTCTAGGGTGATTTTCTGTAAAGGAACACTGGCAGCACTTTTGATTTAACTAAAAAAACCCAAACCCTTGGCCATGCTCATGGCTTTCTACAGACTTCTCATTAGTAGGTGTAGTTGTATGAATGTGATCTGGGGTTGTAGTTCTCACTGGAGCGCACAAAGATCAGTGCCACTAATAAAAGAATGCTCTGTGTTTAATTGTTTTTAAATTTGTACATGAAAATCCCAACAGCAAGGCTGCAGTTTGCTAAGGACAGCTTGACCTTCGGTGTGTAAAACCAAACTAAACCCCAGTGGTTTAGCAGGATATATGCTGGGAAGGACCACTGGAACTTTGGCATTTTTGAGCTGACACTGGCATGGATGTTACAGTCGGGATCAAGTCACTAATTGTACCTACTCCTTTTTTTCAAAATCTGATGCTTCCTTACCAGGCTCCTCAGATTTTGGTGAATAGAAATCATCTTCAAGGACTAAGATTCCACAGTTTTATTGAGCTATGTTTGGTCACTGATTTAGATCGTTTCCATACTAATTAGAAAAGACATGTCCTGCTTACAGTCTAACAATGTAATACAGAATAGGTTTGCTGTTAGTGGAGCCTTTGCCAGACACAATTTCAGCTCCTTTGTTTTTAATAACAACACTATCTAAGTTCCTTTCTTCCTATTACTGATTCTGTGAAAGCCATTGATGCATATCAATTAAACTGCTCAGAACATCGTTTGAATTTGATTCCTTCAGAGATACAGCAATCACTTCCCACAAGAGCCTGCTCACTGCAGCAGTTTTGGTTTAACCCTTAGGACTTAGATCTCCAAATCCAAAGCAAGAGTTACCATTTATTTTACAATGTTCCCTTTTGAAACTCAGTAGCAGACACCTGTGTGTTTTGCAGAGGTGGAAGTATCTCCAAGTCTAAAATGTTGATAGTCTACACAATGTAGACCTGGTGCTTATAACACGGACATGGGGTGTCTAACCTAAACATAGCTGGAGGTATCTCTCCTTCCAGGTAGTAAAGGAAATGCTGTCACAGTGCCAAGGGAATACTAACTGTCACCAAGTTTTATGGTCACATCAAATCATAAAATGTAATTTCCCTTTCCTTTTACTTCACTTAAAATTACACGGTTTCAGGCCTTCTGTCTTTGCAGTCTCACTGGTGATGGGTATTCCTACTGTGAAAAGGAAAAAGCACGATTACCTGATTAGCACACTGCATTCCTTACTGTATGGACTTTCTGAAGAGCAAAAGAGGGACTGCATAATAATCATCTTTGTAGCAGAGGTGAGTTTGCAAGGAAGGGTGCAGTATTCTGATAGAAAGACAATATGGGGATTTATGTCTTAGTCTAATAATGTAGGAGAGGGTGCAAAATACTGTTAAATAGGCCCTTGGGAGGGATTTCTTCAGGGCTGGAGAAGCTGGTGGGTGTTTGGTGCCTTAGAGTTCATATGTGATAAAAATCCCGCAACTCAGGCGATTGAAGGGTAAAAGCAGTTGTTAAGTCAGATTTTCTGATAAAACTATATGAACTTATTATTTGTGTCTGAAAGGAAGGTATTCTGCTTTTAGAATGAAATGTAAACCCTCCACAGGAAAGTTCCATAGAACCTGAGGAAAGTAAACTTAGTCTAACAAACATTCAGATTATTTATATGCTGGTTTGATATCATATATCTTGCAAAGTACGTGTTGGAGCCTTCTGCATGTGTTTTGACATTTTGTGTGCAAAAGAAAACTGTTCAGAGACCTGAATGGTTCTGTGTTTGAGAAAGTAAACAGGGCTCAAGGTAAAATATTAGGGGTAGATGCATTTTTTTTCTCATTCCAACATGTCTTCATCACATTAGAAAAAAACTCCAGAAAGGAATTAGCTAGTGATAGCTTCTTGCAGGTAAAATCACTGTGCAATTATTCAGACTTCATATTTATTCTTATTTCTTTGTCCTTCCCTGAACAGCATCAAATTTGTACATGTATTCATTAACAGTTAGAGTTTGCTTTTTTCTGTTTGAGTCATCACTTTTGCAGCTGTAATAGCATCAAACAGAAGAGAGTTCACTTTAGTAAGTTAGGTCATGACTCCCACTTTTCTGTTTGGATCACAGTGAGGAGAATATAGGACTAGTTTTACTGGCTGTAGTTCCTCTTGAGCGTAGTTTTCAGGAGCTGAACTTATTCCCAGTGAAGAGCCCTGGCAATGATGAACTTTGCTGAGCTGCCATTCAGATAAACATTTTATTACAGGGCTTAAGAGTGTTCTTGGGGGTTTTAAGAATTAACTTCTGAATAGTTTCCTACTGTGGAGACTACTAATGTGACTTGAAACAAACAGCAGCTCTGGTTGTAGTAATACAGTCCATATCAGCCAATTTAAGATTAAACTGCCATTGTAAGAATTATTCTTCCCTTTCTCCCATCCTCAAAGTCACATTCTCACAGCTTCCATTTTTCAGCCATGCAGTAAATTGGAGCAGGTTGTTCATGCTGATGTGAGAGATGATAAGAACATTTTATTATGAGAGGAGGGCAGGTGAATCTACACCTTCCTTTTTCCCCAAATGTGTCAAAAGATCAAGTTAGATGCTCACACCATGGGTAAAATCAGAGTAACTTACTGACTGAAAGTGAGTTGTGAGTATTTTTGTCTTACCACAGTTCTTTACTTACCACTTCACCCCATTTTTACTTATTACAAATTTAATATATAACTGGTAACAATTATTTGTGTATTTAAAAATGAAGTCTGACTTGCTAAGACACATAATTTGTTGCTTTGAAAATCACATCCACAAAACTTTGCACTCTTTAATGTAGTTAACAGAAGTGTTTTGCACACCAAAACTGTTACTTTTATGAAACAGCAGTAATGAATAAATATGTCCTTAAAATTTCCAGACAAAGACTCATAACTTTGTTATACTGAGAAGAAACTAAATAAAAGTTTTAGGTACAGCTATCTTTATAATATTTTGCTTAGGTGATTTTTCTCAAGTGTCAGGCCTCTTTTGTGAGTTTTGGATGATTAACCTGAAGCAGCTCTTTTTATTGACGTTTATATGACTGCACTTTTCTGGCATAACTGAAAGCTGTAGAACAGAATTTTGTGCAGAAAATGGCTTGGCCTCTTGCAAAAGCAGTGAAAACCAAAATGCAGAAACCAGTTTCTGGAGACAGTTCAATTTTGTGTTCAACTACATTCAAAGGTGAGTTGACTTGAAAAGTCCACACTGTCCTTTAGTAGAAATGCTACTGGAACATACCATGTTTTTTTGAAAGGAAAAGAATTAGACAATAAAAATGAAGTGTTTATGTATAAATATTCCCTGCAAAATGTTCTTTGATACAAAAATGGGTGACTTGAATCCCACCCTTCTTTTTTTAGGTGAATGCAGAGTATGTTAACAGCGTTGCAGAAAGTGTTAAAACCAGGTAAGTCCTATAGAATGTAACACCCAACAGCCAGTGAACACATTTTGAGCTTTTATTGGAAGAATTAGAGCATTTCAGCTGAAATGGAGCTGCTGAATAGTGAGGCAAAGGTGTGCTCTTTGTATGTGTGCCATAACAGACTGTGAGACACAGAAACTTCAGAACAGAAGGATGTATATCAGTCTATTTCCCATTTATTGTTTCATAAATACGCTTTAACTAACTGGTCAAGGTCTCAGCTTAAACCTCTGATAAATATTTACTTGAACCTGAGCTTTTCCCCCATGAAATTAATGATGCAATTCATGCACCTGAGACTACATATTAGGTCCCCACTGACCACACAACTGCAGTGTCTTCTGATGTCTGTCATAGAATCGTTTAAGTTGGAAAAGACCTGTAAGATTATTGAGCTCAACCATTAGCCCAGCACTGCCACTACTAAACTATGTCCACAAGTGCCACATCTACATGGTTTCCAGGTGTCTTTGTTTCCTTGTTTCACTACTTTTCCTTGGACAGCAAATGGATTATGATTATAGTGTTAAATACTATTATATGATGGGTAGCATGAGATGGGTATTCTTTGCTGTGTCAAATTAACATCAGAGCTATTGAATGGAAGCTTTGTTCCCCCTGCAGTTCTGATTGCTTTTATCTTTCTTCCCCATAAATGCTTACAGTATCACATGCATGTTAAAAACCTTAGAGTGACTTGAGGGGAAATACTAAATTAAAGTGATTGGGCAAAAAATCCCCACTCATTAGTAGATTATTGTCTTAAAAATGCTGCTTTCTAAGAAATAGTATAGTGCAGCCAACAGTCACAAAACAGATAAGGCTAAAGGCCCTGAAGTGCAGTGGACTGAAGGAAGCAAGGGTTGAAATCTGCACTGTGCTGCAGTACTGGTGTTCCCGGTGCCTTTGATGCACAAATTTATTGGTGAATTGGTTACTCTGACAGAACTCTGCTTTGGCCAGTATTTGATGTGAAACAGCCTTTCCCCTCCCCTCCCTCCTTTGAAATGATTGCAGGAATGCTCTCGACCTTTGTATTGATGTTTTATTAGAATTATAGAATCATTTAGCTTGGAAAAGACTGTTTAAATCATTAAGTCCAGCCATTAACCCAGGACCACCAAATCCACCACTAAACCACGTCCCCAGGTGTCACATCCACATGGCTTTAAAACACCTGCAGGGGCGATGACTCAGCCACTTCCATGGGCAGTCTAGTCTGTTCCAATGCTTGATAACCCTTTTGGTGAAGAAATTTTTCCAAACCCCCATCTAAACCTCCCCTTGTGCAACTTCAGGCCCTTTCTTATTGTCCTGTTGCTTGTGAAAAGAGATGGACACCTACCCAAGCCAATTTAAAAAAAAAAATTAAGAAGGTCCTTGGAGGAGTTGCCCCTTCCTTTCACTTTTAAGGCTTTTCTGCACATCCAGCTGCACTCCAGGGTTTCCCCGATGACTGTGTTCAAGGTGTAGGTTTCCCCCAGAAGGCTTCTCACACTGAGCCTGTTGGCTAAGTAATAGCCATTGCTTCCTGCCTCCAGAGGGTTTATCTCAGCTGGGAATACTGCAGAGAGGATACAGGGAAGAGGCTCTCCTCCTCAGCACTGTTGAACCCTGCCAGGGTACAATACCTACAGCAATTTATGCACTTAGGTAATTTTTATTATTTCTTCATGTCTTTTGAGAAAAATCCCACAGAGTCAATGCTTTGTCAGTGTTACACAGTAAGATTGAGATTCTTTTTTTCCATAATGTACTTAATTTTTAGTGTTGTATTTTTTTCATTAATCATAGGGAATGGGAAACTCAGTTCTGAAAACTCTTTTATTTCAGTGATCCTGTACTTTGTTGGGTTGGTGTGTGTTTGTTGGGGTTTTTGGTTTTTTTCTTATTTCTGGAGGAGGGGAAAGATTTGACTTCCAGGTTTGGCTCCCATTTTTTCACAATTTTCACACAGTTTTTTTTCAACGACTTTTTAAAGGGAAAATTTAATCCTTGGAGCAGAGACTAGATCCAGACTCCTCATTCCCAACTGCTGCT
Organism: Myrmophylax atrothorax; assembly: GCA_026770055.1. NCBI lineage: Eukaryota > Metazoa > Chordata > Aves > Passeriformes > Thamnophilidae > Myrmophylax > Myrmophylax atrothorax. The sequence continues at coordinate 10,014,199 of JAOXXN010000471.1, read as the reverse complement.
CCAGGATAGTATAATTTAGGCTAGAATGTGAAATTAGAGTTAGAGCAAGGGTAAGGAAACTAGGATCTCTCACACCAGGGGGAAGAGTTGTGTGTTGTTCTAGATAGTGGATTTAGTTGTAAATTACTGCAGCATTTTGACAACCTTCTCAGGATTGTTAGTAAGTATTTACAGATGCTGGAGGGGCAGGATTTTTGAGACACAGTTCTGTCTAGTGCTTTCTGAGACTTTGATGGGTTACTGACCTGTCTGTTCAGATGGTTGCCAAAGACCCCTTCTTGGTTCCAAATTTGCAGAGTATGTGACCTAGTTTCTTTGCTAGACTTGTGAATGCCACTTGTGGGGAGCAGACCTAATTGTGGGGAGCTGCTGTCTGTGGTTGCCCTCAAAATTCATTTTGAGGAATAGGGTCTCACTAAGATTCTTCTCACAGTTTCCCCAGAGAAATCCAGTCTGGAGTCCTAGAGGTGATTTCTCCTCCTGCTTCTTATTATCCAGATCTTTCCAACCTGAAGAAAACACTTGGGGATTCTGAGGACAGAGTAAGGTAAGATGGCTATGTAAAAACCAAGATCATTTGCTAAGAGTAAAAAATGGAAAATTCTGCACAAGTCAGCATTGTTTGAGCTGATAATGCTGTTTTGTTTCAGAGGTAATGGATTTCAATTGTAGTTTTAAAAAAAATTCTTACACAAGGGGATCTTGAGGAAAGAAAGCTATGCTGCACATCAGCCTCAGGTTGAGAGCCAAGAGTTCTCCTTTGGGTCTTGACTCCAGGCATTGACAGGTTTTAAACCAGGTGGATAATGCCAAAAGACAGTAGGCTATATGATCTGGTCATAAAGGAAAAAAAAAAGCAAATCTTTAATGTGACAGATAAGGGAGAGGCTCTGTGAACACACAAAGGAAACCCCATGGGGCTCCTTAACTAACTACTGACATGTACTGTGGGTTTAATTAATGACCTAACTTTTGGTGATCATTGACACTTGATCTACTGTTAATGCATCCTAACTGGTGATTTCATTCACTTATGGCCCCAAATTCACTGACACAGAGATTATAACCTAAAAAAAAAGATTTATTGGAGGAAGTAATTTTTTTCAATCAACAATAACTGGTTTTTTAGAAGCCGCTGCAACAAAGCAGCAAGAGACGTGCAGTACTGAGAGTTTAGGTTGGAAGAAATCAGCAAGTGTATGTATGGTTGTGTCTTGGCTTTATAGATAAACCTTATGTGTTTCAGAGTATAAACAAGTTTACAGTTAAATTTCAGATATGAGTGGATCTGAATCAGTTACACTTTTATATTAATTAAGTACTGATAAATTACTCTGTAGTCTTTCAGCACTGAGTATCAAACATCAACTTCATCCTCTGGTACAATGAGAGACTGCCCAAAATGTCTGTTTATATTTAAACCTGAAAATTAAGTTTATCAACCTGTTTTTGTGCTGCTCAGAAGTAAAAGCACTTACTTTTTTCATCTTTAAATACCCATGTGTGTTTACTGTTCATAATATAAGGAGTAGAATCTTTTAAGTCAATTGACATGAATAAACTTGTTAGACATTTTGTTTCAGGCTCCATTGATAGAGATCAAAATTTTTTGCTTAGTTAATGTTAACTTTTATAGGAAAGTGAAATTACTTACAAATGTTTACACTGTAGGGGAATGTTTTGCACTTAACTATGGGTTAAAATACTCAACCTTCCAATTTCACTGCAGAGAAAAAAATTGCAGAACATTAGAAATGCTTTTATGATGGAAATAACTCTTGCAACCCCCCCCAAAAAGCTTATCAGAATTTGCTGCTTATGTCTAGGTGGAGAACTAAACAGAATTTGGATTATAGCTTTTTAATGCTATATGCCCAACCTAAGGGAACATTGTATTTACAGGTATGTCTGTGTTATCAGTAAGTAGCTGCAATACATCTGTGCTGATTATTAGCTTTGGCAATTTTACTTTGTTTCAAAGGCCTCAATAAAACCAGAAGTCTTTTGTAATTTTCTATGTATTTTGCTTGTGCTCTTTACAAGCATCTGTGTATTTCTGTGTTTATATTTGTCTTGCAGCCAGGTACTGTTTGATTAAATCCATGTGTACCTTCCTCTCATTTGTGAGGTTGAATAGCAAGGTAACTGAAGCATGACACCCTTATTTGATTAGGTTAAGAAAGTAAGAGTTTAATGTCTCTTTACTTAGTTCAACAAGCCAAAATTTTGGTGATAGGTCCAGGTTGTAGCCCAGATCCCAATGAACTGGAATCTTTGAGACAGGGAAACACGCCAGTAGTGGGATACTTGAGTCGAGGTTAAACTACAAGTTGGTACAGACCCTAATTTCTCCAGAAGATTTAGTGTTAGACTTTAAGCTTAGCTTTAGCTGTCATTCTAAGCTGTGTTAATTTGCATTCCATAAAGATTATGGTTGCCACCAGAGATTCCAGAATTTATCGGAGCTGTTCAATAATGGAACGGATCCATAAAATTCTCTCATAGCTCATTAATGTCGGCAGTTTTTTAGGAAAGCTCAGAGGAGCGTTTTGCTGGGTTCTTAGTCTTTCTGGGTCTTCTCCTGCTCCAGACTCTGTGGCACATAAGGACATCACAGGATTCCTGGAAGCAGAGGAGAAGACTGCAGGAGCAGGCATCTTGTACACTTCTTGTCAGGATTTAACACAAACACATCCAAGCTGGGCTACTTAAGAGTCCATGCTCTGTTCTCAAATGTGACATAGGTGCTCAGAAGGCAGGTGGATGAAGAAAAAATGTTGTCTTTTGCACAGTTAAGGTTTAATGAAAAATGAAGTATTTTCCTGTGACTTTTGTGTATTTTTAAGAACATTACCCAAATTTACTAAGTGTACTAGAGCATTATGTTATAGGAAACCCAGCAAAATGAAATACTAAGATGCTGCCAGACACACAATATCCTTTCCTGTTACAAAGTTCTCCAGGCATTCAAGTTTGCATGGCAATGACTTAACTGATGTATTTGTATTTTTAAAGGAATTTGAGAATATGTGTTTCTTATCTGGTACATTATATAAGGACTGAATTGTGTTACTCAGAGCAAAGCCTGGATTGTGATGGTCTGGTGGGAGTTATGCCTGCATTCTGAATTTTCTTAAAAAGAAACTATACTTTCCTCATACTGTTCCTACTATATCCACTTCTTCATTTGTATGTCCAGCCTGCAGCTGCTTCTGTAGCATAGATGCTGCTCTGCCCAAAAGTTACCTTGTAGAACACAGCTGAAAAGAATGAACACTTGCTGCCCTAAAATATTTACAATCTCCCTCTATTTGGAAGTTTTGCATTAAAGGAAAGTAAATAACTTAAAAATACTTTTACTTAGCATGCTACGAAGATTTACTTAAATAATCTTAAACAAACCTTGAACCAGCTTAGATTCTATTTACTGTTTTGTCAGAAATAGTATTGAGTGAATGATACAAACTCCCAAACTTTGAAAGGAGATGAGCATACAGAATTAGTCTTGATATCTACAGAACAGTTGTTGTCATGAGTCAGGCAAGATCTTTGCTGAACAAACACTCATTCTAGGGTACCGTTGAACCAGGATTTAAGCAAGTAGCTTTGTGAAGAGCATTGAAGCTGACAGGTTTATGCTATGGATGAACCTTACCTGCTGGTCAAACATAGTAGTCGCAAAAAGAGAATAAATCTCATCTCTTTTACTTGTAGCATCTTTCTTTTTTTTTTTTTTACCTGAAAAATAACTCCATGAGTTCATTAGGAGTCTTTGTATGGATTATTTTTCCCCCCTCACTAGACTCTAGGTCTAGCCTATTGCTTGGCAGAGCTCCTAAAAAGAGCTTCACAGTCTCCATGTATTTGTTATTAGTGTTTCAAACTATAAAAATATCTTAATATAATTTAGAAAGAAAGTCACTTTCCTATCTGTTCCCTACACTGCCATTGTATGTCCCTTTGGGGGTTCCTTCTGCCTCGGTGGTGCTGTCTGTTGCAGGGATGCAATCTGCAATGGTATGGATGATTCTCCTGGTCCTGGAGGTTATTCCATTACCCAGGAGAAAATGTGCTCCTCGCTTTCCCTGACCACGTGGTCCACGAGAGCCCCTGAGAAGGACACACAGGGACCACTGGAGAGGGAGAAGAAGAAGAGAGTTTATTGCTGGTCAGGGGTTTATATGGGCCTTGGAGGGATTCAAAACCCACCATTAGAAAACAAGAGGGGGTTTGGCTCTGGGCCAATGGAAGTAAGGGGATTTACACTCAATAGGAGGGGGTTCAGGTAGCATGCATGTCACAACCTTCCTCCAGAGCCCTGAGATAACAGGGTATTCTGGGAAGGAGAAGCAGTGACTTTGCAAAAAGACATTTGAACAAACATTGTGTACATTCAAACAACATTAAAAACATCAATTGTTAAAGCATTATCAGAGGCTTGTTGATCTTCACAAATCCATTTCTGGCAGGATTTTCTCCATTCCAAATATTGTAAACCAATCCCTACAGTTGTATGCTTCCACTTTTTGTTACTACTTCAGTTTTACTTTGCTTAGACAGCATAAGGAAAACAAATGGAAACGCATTTACTCTCTATTGGATTGGAAGTTTTCATAGCCTTCCTATAGTTCATGTGTCTCTTTTCATCCAAAAGTACTGATGAGTGAAGGGAAATGAGCTGCAATCATGTGTTTCACTGGCCTTCTCATGGCAGTGGGGCACATGGACCAGACAGTTCATAGCCTAAACTTTCTGACCCAGCTGTGTGCTTTGGCAGATAAGAGCGTATGAAAAACAAGTGGCTGTAAGCTGAAGGCAGAAAAACTGACATAAAAATTTGGGTACAAAGTATTAAACATTCAGCAAAATTACACGTGTAACATACTGAAAAAGAACTGATACTGAAATATCTAAGCAATGGCAGATGTTCTCCCAGAAGATGTGCTTTAGTTGCTCAGTACAGGGTTAAATAAATAACTTTTAGTTGCCTGTGCAATGTAAGATATCAAAGTGCATTCTCTAATCTTCGCTGTCCGTTTCAGGGAGGACCATTTCCACTATGCAAAACTGCTTTCAGTTCATAACCACATTCACACCCTCTTTGCATCACAGCCTATGTATTTTTAATCTTTACTGCTTTTGTACACTTTCTTATGATGCTTCTTGATATGGTGGTCTCTCTTAAGTTTTTGAGATACTCCTCTCTGTTTTTCCACCCTCTAAAACCTTCTTCGATTCCTTGCTTTTTCTCCCTTTACATATTGCTCCTGGCTAATTGTCTAAGCTTATTTGATTTTATGCACAATTTCTTATAAGTTGATATTTGGGGGTTTTGTTGTTGTTGTTGTTCTATTCTCCATGACTGTCAACTCAGTCCCCACATCTCGGAATCTGTTAAGAAGCATTCATCTTGAGCAGTTTGTCTCAGTCTATTTTTAGGTATCTTACCATCAGCAAAAGCTGACAGGGTCAAATCTTGTCTTTCTAACTTCATTCTACTTCCCCTTGGGATCACTGTTGACAACACATTTCTCCCCGGCCAGCCCTATACTTGCAGGGATAGCTAAGTTCAACCAGAAACTGTGGGCCTTCTCTCTCAAGTTCTTGATGACTCTCTGCTGAGTCAGCTGAAGACACAAAAAACAGCAGGAAACTGTGCCTTTTTAAAAAATTCCTAAGAATTCATTTTCTAGCTATTTAGCTCTCTGAGGCAGATTCTAGTGCCACCAGGCATGCATCAGGGCCAGTGAAGTACAGCAGTTAGATCAAAGTACTGTATCATTACACTACACCCCAACAATATTTTCCTGAAGACTCAGCCTCCTCTTCCTGTGTTTTCACACCCATACTGAATTCAAACTGTAAATTACTTGCTCCTTAATTATTTCTGGAGTACATTTATTTCCTTTGTGTCATTGCCTCCAACCTCCTTGTTTGGATTCATTATCCTACCTTTAATATCAAGAACAGCTTCTGTTTTTTTCAGATGCCCTGTTCTTCTCTGAAAGTGAGGCAAAAATGCAGCCTTTCCCATTTCCTTGATGGATGTCAGTCTCCTTTTCCAAGTCCCCTTTAGCTGGGTCCACTGCTGAACTCTGTGTCAGCTTTTGCAATACCCTGAAAGCTCTGTGTATTCCTTTCCTTCAGTGTGATTCATGCAGCACATCCCTTCTTTTATTACCCATATTCCCTGGAACAACTTTCTTTCTCGTGGCATCTCAGTAGTGATCCACAGTTCTTCTCAGTCACCTTTTATGAATGGCAGAGTCTGCCAAGGCTACCAGAGCTCTTAACCATCTGCTTTAGAGTCCTGTCTTTTCAAGGGGTTTGCTCCTGTTGCTTATCAATGCTTATATAACTTAAGTACAACCTGTTTATTGTCATGGTCCTTAACTTCATCTTTTTGCTTAATATTGTAAGTAAAATCTCTTTAAGTTAGGGAGTCCTGTTTTCTCAAAGAAGGGAGAAGCACCCATGGTGTTATGGTCACTCCTGTAGATAAACACTTTATGAATGATGCTAAAACAAAGATATATGTGGAAGTTAAATAGCAATACACTGTAGTCTGGGAAAGTTTCAGTACATGAAGTAGAGCAGTTAATATGTGCATGTGGCAACATCACCACCCCCTCTGCAAGCAATAAAATCACCACTTGCCTTCTCTTTTTCTCTTTTGTTTCTGGGTCTGTTTTTTTTCCTCAGCTGGAAGATGATATTATAGCCAAACCTGATTATATTGAAAGTATAAAAAGCTTTGTTGATCAACAGTCCCAAGACTGGATGGTTCTCGAGTTCTCACAGCTTGGATTTATTGGTAAGTATTAAGAGCTCAGCAGGGTCAACTGGATTTGGAGCTATGTAAGTCAGACAGGTCTCACTTAGAATTACATGTATCAAAACTTCCTTGGTTCTTCAAGGAAGGTCCCACTGAAAGTCTTTTACTTTTTGTGCTCTTTAAAACTGTCTTTTTAATACAGAGTCTGCTGAGTGTAGGATCTAGAGCCTGGGTTCCTGTAAGAAGGAAATTGTTCCATGTCAGGGCACTGTGTGCCCATTGTAATGTGTAATCTTCAAGAATCAAGCAGTGTTTTTCATATCTATGTCTTAATTTCAAGATATTCAGTATAATACTGCCATTGAAATTGCCTGTCTAGTATTTTTAGGAATTATTCACACTCTGCACACACTGCTACAGGTGACTGGCGGGTTTGTGTTTGGACATAGGATATAATTACACACATTATTAGTCAACTGGTTGACTGTGTAAGAATATCTCCAGGTATGGGATGGACATCTTTGCAAAATCCCAAAGAACTGGAGGATCAGCAGCTCTCCAAATCTGGAGTCTATGTGAAATTGTCACTAAATATCAGAATTACATTCATGTGTTTAAGGCTGGTGATACTTAAATATTTATTTAAATAAATTATATTTAAACATAAAGTTGGTGATTTTTGCGTAGCATTAAAAATATATGAACATGGAACTTGTTGTCTTGTTTCCAGGAAAATTGTTTAAATCAGAAGACTTGCCACTTATAGTGGAGTTTTTTCTCATGTTCTATAAAGATAAGCCCATAGACTGGCTTATAGACCACCTGCTCTGGGTTAAAGTGTGCAATCCAGAAAAGGACACAGTAAGTATATCTATGAAGTCATGAACATAAGTAATAAAGAGTCTCAGTGACAAAGTAATTTATTTTCAAAAAGCAGAATATAACAAACCTGACCTACTTTGGAATTTGTGGGGACAGATGTGCTGTGGATCTGCACAGAGCGGCACAGTGTTTGAGCCCGCTGGGCCATGCAGAGAGGCCTGACTCTCAGAAGTTCACATTTCCACTCCTGAATTGTTTTGGTGCCTCTATCAGCTCAGAACACAGACAGCACAAGCTCACATCTGCCTGCAACTGGGCACGTAGGCAACCTGCAGCAAGAAAGAGAAATATTAATATGTTAACCTATGAGGACTATCAATTCTCATCAGCTTCTGCTGACCTTCTGATATGAAAGTCAGTAAAACAGATAATGTTGTTCTGAAATTTGCCTGAAAATTCCTTTCTTTCAGGAAGCAGAAATTAAGTGTTGTTCTTTAAATCTTTTACTACCTGGGAAAAAAAATTGACTGTTTTCCTGAGGGGAAAAAAAAAAAAAGGCAAGAAAACATGTAGATTGAATGAACTAAATTATGTCTTTTACTGAAAATGAAAGAAACAGTTGTGTTAACTTGCAAAAGTTGTTATTTCTGGCACTACCAGTGAGCCTGATGACAAGTATTTCTTTATGTCATTTTGCATTTTTTGTCTCGCCGGTCTTTGGTGCTGATCACTATTCAGTCTTCTTGTATAGGCTGTGCCAGGGAGCACTGACCAGAGTTTCTGCTCCTTCTTGGTTTTTAAGGTTCAGGAGTTTTAATTAGTGTAGCCAGTCCCTACTCCAGGCATTCACATATGGTGTTATTTTTGTGTTGATAAAGAAACAAGAAGAGACAGATGGAGTTGTGCAGAGCAGGAGATTAAGGGGAGTGGAACAAACAAGCTTCAAGTTGTCCTGTGCAGCACAAGTGACTCCTGGGGATAGCAGAAGGTCCCTGGTTTTACATGTGGTAATGCCCCTGAGGAGTCTCCATACCCACTTCATACAGGCAGGAGTTAGCATTTAAATCCTACTCCATGGGTTAGGCCAGCTCATAGGAGTTAGAGTGAGCCTTGAGTAACTCTGATTTAAGTTCTTGCCTGCCTGTGGTAACAAATTAAAACCCAGATACTAGTATGTTAACATCACCCATCGGTTTAACATGTGCCAACTTCCATCTGATAGATGAAATATTTTACTTTTATTTTTTAAATGACTGTTCCAGCTTCTAAGTCCTGGTTCATACCTAAAATGAAGCTGTGTTTCTGAAAGGCAGGCAGGCAGCTCATGGGAGCCTGCTCTGGCCAAGCCAAAGCAAAGTGGTATCAGCAAGTCTCTACTGAGTTTCATTTCTGCAATTGTAATTTCAATTGCTGGGGGTAGTGAAAATTTTCTGAGACAAGTCAGTCTCACATGGCCCTTAGGTGGGAATGTCCTGTGGCATGACCTACTGGGACGATTCATGAGAATGAAGAAAATGGAGGGTTTGAAATCCTGCTCTGTGGGTTAGGCCAACTCATAGGATTTAGACTGAGCTTCAAGTAACTCTAATTTTCTTGCCTGCCTGTGACAACAGATTAAAAACCAGATGTTAACATCACCCATGTGATAGGTGTAATCTGTTGGATGCAGCTGCTGTTCCTCCTCTGCCAAGTTAAAGCAGAGGACTTTCCTACAGGCACCAGAGAAGGCAAGCTGATAGAAACCCTCACACTTCCTCCTTTCCAAGAAACTGAGTGTCACTAAGTGATCACACACAATGTAGACAGGAGGGTGATGGCTGTTTGGCACATGTTTGCATAGAATCATAGAATCACAGAATGGGTTGGAAGAGACCTTAAAGAGCATCTAGTTCCAACTCCCCTGCTGTGGACTGGGACACCTTTCATTAGACCAGGTTGCTCAGAGTTCCAGCCTGGCCTTGAACATCTCCAGGGATGGAGCATCCACAACTTCTCTGGACATGCTGTTCTAGTGCCTCACCACCCCCACAGCAAAGAACTTCCTCCTAATATCTAATCTGAATCTACTCTCTTTCAGTTGGAATCCATTCTCCCTTCTCTTGTCACTGCATGCTCATGCTCTTTCTTTCAGCTCCCTTCAGGTACTGGAAAGCTGCAACTAGGTCACCCAAAGCCCTCTTTTTCCCAGGCTGAACAAGCCCAGTTCTCTCAGCCTTTCCTCATAGGAGAGGTGCTCCATCCCTCTAATCATCATGGTGTCCCTCCTCTGGACTCTCTCCAACAGGTTCATGTCCTTCCTGTGCTGAGAGCCCCCAAGCTGGATGCAGCATTGCAGGTGGTGTCTCCCCAGAGCAGAGTAGAGGGGCAGAATCACCTCCCTCGACCTGCTGGCCACATTTCTTTTGCTGCAGCCCAGGATACACCTGGCTTTCTGGGCTGCAAGTGCATTGCCAGCTCATGTCCAGCCTCTCATCCACCAGCATCCCCAAGTCCTTGGCAGGGCTGCTCTTGATCTGTTCATCCCCCAGCCTGTATCAATATTGGGGTTGCCCTAATCCAGATGCAGCACCTTGCCCTTCGTCTTACTAAACCCCAGGAGATTCCCAGTTGCTCACTTGTCCAGGTTTTCAGCCTGGACTGATTATTAACATATCAAGGTTCAGCTACATCTGCTCACCAAATTGGAAAAGACAGGTTGTGATGATCAGAGCCATCAGATCTCTGCATGGTTCAGAAATTTCATGATGTTTACTTCCTATGAATCATCATCCACCCTGGGGTCACAAGTGCCAAAAAAGCCATAGCCCTGTTAGAGCAGGTGCAGAGGAGGCCACAAAAATTATCAGAGGGCTGGAGCACCTCTCTTATGAAGACAGGCTGAGAGACTCAGGGTTGCTCCACCTGGAGGAAAGAAGGCTCTGGGGGAGACCTTACAGAACCTTCCAGTACCTAAAGGGGGCTTCTAAGAAACAGGGAGAAAGTCTTTTTACCAGGGCCTATTGTGACAGGACAAAGGGCAATGGTCTTCAACTGAAGAGGGTGTGTTTAGGTTGGATAGAAGGATAACATTTTTTATTGTGAAGGTGGTGAATCACTGGCACAGGCTGCCCAGAGAAGCAGTGGATGCCAGATCCAGTGTTCCTGGCCAGGCTGGATGGGGCTCTGAGCAACCTGGTCTAGTGGAAGGTGTCCCTGCCTATGGCAGGATGGTCAGAACTAGACAATTTTTAATGGTTCCTTTGAACCCAAATAATTCTATGGTTCTGTGATCATATGCAGTGGTGTGTGCCATCGTGTGCAGTGGGGACCAGCAGGCTGCAAGGGTGGAAGCCGTGACTCAGCCAGGAGCCTTATCTCAGCTTCTGCAGAAATGACCACACCTGTGGAAATGATCAGCCCTGTGCTACTGATTATTCTCAGCTGTTGCTCTTTTGATTGTGCTGCCATAGCATAAAAGCAGACATGCTGAAGACTGCATTATTACAAGAGATGAACTGAAAACCCTGTCAGTAGAAAGATCACATCTTTTTTTTTCTTATAATGATTTTTTTCTTTACCAAAAGCTTTTCAAAGAAACAGCTGCCAGTAAAACAGTTTGTGTGTGTTGTGTTTTTACATTATTTTGCTGAACATCTGCTGTGGACTAACATAAAAGTACTTAGTTCTTGCTTTCCAGGTGGTTTTGAACTTTCAGTTAGTACTTCTGTGGAAATCATAAATCCCCCATGAGTTTTGATGTTTAAGCCAGCTGAGTGAAGACTTTGTCACTTCTAGTTTTAGAAGGCATTGATATAGTTTATGTAAGGTTTTTCCCTTATAGAACTGAAAGCACTCTAAAATTTCAAGATAGGAGACCTGGAAAACAGAGAAGTTACATAGTCTTCCAAGCTCATATAATAATTCTGTGGCAGAACTGAGAGTAGAACCCAAGGAGTCTCATTTTAGCTCTTTGCTCTGTTCCATGCTATTATGCTTCATGTTCTCATTAATTATTGTGGCATGTTTGCTTCATTGTATCAAACTATGATGCTCTGTAGATACTGAGAGAAAAATTACACTTAAAGAAGTAGTTTGCTATCGTTTCAAAATCAAGAAACTCAGACATTAGTAGCAATTACAGTTATTTAATTCCTTTGTGTATGTCATGTCACAAGTGTGGTGGAAAATTGTGGTTGAAATACAGTATTTAAGGGCTTTAATTATATAATAAAACATCCATAATTCCAGAACATTATAGGCATCTCAAAAACAGCAGAAAGAGCCAAAATTATAAAGACTGAAGTGTAGCCAGAATATATCTCAAGAAAATCAGTTTTGGTCAAAATAATTTTAATTAAAATGATATGGCAAGGCTAAGAGATAAAATAAAATTTGCCAGAAACAGTTTAAAAAATCAATCAATTTCAGTGTTGAGGTCTGTTTTTGGCACTCTGAGATGTGATTCATGGTATACAGTACAGAAATCCCTGAAATACTGGTGATTGAGCCTTCAAATCTACATAAACCACAAGTGGAATTATGAGTTTTGTTCTAGAAACAGCATATTTGATATAAGTGAACTGTTAATATAAGGGTTATTAATTTAAATATGGATAACAGCCTGGACCCATACCCTCAACTGCATAGTGAAATTGTCTTATGGAACTTAGTTTGTCTCTCCTTTGTTTAAATAATGCTTCACTCCTCTTTACTTTCTTTCCAGACACACTGTGAACAGGAAAAGGCAAAGTTACGTATCCGTGCTAAACCATCTCTCTTTCAGCATATGGGAACTTATTCATCATTGGCTGGCAAGATACAGAATTTGAAAGTAAGAGTAAGAAATTAATGCCACATTTCTAAACTATATACTTGTGTTCTATTTCTCAAATCAGTTTCAAGGATCCCATCTTTGGCATTGGATGGCATTTCCATATCCAAGTATGTTGGTTTACAGATTTGATGGAGAATATTGATCTGGCATCTGAGCTGCTGCTGGGGCACACTGCTTCTCCACAAACAGTTTTGCATCTCTAATCTGAACAGTTGCACCACTCACAGCAGCATTCCATGGCATGTAGGAACCCTCTTCCCAACACAAGTTTCATGTGCTCTGCTCCATACAAACAGACACAGCTGTGATGGTTTGTTTTGGCTGAGAAGTTCACATTCCCAATATAAGGAACTATTAAGAAGGAGTTCTGGTAGGACAAGGGTGTGCCTAATATGATGGCCATAGATTTTTAGGGAGAGTTTGGAGGGCAAACCACATATCTGATAAGGACAAGAGCAATGATACACCAGACTTCAGGGATCTCCTGATGGTGCCATTTAGACTAGTCATAAGGTCACTGGAATTTCTGTATTGGATTAGACTAGAGATTCACGTCACCTTTAGCAGAGACCAGTATCACATGTTCTGGCAGTAGACAACTATGAAATAGGCTGCTGTGAAGATGTTTATTTTTAAATTTTGGCAACTAAGAAATAATCAGTACAGCTCTCTCTACAAACTGTAACATCGAGTCCCAGTGATTGCACTGAAATGAGTATATCTATTAAAAATGTATATTTTTTTGACACTGAGGTAATTATTTTCTGGAATAGCTTCCTGAAGTAACTCCACATATGAGTGCACTTTCTTTCATAGTATGAGTGAAATTACTTTTCCTTATATCCAACAGGATAAAGATTTTGGAAAAAAAATGCTGCACAAAGCACATAATAATCCACCTGCAAAAGTGGATACAAGCCTAAAAATATACCAGCAATATACCTTGGAAAAAGTTTATAAAGGAGAAGACTGTTTTTGGGCTTCAGCTCCAGTGGCAGGTGACTACATCAGGTTCACCTTTTTAAATTCACTAAAAGTTGAAAAGTAAGTATTGAATGATATGGAATATGGAAACCTACATATATCCATTTTGAAAATAATTCAGTCTGTTCAAAATCATCACTGCTCCACTGTTTGCATAAAAAGTCCATAATTTTCTACTTATCTGCTCCTCTTCTTGAACTCCCCTCCTGAAATGCATTTCTTCTTTGGGAATTAGAAAGCTTCTTAATTTTTTTCTTTTTATTTCTTCGGGTAAATATTTTACACTCTCTCGTGATAATTCACAAAGGATTTCGTTTTTAACTAATGAATTTCATCAACAGAGCTAGTGAAAGCTTTATTTCTGTAGTTGCCAACAGAAAGGCTGTTTGCATGGTGTCACTAGTGGTGTTCCCCAGGGGTCTGTGTTGGGTCCGGTCCTGTTTAACATCTTTATTGATGATTTAGATGAGGGGATTGAGTCCATCATCAGCAAATTTGCTGATGACACCAA
>JAOXXN010000471.1:9989292-10000024 GCA_026770055.1 Myrmophylax atrothorax | reverse complement strand
ATGGACTGGAGTTGGACCAAGGGTTGGACTTGATGATCTTGGAGGTCTTTTCCAACCCAATCGATTCTATGATTCTAAATCTGTATCTCCATCTAGTGAGCTGCACTAAATGACAGTTGTTACAATAAACGCTGGTGTTCTGTGATCAATGGTTAGTTAACTAATTTATGCTTTAGGAAACTTGGGTAGCCTGTATTTTTGCATTTTTTCTGTTACTGGGAACCTGTACTGGATGAAGCTAACTTACATATGGTATTGCCTAATGGCTGGTGCTAACCTGTGAAAATGTATTATTAATCCTATAATATTTGGTGGCCTTAGGCCTTGAATGTTTGGTACCAGAGGAGAGAGGTTGATGTTTTAAATTTAGTTAATGCCAGAAATTTAACAGGGATTTTTATTTTTAAATCTTATATAGATGTTTTCGCTTGGATTTTTGTTTTGTCAGTGCTCTTGCTCATTGCCTTGAAAGGAAATTATTGAGAAGCACCTGGATTGTTCAATAGTGATAAAAAGGGGGATTCTCCTGGCATGTGGTATATGGTTTAGTAGAAACAGGAGCTTTTGCTGCCATTTGCCTTCCAGAAGCCCATCTCACCTTGGTCTTACAATAATAGGAATAGATCAGAGGGCAGATCTGCCTTAGCCACTTAAAACTGGGAAGTAATACATTTGAAACTTGAGCACTGAAAAGGGGGAACACTTGCATTCATGATTCCAGAGAAAGATGCTTAATGTTTAAAGCTTAAATGTTTGTTCTGTTTAAAATAAAAAGCCACTATTATGGTTTGGTCACAAATCATAAAGTTTCAATGCCTGTTTCTGTTCTCTATAGCCCGCAACTGTTTAAAGAAAAGGTATCTGAAACTTTCCTTCAAAACTGGAAAGAATTACTTCCCTAGAACTTTTCTAGAGTATAAAATACCTGGAAATAATATACCTTTATCATCAGGTACTTCTTTAGAAGTGGAAACATGGAGCACCCTGGTGATAAACTGTTTAACACTACTGTGGAAGTGTTGCCAGCTGATGTAAGTCTCTCATTTTCAACTGAATTTTGTTTTAAGAATGATGTTCAGCATCAAATGTCACACCCTAGAAAATATTTCTGAAAATTTTATTTTTGTGGTTTTTTGTTTGTTGGTTTGTTTGTTTGTTTTTTACAGGAAATGCAAAGAAAACAACTGGTAGATAATGGAAATAAATTTAACTACCCAGCAACCAAAGATGGATATTTAAAAATAGGTAAATTTTTTATTGTCACTTCAAAACCAGAAATTCTGTTCTTAAATATAAAATGTTTCTGCTCGTGAGAATTTCATTAACTCTTCAATAAACTCAACATTGCAAGGTGAATTAGTAAGGAAAAGAAACCCTTTGCACTGCTATATAATACAGTGTATGATGTTTGACTGACTGTCCTGTTTTGGTTTACATAAGAACCCTACCAGCAGTGGCAAAAGCTAAGATCTCGAATTAGAAAAAAAACCTAATTACAGTGCCTGGAAAGTCTTAATAGGATGGATTGTTTGTGTGGCAAGGTTTTGGTAGTGGGGGGCCTACAGTGGTGGCTTTTGTGAGAAGCTTCCCCTGTGTCCAATGGAGCCAGTGCCAGCCAGCTCCAGGATGGACCCACTGCTGGCCAGGGCCAAGCCCAGTGAGGTTGCATCTCCGGGTTAACATATTTAAGAAGGGGGGAAACCCCCCTGTGTGACAGCAATGGGAGCTGAGGAGGGAAGTGGGAATACCTGAGAGAAACAGCTCTGAAGACACCAAAGTCACTGGAGAAGGAGGGGGAGGATACCATGCTGACTCCTCTGAAGAGGAAGGAAGGGCAGAGATATTTATTTTAATTGATTATTTAAAGTTATTATTAAAAATAATGTGCCACATGTATATGGTTACTACTAGCATGTTTAAATTCATTTATCATTTGGAGCTATAGGTTTTCTTGTATTCTTCACCAGCTTCTAGTTGCTGTAACTGAAAGAATGAATCCTTCTTCTTACTTATAGCTTTACTTTTTAGTTGTCATTGTTTGACCTTTTCCAAAAGATTTTTGTCCCAAATGTTTCATTAAATAATATCTAGATTTAATTTATAGTTTGTAATTTAGAGCTTTTGCATAAGTTTGCTTGGAAGTGTATTTCATTCTAATATATGCCTGTATGGATCTTGTGTTATTTTTTTATTTAGGGGCTTTTGAAAATGGAATTGCAGAAGGCAGTATCAATCAGTCAATAGGAAGAATACAGGCTATTCGTTTATCCATAAGTTCTGATTCCCCTGTCTGGGCAATACTTAGTGAGGTATGCATGTTAATAACAGCATTTTATTATTCATTATTAAATGAGTTTTGGTTCTTCCAATCATATAGCATTGATAAGCATGAATTTTGTTTAATTTTGAATGTAATGTTGTGTGGAAAAACAGAAGTGGAGAATTATATTAATTATTCAGGGGAGAAGTTAAATTTATGTCATAGACAGTGCTGGAATTGCTCAAATGGGATTATTCTCCAGTTTTGCAGTGCTGTAAGTGTAGTCACTGGGATTTAGGTCTTGATTAAAAAAGATTTTTTCAGTCACCATTTTGTTTATTAATTGCACTACATCAGCATTTTCAAAGGAACATGTGATTTTTTTAAATTCTCCAAGTTTTTCCAAGTGTTTGAATATCAGTGAGCCTGTAAGTAGAAAATACTCAGCAGAGGTCACTGAAGAGAATGACTACAGCCTTAAATTGTAGCCATAGCTGGAAGAAGGGAAAAGCTAATGTCTCAGGCAATGTTTCTGTAGATTCTAGGAAATAATAAGATTTATTTTTTTTCAGGTACTTATCAAGACATCTAAAAACTGAAACCAAACCATTTTTGATGTGCCGCTTGTTACAGATTGTTTACAGACAAGGCTGACAGCAGCAAAGTAAGAACTGGGTAAAAAGACCAATTCCAAACCCATGTAATTCTTAATACTGTGTATTATGAAAGAGTTGAGATAACTCTTAGAACTTTATAGATAAAGGTATAAAGACCCCAATTATGTTTGTAATTTCTATATAATGTTCGTGAGTAAGGTGTCATATATAAAAATCTCACCTTATTTTGGCAACATTCAACAATGTTTATTACAAACAACTGATAAGGCATTACAGGCTATCTCAGGGACTAAAGCATAAATGTATAAAAAATTTCACCAGAAGTAAAAATACGGATGTTGTTGAAAAATATTTAGAGCACAGTGTTCAACTCCACTAAAAACACTGGTCAGTCTTTTAGGGAAAGTATAACTGAAGGAAAGTTGTCAATATTCATTGCAAGTATTTAAAGAAGACCATAGGAATTCCTTAATATTATGAAAACTTAATATAAGTGTGTTCAGCCTTAATGTAGCATAACTTATGTTTAATATATTTTTAAATGAGAAGTGCCTACAAGTTACCATTTGAATAACTTGAAATTTAAACAGGCATTGTTTGGAAGATTGTAAAACTTTTCAGCGAATTGTGTATTGAATTAACTACAGGAAATAGAGTATTACGTGTAACTATATTTTTGTAGAAAGAAAATCTATTTAAATAAAATTTTGGATCTTATAATTTGATAATCAGTGTGTACTCATATTTGAATCCTGGTCACAAGTCAAAATTCAATGTAACTTTGAAAATAAAAAGTAAACCACAGTAATCTCATTTGAAATATTTCTGGGAAATGACAGTCCACCTTGGGCATCTACCCTTTAAGGTGTAGAATTCCAGTGTCACATCCTTAGCACTGGAAGCAAGACAGCGCCCTCAGCATTCCCCTGCACAGGCATTGCATCCTACCGGCAGGAAATTCACTGCAATGTACAGCTGGATGTAGGGCAGTCCCGTGGTGTAATGGCGAGCACTCTGGACTCTGAATCCCAAGGACCTGAGTTCAAGTCTCAGTGGGGACCATCCCCTGGCAGTTCAATCCCTCCCTGCCATCCCATCCCATCAGATCTCGGATGCTGAGCAGGGTCAGCCCCGGTTAGTACCGGGTGTTGTGACAGTCCCGAGGACTTCACTGTCACTGTCCAAGCTCGCTCGGCCGTGGCAAATGGACCTCGAGACTTAAACGGTGGGGCCAGTTCTGCGCACGCTGAGCCTCACCTAAAAAATCCACTGCACAGGCTCGAAGGGCACACCCACGTGGGGGAGAGTCCTTCCCAAATCTTCGTTAGCGAAGTTTGGCCATACATACTTTGTACTGTATTATCTTTCTCACTGATCCAGCAAGTCTGAATCAGGGTACTAAGCAAAGATACCTAATTACGACACTCCAGGATGGCTTGACTAATTTTGCTGAAGACAGATAGGTCCTTGGCTTAAATTGCGTCTTTAAATCCACCATCTTAATTCACAAAGCAAGGCAGGTGACATAAACTTTTTTCAAATACTAGAATTCAGGAATTTGAATCATTACATGTATGTATGTACTTCTCAGCTTATGTATGATTGGAATTGAACTTTAGGAAGAAATATGCACAGCCATTGGAATATGGCTAAGAGGTGGTCCATCTGTTTATGGTTGTTTCTTAATAATTTGCCACCCTCTTTCAAACAATGCTCATTATTTGAATAAAAACCTGTCGTATCGAGACTCCAAGAATTGTTTGGTATTGTGGTTTAGATATTTATTTATTGCAAAGATTTTGCTTACTAGCTTGTTAGATGATAAGAAAAGTCTAAATATTTCTGATGGAGCTCTGCCTATGTCTCACCATATGCCTTACCATCTACAGCTCTTATTCTGCAATATTCTACTGTATACATTCACTGTAATCTAGAAGAAAATATCACTTAAGAGATAGGACCACACATTCCAGAAGGCAAAAACAGCCCATTAAGGTGAGCTAAGTACTTGACTCACAGAAGATCATGTGGACAATGTGTCCTCTATTCTGCTAATAGTCCACTGCCTGTAAATATCCAGGAAAAAAGTAGTCCTATCTAATAAAAGAAGTCAGTGAAACCTTTTGAAAAAACATTTATCAGACTAATTGCTTCCATCACATCAGAGATGTTACCAGGTTACCCAACAGTTACTCAGGTTATGATAAACAGAAGAAAAACTGTTGTATTTAATACTATTTTACTACCTTAGGAGAATACTGAATGTCCTCAATACCAAGATACCTATTATAGTAGCTGTGTCACTGTAATAGTAAATACTCTAATGGAAAAATAACTACTAAAACTTAAGGGGGACTTCTGCTAGGAATCAACCAGAAAGTCTGCTCGTTTCCTTTTCCCAACAATGTCATCTTGTAGCGGATGTATTAACTGACTTACCACTATAGCATCTGATTAGAACATCTGTAGAAATTGTGCATACAATCAATTAATGTAATTCAAGGAAAAGCAATTAATGAGAAGTGGTTCAAGATCATACATGACTCACTCTATGTTTCTCCTTCTCTAGTCCAGTACTTAACCACAAATCTCTCTACCACTTACTAAAGTGCATCAAATGGACAATAATGACAACTATGTAGTGATAAATTACTAACATTTCTGCCATGACATTTTGTAATTGTATTGCATTTTTACTGCTATGAATCATATTTTGTGAATGGACTAAGCATCTCTTAATGGAATGATCTTTTTTATGATTATGATAGGTACTGTATGGTGTTCCTTTCTTATCTCAGACATGCACAGTTTGAAAGTCTCTACTCATTTTTTATCTGAAATCTAGAACAGCACACCAGCTGCACCTTATCTTCAAACTCTCTTACAGGACTTCTGACCTTGTACAGAAAGTTGGATACCTCATTTAAGATCTCTGCAGTTTTCTATCTGTAACACAAAGATAAAATTGCAGTTACTTGGGACTATAAAAGTTGCCATTGTTGACATAAATCAGCAAAAAGACCTTTTATTTATTTTGATTTTACTACAGACCCCAGAAGACTGCAAAATACATTTATATTTGCTCTGCAGGCAGTCCTCTTTACTTTTTGTATCAAGTATCAGTTTTCTTCAATCATCATGTTTTCTTTCTTTATTTGTTTGGGTTTTTCCCCTACTTCTATGTTCTTTATAAAAGGGAGAAACCACACATAATTCTACATAATCAGATGTTTAAGAGTTAAATGGATATTTTCCCTATTTTAAACATGAGTCTTTTGTAGCTCTGCAGTTCTTGGCACTTCACAGTGAAACACTTAGCTCTGACCAATTGAAAGTTGCAAAGTTAGGTCCTAAAACACATTCCTCTGAGGAAAATGTGATTTTTTTTAAAAAAGGAGAAAAATAGGAATGTTAAAAAACTCTTTAGCTGAGCCTGACATTTTACTTTTTAAATATTAATATACTTTGGGCTTCTTCCTATTTGCATACTTAAGTGCTTGCTCAGGACATAAAGGATACTTACTGTCTTGAGGAAGCCACAGAGCAGCTTTGTTAGATAAAAAACTACTTGCTGTTGGTAATTCTTGGCAATTAATATTATGAATTCTTGTCACATGGGGTTTATGGAAGGCACTTCCAGGTTGCTGTTTATGTATATAAAATGAAGGAAAATGTCAGAAATGGTTGTCCCACTGAGGGGATCATTCCTGTGAGAGAAAGAAGGAGGAAATGCTAAAATTACCATATTTATGGTCACTGTAGAAAATGAAGGTCTGAATGAGATGTTACGATTATAGAGAGTGCTAAAAGTTTTTTTAAATTTTCTAGGCAGCTTCATACAATATAAAAACAGCAACTACTCCTCTCAGAAATAATGCGTTAGCAAAAAACTTGAAGTTTAATACAGTTTTGTTTATAACTACTTGTGCTGGTTTAAAGGTAAACCAGCAGGAGAAACAAACCCAACAGAAAAGAGATGATTAGTTAGAGTTACAATTTAATAAAACTATTACAACAAATGCAATGATACAAAGAAATTAATTTTAACCCACAAAACCCAGAAATATAACCCAGCACCCTCGGGCGCAAACAGGATGGTGTTCATTAGCCACTGCGCTGAGACCCATGTGGTTCTCCTGAGCTCAAAGTAAAAAGAAGGGAAAGAAAAACTTGGTGCACATGGCGGTCACAGTCTGGTTGAGAGTAGTGGTTGCAGTCCTGTCAAGGTTCCGGTCCTCCTCTGGATCTGAATAATGGTCCCAGAAGTCTCTAAACACCAAGATTATATATGCTCAGATTCAGGTGGGAACATCCAGTACCTCCCCCAGGGCAGGGAGTTCCACAATGGGTGATCTAACTCTGTGAGTCATGGGGTATGTTTGGAATCGTTGATGGCCCATTGGCAGACATGCCCCTCAGGCTGGGTGTAAGGTGCTAACAACTCCCTGGAGGGGAGTTATCACAGCTCCTATCTCACAGACTTCTTTAACACTCAGCTTACACCCTGAAGGGTCAGGTGTGCCCTGGGCAGCTGCTGTAAATGGTCCATTGTTAACAGTTCATGAGAAATGTCATAGAGGGTGGAGAATACACAGCTTTGGTCACACCCACAGCAATAAACGTCTCGGCTTCCTGAACTAGGACACTATCTGACTCACACAAGACAAATATTTCTTGCCAGAGCAGCCTAAGGCTGAATAGGTAATGAAAAAGTTATCTTTTACTGATTATTTTAAAAGTGTTAGTTTGAATATTTTTAACAAGGCAACATGTAAAACATGACAATAATCTCTCATTTAGTGTTTTGACAGCACAGTGTAATCCCATTTCTTGCATTCAAATTCTAAACAGTTCAAAGGATCTGAAGTTTTTTAGGGACAGGACAGAATATGCCAAATAAGGCAATACTTACATTTAAGCATTTAAAAAGAATACTGAATTTTCTAAACTATCCACTAAATCAGTTTCATTAAAAAAAAAAACAACTAAAAAACCCCCAAGGCTAACTTTCTATCTTGAAGTCAGTTCTCAAATTCATGAAGCTATCATGGGCATAAGTCATATGTAAAAATTTACAACAGCATATCTATGGTAAGTTACAAATAAGAAAAGTTCTTTTACTCTTTCACCAGTACTGAGATTATAGACTATATCTGTGGATATTGTTTTGAGAATTTTTTTTCAGATCTGGTTTTCATATTATTTAGTATAACAGTTGGGTCATTCTCTTACTTCCTCAAACCCTCCCTTTTCATCTATGAAGAACTGGAAAGAAAATTTCAGTTATTCCTTCAAATCACCTAAATACTAAGTATTTCCCTAGATAATTAAAAGTTACACATAAATATAAACAAATCCAAAAGTGTGTCAGAGGTAAAGCAAATGAAAAAGAACATTACAGCTTTCATACAAGGTTTGAATCTTCAATTTTTCCATTGCTTTAAAATATAATCCTTGCAAATATTTTTGACATATTGTGAGGTAAATGTCAAAAAAGTATTCTTTTGTATTAACCTCATTCTAAGGCACTCAGAAAAGTCATACTGGATTCAAACAATGTTGTTGAGCACAGATCTATGCCTTTCTCATGGTTTTAAAATAATAAGTGAAATTTAAAAAGTCTAAAATTCGTGGAACAGGTATCCAATGAATCAATACACTATGGAATGACAGTTCATGGTACTGAAATGGTAATACAATGCAGAATAGTATGGGGAAGTGTGGAAAGATAGCTTATCGGCACTTGCTTCCAGCCTGTTTTATCCTTTACTTGAAACTCACAAGGGCTCTTGAGGCCTAGCAGTATTTCTAGTCTGGTATATTTAAAGGGCTTGCTGGTTCTTAGAAGGTGGTACAGAGCTTTCTCTCTCTTCGTGCCAGAGCCTTTAGAGATATGTAGGCCAAATCTTACAGGGATACAGAAGGGCTTAAAATTAAAGAAGGAATATGTTTATCCCTGCTTCTGAATTGACACAGCATTTCTCTTTTAGTTTCTTTTCTTTTGTATTCTGTCGGGCTGCCCCTTTCTAACTTAAATAAATGCAACCTTAGGCTTTCTGTCTTGATTTGATGCCACAGCATGTTTATACAGCTCCTTGAAGAAAGTCACCAAATGGGTATCACAATAAATTTTTTACTCCCTACCAATATTATAGATGTGAAGACAGATGGTGAAAGTCTGTAGCAGACATCTTAGATCAGCCAAAAAGTAAATACTGCAATACTGCACACTAGGTCCTTTGATCAAGAGAAGAAATTTCAGTTCAGAGAATAAGGGCTTCATACATAGTTAAAGTGTGTGGTGACAGCTAGCTGGCATTGCTAGTTAGAATCAGTGAATCTCCTTTTATTTTTCCTGTAAAGTACAAGCAGTTTTCTTTGATGGCTTCATTTTCCAGATAAAGAAAAAAATTGCATTTTCATTCTGCACAACACTTTTCTTTTTAAACTAGTAACAAACTTCCACTCTATTCTTTGGGCTTTTTTGCCCAGAAAAGCACCTGGACTACTCTGCATATATTTATCAGTATAATCAGATTTATTCTAAACACTGGGTTACCCCTCAGACCTATCATGAGCACAGAAGTTCTTACAAAAGCGTTTCTAGAACATCAAGTTATTTTTCTTTTTTTTTTTTTTGACACTTTATAGCAGGACTCAGAAATCTGGTTTTATTTATTCTGGGTTTGGTTTTTTGTTTTGTTTGTTTGTTTGTTTATTTGTTTTGTTAGGTTTTTTTAAGGGCAAAGGAAATATTTATCTAGTCATATTCCAGCAGGTTAGTAATACCAGAATAAAAATATGATTTTTTTTATCTACTGTAGCAAGTTAGTTACTTATATCAGTGTTTGGATATTTGTTTATTTAATTCTGTTTCCATAGAACCATAGAATGGTTTGGTTTGGAAGGCAACTTAGAGATCCCTAACTCCCAACCCCCCCTGCCCTGGACAGGGATACCTTCCACTAGATTAGGTGCTCAGAGCCCCATCCAGCCTGGTCTTTAACACCTCCAGGGATGGGGAGAACACAGCCTGTGGCTGTGCTTTCAGTGTCTCACTACCCTCACAGTAAAGAATTTCTCATAACATCTAATCTAAACCTACTGTTCTTCAGCCTAATTTCCCCTTGTCCTATCATTACATGGCCTTGTGAAAAATTCCTCTCTAGCTTTCTTATAAGGCCCCTATTGGTACTGGAAGGCTGCTACAAGGTCTCCCCAGAGCCTTCTCTTCTCCAAACTGAACAACCCCAACTCTCAGCCTGTCTTCACAGAACAGATGCTCCAGCTCTGTGGCCAAATTAGAGGCTATCCAGTGGACTTGTTCCAACAGGACAACATCTTTCTTATGCTGAAGATGGGGGCAGTAGCAAATAGGATTAGGATAGGGGTGGAAGCCAGCAGCAGCCATAGCCATGCCACCTTGGCTCTACAAGGCAGAGATTCCCCTGTAGATCTTGGTGAAGACCATGGGGACACGAGTTTTTCCTCTGAAGCCCATGGAGGTCCATGGTAGAGCATAGATTCACCTGCAGCCCATGGAAGACCCCATGCCAGAGCAGGTGGATACCCAGAGAAGACTGTGACCCTATGGAAAGCCCACACTTGAGTAGGCTTCTGGCAGCAGCTGTAACCTTGTGAAGAGAGGAGCCTGTACTGGAGCAGGTTTTCCTGTTGCAGACCATCCAGGGAGATCGCATACACTAATGTAGTGAGTTCAGGCAAATCCCAACTTTACTCAAATTCGACAACATATATAACCTTGAGTTAACCCCACCCCGGGCACAACAGGTCTGACCCCATAGGTTAAGGCTGCAAACAGGTACATATAAGGTAAAGTCCGAAACCCTTTCCA
>JAOXXN010000471.1:9958664-9974181 GCA_026770055.1 Myrmophylax atrothorax | reverse complement strand
AATATAGTAGTCTCAAAGCAATCTGTAAGCGTCCTACAGAGAGGTGTTTAAAGCTGCTGCAGATGCAGGAATGTAATTGGGGTCAGTCATGGTGTGGTAGTTATGAACATGTCACCTTTAAAAAAAAAAGGTAGCACTCCTTAAAAAAAATGTTCATACTGTTGGGTAAAGTTCTGTGAGCTGGTCAGAGTTCTGAGGTTGTTACAGCAAAATGTGTATGGATCCTAACTTCAGACTGCCAGTGTTTCAGACCTTGTCCCATCTTAAATCAGTTGTTTGTAATTTCTTTTTTTTCTCTCTAGGGATGAAGAAATGGATGGGGAGTGGGAAGCCCCACAGATCCCTAATCCAAAATGTGAGACTGCACCTGGTTGTGGACAGTGGGTGCGTCCCATGAAGAATAACCCCAAGTATAAAGGAAAATGGAGAGCTCCTATGATAGATAATCCTAACTTTCAGGTAATGGCCAAAGTGTAGGTCATTGTGAAGAGGTACAGAGTTCAACACAGCAAGCAAGTCAAAGTAGTATATTTATATAGGCTTTTATACAGTGTATTTATATTTCAGAATGAGTTGATATCCTCACTAAACATTTTGAGGTTTTTTGCATTTTAAATTGCTTTTTTTTTCTTTAATTATACTGAAAAGTAGTAATGCTTCATGTATTAAAACAATTTGTCTGTTTAAAGTTGCTTTTTGTATGATTTGCACCCCTACCATTTATTTAATATGCTCTGTAGAATTATATTCTGAGTTACACTGAGCTTTAACTGTGAGTCTTTTGAATAAACTGTCTTTTTATAGTAAAAAAAAAAGTTCAGCCTTTCAGTAAGCAGATTGACTTACTAGTTCAATTTTAGAGGATGCATCAATTTTAGATAATTAAATTCCCTTCCTCCCCTTCAGATCTAAGAGGTAATCAGTTGCATATTAAAGAGAGTTACTTTGTATTAGTTATGGCTGGGGAATACTTGAGTGATTTCTTTGAGCTTAAGATCCTAAGCAGGTTTGCAAACAAAATTTGGCTCTAATTTGCACAGATGTCATAAGGCTGAATTTTCCTTT
This sequence comes from Myrmophylax atrothorax, assembly GCA_026770055.1. NCBI lineage: Eukaryota > Metazoa > Chordata > Aves > Passeriformes > Thamnophilidae > Myrmophylax > Myrmophylax atrothorax. The sequence continues at coordinate 9,973,116 of JAOXXN010000471.1, read as the reverse complement.
TCTAAAATTTTCCCTAACAAATTTTCTCTAACACTTCTCTGAACAGTCAGTTATTGCTGTAACCACAATGGAACCTGTATGGACAAAAAAACCCCTATGAGACCTACCCTAAATCATGAAATTGAGACCCATCTGCCAAAATCCTTAGGCTATTTCCAGTTCTGTTTTTAGGCAGGTTAAACTTTACTGCTTGTCTTTTTAAATGATGCATTTAACATAGTTGTGAAGTTCTAAATATTTTAAAATTTCTTTCACAGCTTGTTTTTTTGGTGAGCTACAGGTTTACCTTTTTTTCCATTAACAGGGAATCTGGAGCCCTCGGAAAATACCAAACCCAGACTATTTTGAAGATCTTCACCCGTTCAAGATGACCACTGTCAGTGCTATTGGTTTAGAACTCTGGTCTATGACATCTGATATCTACTTTGATAACTTCATCATCTGTTCAGAAAAAGAAGTAGCAGATCGTTGGGCAGCAGATGGCTGGGGCTTGAAGAAATTAGTAGCAAGTGCTAATGAGGTATAAACTTTACTGCATTCTTGACAGAAGAAAGTAATGAGGAAGCTGTGCTGTTGGAAGAATTCTCTAGCAATTAATGCTGACAGAATAATAATTTGTCTGCAATTAACAATCTTGCTGAGTAACTCTGATAGTTTGGCTTTTTACTTTTCCCAGATCAGTGTCTTCTTGAAATTAAAACAGTACTTACTACATTTTACTTAAACACCTAGTGAGAAATTGGCTTCATGTTAAGTCTTCTGCTATTCATAATGATATTAGAAATTCAGTACCTGACTGCAAATGAAAGCTGAGTTCCTTACACTCAAAGACCATTTCTTTTTCTTCACCCTCTTGCCCCCGTTGTGGCTGTATCCATGATGTATGTTCTTTAGCTGCTTCCCTCCCATGAGGACTGCATAAATACTCTAGTGTTTGTTTCTGTTTAATAATTTTAGAGCTTTGGCTGCTTAATGTGTATTATGCAGCTCTGAAAATATTTCATGTATGTTTATGGAGCTGCATCTGTTCTTCTGTTTGTTCTTCGCTTTGTTCCTGTGCATCCACATTTTGTTTGTGTGCTGTGCTTAGCCAGCCTCTGTGGTTTTCCCTAGATCTCTTCCCTGTGCTGTGGGAAGGACCTGCCCTGGCACACGGGATCATGAGCCCCTCTAGTGGCTGTCTGCACTCCTGTTTCTAACAGTCCTTTTTTTTCTTTGAGTGGCAAGAGCAGGCTGCAATTTTGAGAGAGAATGGATGGGTTGTTGGCAAATATGGCCGATTCCTGACAGCTGCTCTTTGTCACAGCATGAGCAAGTAGCACCAGCACATCTGCCCATGCAATCAGGAAAGCCATCTCCTCCCATGACCCTGCCCACTCCAAAACTTTTGGGTTTATGTCTGAACCTTTAGCTATACCTGTACACATAATGGCAAAAAAATACCTTCGAGTCCCCTCGCTCCACTATGTGTCTTGAAATTCCCTAGTTGCTTAGTGCAGGTGGAGCCAGCATTGCTCCTGAGGAGGCTGGCTGCTGCCCTGAGGTTTTTGATGCTTTGGGAGCTTTCAGCTGAGTTAGCACAGCATGCAGGAAAAACAGAGTAGCTGTGAGGAGTGTAAAGTGTGAGGTTGCCTTTAAAAAGTGGAGTCATGGCCAGTCTAGTATGTTTGTAGTACATCTGTTCCTTCTTACTTACCACCTGCTATTTATTTGCAATCTGTAGAGTTGTTACTTTACTAGCATTGAAATACAATATTGTGTTAGTCATTAAAAAGCAAAGGTAAAGAAAGGCTTTCTTTGGACAATATAAATTTATAGACTACACTTCATAGACTTACTATTTTTGTTTTAATACAGCCTGGTATGTTTAGTCAACTGGTGACTGCTGCAGAAGACCACCCATGGCTCTGGGTTCTTTACATCTTGACTTTAGCTCTCCCTGTTGGTCTAGGTGTGTTGTTCTGCTGGCCAGCAAAGGTTAGAGAAATTTATTCTATTTTTATTTGGTTTTATTCTTAATACTTTATTTGAAAACTCTGAGCATCTATGCAACAATATTTACTTTTAATGTGCCATTGGTGTTACTTGACTTACAGTGGCTGTTGTGTTTGATTCTTAATTTTAATTGAAATGTAAATCGATTTTTGTTGTAGAAAACAGATGAATATGACTTCAAAAAAACTGATGTATGTAAGCAAATTAGAAAAGGAGAATTAAAACAAGAGGGAGAGGAGTTTGAAGATGATGAAATAGAAGAAGAAAAAGAAAATGAAGATCCTGCTGAAGATGGTAAGATGACCGTGTCAGCTTGCAGTTTGGTTAAATACAAAGACATGAATAGAACTCATTCATGGATTGTATTGCAACTAATTACAGACAGTTATCTTAGAATATATGAAATCTGCCTTGCTCTGAGTCTTTTTTTGCCTCTTTGACAACCTCCAGCAAGTAGAATCCCATGGCTAATAGCACTTTGATTAATAGAAGCAGAAAGGAAGGCTCTACTCAGTATCTTTTCACTTTAAAGAAGTGAATGTGCTTCCAGCAGTCTTTTTTATGTTTGTAGACAGTGATGTATATTTTATCCCTTCTAAATATTTCATATATTGAACAAATTTTAGTCGTTCAGCTATAAGTACCTGAAGTGGTTAAAGGCACATTGTTACCTTTAAGCTTTAACATAAGCCTTTCTGCTTACTTCTCCGTGGGACTTGTACCTTGAACTATTCTGCTGATCACTAATTGTAGTCACTCTTGTTAAAGCCTGAAAAGACTTGAAATACTGATGTTTGCTGCTTCCTTTGTGTTGCTTTTTGGCAACACATTGCACATCTGCAAAGGCCTGTCCTGCTGCCCAAGTGAGAAGTCAGTGATTCAGTAGGTTTAGCTGCATTTTGGCATCCAAGGATTAAATCTTGTATTACTGTATCAAAGATTACTAGTTCTATTCAGCTATGGCTTTGATGTGCTGTTAGCACTTCCCTCAGTCTATATACTGAATAAAAAGCAAATCACCTAACGTACAGTGCATTTATCTTGACTTTCATGAGAAAATTTTTAGCTTCAGAACTCTGCAAGAGTCTGCCTCTTGCTTCTCTCTTCCTTGATAAGAACAAAGAAAATGACAAGTGACTGGCATGGATAATTAGAAACCAAGCAGACATTCTTGGTTTATTTTTGTTCCTTGGTACTGACATCACTTTGTATAGTAATACACTTTGTATAGACTAAAACTTGGCGGTGTTTGTCTGTCTGTGCACCACATTCTGTGAGTGTTGATGGCTTCTGTCTGGATGACTTGAAAGTTTTCTGAGCATCAGCTATTCCCATGCCAGTACCGACAGAATTAAGTACATTGTTGTCACAGTGCTTGCCACACCAAAGTGAGTCCCTTCTATCTGCCTCGCTATTCGAGAGCCTCACCTGTGCATTTAATTATTTTGTTACGCTATTGTTTACATTAGCATCAAGTGTAGGTACATCATTTCATCCTTGTATCTTCCTACATCTTCCTTTTGATCTTACTCTACTCTACCTGTTCTTTACTCCTGAATTACAGACTCTGTTTTATTCTACCCAGTCTTGATGCAGATCACAGATACGGTTTGTACCTAATATGCTGCTATTGCAAGGCTGAGATACCTCAATTCCATTATTCTTCTTTAAGGCAGTCAGTTAATTTAATAAATTACAACACATCACTTAATAAATGCTGTGTTAAAGTGTATGTTTCAATGTTAGAAATAAGGTCCAGGCAATTGCAGGGAACACTGTTTAGCTCCCACAACTTTTTAAAATTCTACTTGGAACAGCTGTTTGTGGTGTTGCAAAGGTAGGTTCTATTTTAGACCCTTACTTTTAGTTACTAAACTGAACACAGAGTAAAACTAACCTAGCTAGCTTTTGAATGACTATTCCAAGGTTTTCAAGTAATTTTTGTACTTCAGAGGGAAGGACTACACTTTGCTGTCATACAACTTCACAGTTTCTTTCTCTAAGAAGAATTTCTTAGCTTCTGCACTATTTGCATTTGCAGGTTGAAAGCTTCCCTTTTTTTCTATCACTATCTTTCTTTCTTTGGCCTCTTCCTGTCTGAAAGCATTAGAGGATTTGTCTTCTGTCTCCTTTTCCTGGTTCTTTTTGCTACAGAGAGAAGAGAAATGGAGGAGACAAAAAGAGACCTTATGAAGAAGATGGGAAGGGAGGATTCTTTTTCAGGTACTGGGGAAGAGGAGTAATTTGGGCCAGGACCTGCAAATGATCTTTCCTGTATGGTTTCTTCCCTCTGCTTCCTTGTTGATGGTAGAACTTCAAGCTGGTGGGTGCCAGCTTTCATCACATGCAGATGCGAGTTTCCTCTGCCATTTCTCCCTGTGGTATCTGTAGTCATAAATATTTTCTGCTGGTCTCTTTTGGCTCCTTATAATTTTTACAGTTCCTTTATAGTCATTATCTTCTCTGTTTTTTGGAATTGAAGGTAATGGGGTTTGAGCTGTGTAATACTGAGTGACTTGAGATCCACATTTTATCTTGGGACCATTAAAAAAAAAGAAAGAGAAAAAGTGTGGCACAATAGCAACGTTTAGAAACTCTTGGAGATTTCTTTGACTCCAGTGAGAATGAGTTGCTGGCAGAGTACTTCTCTGGCATTGTCCATGGGATTTACTGTGTTATTCTATGTTAATTTTGTGACACTGTTAAAGAATGGTGTTTTTGACTTGGCTACTTGTCTGCTTTGTCTCCTTGAGTTCCTTGCCCTCTAGAAAAATATTTCAGGAAGTAAAAATATGTTGCCACAAAATGGAATTTTAGGTGAACAGTCTGAATCTTAGTTGTTAAGTTATAAATTTATTTATGTGAAATACTGTTTAAATTACTATTAAAATTAATAATTTTACATAGTATAGTTGTCCAGTTCTGGCTTTTACAGCTTCTGATGTCTGAAGTTTTTTTGTTTGTTTTTTTTTCCCCCCCTCTATTGAAATTAGTACTTATGGGAAGAGCTGGATTTGCATCAGTTACCATTTCTAATCTCTTCATTAGAATATGAGCAAAGGCTTTGTGAATTTCTGCTGAGCTCTTCTGTAAAGAACATATTTTTAGAACAGAAATCTTTGTCTGCATCTTTCTTAAACCACAATCTCCATTTTTTAGTCATATTTCTCCTTTTGATAACAAAAGGAGAAAGATACTATTGTTCAAATGCACCAGGTATTTTGACAGCTGAGAAAATGAGTTTTATTTCATAACAATTAGGGAAGCTCTGTTTGGCTCAATTTATAGCTATACTGCAGGTGAAGCTTTTTGGTGCTTCTACATAAGTCTCAAATATTTTAATAAAATAGGCATTTCTAGGTTTTCAGCACCAAGAATCAAGAGTCACATCTAGCTTTATGAATTTATATGCATACTTTTGTTTCAGTTTTACTGAGATGCAACAGTAAGAATTGAGAGATAGAAGTGGGCTTTTTGAGGGATGTGGGGTTTTTTGTTGTTTTTGTTTTCCACACTGAAGTAGTGCTTAGGAGATGTAGGCATGACCTGAAAAGGATAGAATTGAGCACTGCCTCATTACCATTTTTAGTTGAGCCACTGGCAGACTGTCAAGTTGTGGAATGCCATGGTGTATCCTTTCTAGCAGATTTAAGTAAGAACTCTTGTTTACTCATGATAGAAAGTATTGCAAAGTGTACTAGTGCACTAGTAGTGCAAGCTGGACATATCTTGAGAGAGCTGAGGGGAGTGCAGTGCTTTTCTGATGAGTTACTGCATTGCAATAAAGCATAAGAAGGGGGAAGTACTGGGCTGCTTATCCCCCAACCAAAACAGTATGCCAGAAGAATTCCCTGCTGGAAACAGTTCTCTTAAGATGTGGGTGTCCCCCTTGCTGGATGACTGATAACTTCAATATTTTACTTTCCCATCCAAGTCAGAACTTAGTTAGATTTGGGATGCCTGAGTTCTCCTGTTTTGGACTCTGGTCTCAAAACCATCCAATACAATATTGGACTTAAAGTGAACCAAGTCCTTTCAGTCAGTAACAAGTGTGAAGAGAATAGGGGCTACTGTGAAAAGAGGTGAAGTTGGAACCATTAAAATTGGTTATTAAATCTGAAAATGATCCCTTTCTACTAATTTGTGAGAATTCTACTCACTGTCTCACAGAGATGCTTTTATGGTTTATTTTAAACAAGCAGTTCATTCTAAGACTGAAACTGGCTCATTTTCCTTACCAGTGTGTCTGGATATAGTGCATTTTTAATATTGTTCTGCTTACAAAGTCAAATTAACTTCTGCAGAAGACGAGGGTGAAGGTGGTGAAGATCTTGATGATGATGAAGTTGCAGATGAAGAAGAAAATGAAGTTGCAGATGCAAGTCAAGAAGAAGAAGGTGATATGTCAAACAAATCTGATTCAGAAGATGAGGTAATTTTGCATTTTTTTCCCCTATTTTCTCCTAGCCCTTACCTGACATCATACTTCTAACTAAGCCTAGTTACCTGCAACAAATGTATGTTTTTCTTCTCCTGAGCCATCAAAAAAATCTTGAGGTGGAAATGTGTTTTCGTTTGAGTTTGACATCTCAAGTGCTCTGTATAAATGCAGGTATAGTGTAGGAGTGGTCATGCATGTCTCTATACATGAAATGTTTTTACAGGAGTATAGTTTTTAACAGGTTATTAAATGAATTTCAAGTCTTGAAAATTTGGATACTGCAGTAGATGTCAGTCTTCATTGTGCTACTTAATTGATGGAACATGTTCTTCTAAGAGAATAGCATTTTTGTGAGACTTAGAAAAACCTTGAACTTTGAGTTATCTTTAGGGGGTTTTTAATCCAAAATCAGGTTTTAGGCAAAATGACCGTACTGTGTTTCAATTCAGCACCTGCAGTTTAATTTTTCTTCTGCAGGATTAATCCTGTCACCCAGATAATCTACAAAATGTTTTTAATAAAATAACACTATAGAGTGGAATTTGCATGCATTTTTCTTTGTCACCAACTACTCATTATCCCTTATTTAGAAACCAGTGTGTCTGAAATGCCTTAGATCCATCTTGTGCTTGTCATTCCCTCAATGAGTCCCTTCCCAGATTAGGGGAGTTGTTACTGTTTTTAATGTAAAACTCCTGTAAGAAACTGGACTGCATGTTGCAGTACTGAAATTTTCATTAATTACCCCTCATTTAGTACTACTTGTTCCTATAGGAAGTTTTTTTTTTCTTGTACACTTATTTAGGAATACAGTATCAGATGAACCCTATTAGGATTCATGGGACTCTTTGTGAAAGTAGTAACAAGATGTGAATGTGTCTGTGCCAATTACACAGTATCACAGGGAGGTCACAGCTTGCTTTCCTCCCAGTCTTGTCAGCACGTAGGAGTTTCTGTCATGAGTGAGCTGGTGACCTAGTTGGGAGATGTCATGTACACCATGTCCTCACTCAGGCTGGGCCACATTCTGTGAGCTGTTCCCTCTGAATGAGGTGTTTGCCATTAGGTGATGCAGAGAAGTGAGGAAGCAATGAATTGTCTGAGAAGGGAGTTCACATTGGAGAGGCTTTTTATGTGCCTCTGTAAGCTTATTGCTTTTACACTGGGAACACCACATCCAATTTAAGAATATCTTGCTTTATCTGTAGCTCTCCAAAGGGGGCAATTAGAATGTTTTAAATTCTTCTTGCTTCAGAAGTGGAAATTAAAATTAGCATAAAATGCACTTTAAGTTGCTAAATTAATTTAAAAGTCACTGCTTTTAAACCAGTGAATACGTGGGCAAAACCAAATTTCTGACATCAGTTTAGAGGTACTGTTCTCTTCTTTCTGAAAGTAGAAAGGAAAAGTCTTCTACCCACTTTATTTATCATTAGGTTAATATTGTTGAAAAAAATGTCCTATCAATTCAGTGTTGCATTTAGTGATAACATGATTGGGGGTTCAGGTGGAGGAATAAAGTAGCATGCCAGCTTCGATAATTAAATTAAAATAGGTTTAAAATTCTAATGCTGAATTTTTTTTTTTTTTTTGTTCAGAAGAAGGAAGCTGATGAAGGTACAGGAGATCATCCACTGAAATCAGTGCGCAAAAGAAGAGTACGAAAGGACTGAGTTATTTCTGGCTGGTATTTGCAGCTCTAGATAGTAACCTTTGGTGTGCCACTTCAGTGGGCCTGACAGCATGCAAGTTCCTGAGCTTTGAAGGAAAAAGGGAGACTCATTGCTACTTAACCTCCTATTTCAATTCTCTGACCTCTTTAACCATCCCGAAGTTCCTTGATTCCCTTTTTTTTAAGGAGAAATACTATCTGTGAGGAGTTAGCTGGTGTTTCCAGTTGAAAATAAAAGTGAAATTGCAAGTTGGCCAACTGATTTTCAGGTGAAGATTCTTAAGATTTGAAGTTTCTTAGAAATTAGTATTAGTTGACGATAAACTTACTCTAAATATTTTTTTAATTGAATAAATTATAGTACTTTTGCAGCTCTAGCACAAAATCAGCTGTTTACATTTTTCAGCTAAAAGAGGATGATAGTATAGATGTAGCATCTATAGCAGTTCACGTTGCTATGAGAAAAGGTATTTTTTCTGTGCAGAGGTAAATGCAATAATTGGTTTTGTATGATGATTTTGTGCTAGCAACAATTTTTATTGTAAATTATTTATTTTAGTTGATCTTGTTACATGGATGGTCACCTGTTTACTTTAGGCATTGGTTACAGTAATTTATTTTTAAGCGACATTTTAAAATAGAATACTCATAGAACAAGTGGTAATTGATGTGACTTGTTTTACTTTTGAATGCAGGTATCAAATCTGCAGAAGTGATATATACAGATGATTTTTGCAAACTTTTATAGTTCTCATGTTCCAAGCCAGAGTGGTATAACCTCTGTTTATAGAATATTTGCTAAGTGTATATTGCCACCTAAAAATATTTAATAATTCTTCCTTAATATGAAATTTATTAATATAGATAAGAATTTTTGATGGATTAAGTTTTTTAAAGATGTGAGTAACTTGGGCATTCTCATAATGTAGTTGAAATAAACTGCATAATGTAAAAGAAACTTTGTTTTGTTAAAGTTCAGCTGTATATTAAAACAATAAAATTTCAGTCACCAGAAACCTCTCGCTGCTCAACAGCTGCCTGTGGTAGTAGTAGAATGTAAGGTGCTAGCAATAGCAGTCATACATTATAAACAAGAAGAAATATATTAATTCATAAGGATTCTAACAGATTTTCTTGTGCCTGGCAAGAAGTTAGTTCACACAAAAAGGTAGTATGGAAGTCTGTAAGAAATGATCCTTAGTTAACCCTAATGAGGAAGGCAGTGTCCTCAAGTGCTTGTTTTGAAGTGTTCAGAGATTAATTATATTGGATTCTTATTTGGTGTGAACTACATGGAAAGGTCTGTTTTATTTTTGTTTGGTTTGGGGCTTTTTGTGTCATTAAGTGCAAGCTCCCACCTCTTTATTTAGGGTCTACATGCAAAAGGTAAGTGAGGACTCCAGATTACTCCTCAGCAATACATAGGAGTTGTCACCAGTGTATCCTGCTAGGAACAGCTACTGTGAGCTGCCAGGGACCATTTTGGCTCTCATTTTGAATAGATTATGGCTGAGCCTGATAGAAGTCCTTTGGAATTGTTAGAGGATTTGGATGTGGTTCTGGGGTTGGGGTCGGTTTGTTTTGGGGTTTTGGAGGGGTTTTGTCTTGATATGATAAAGTTACTATAGTTAGTAGTTACTATAGTTTCTTTGATGTGATTTAGTTACTCCAGGGATTGGTCACTCCACAGGGGATGCTGTTCTTCCCTTAGGGTTTTGAACTTATGGTTCCCATAAAGTCTTGGTTAATGCCTCATCAACATCTTTGCTTGTACCTCACTTCAGTAAATAAGGAGCCATTTCTGATGGGTAAAATGCTTACCCACAGCTCAGTGGATACCCATGGCCCAAGGGTGTTTGCAGTAACACTGACTTACTGACTTTGATCACCCAGAACCTGGAGATAGAAGATATCCTTCTACACATCAGCTTACTTGGCTCTAGTCTTCTGCTGGTAGTTAGGGGAGAATTATCAGAGCTTTGGGGATTTGAGGCTCTAGATGTAGAAAACCAGGCAAAAGGGGAATTCTGTCCACTGATCCTTGTAACATTGAGATCTCACCCACAGTTCCTGTGCATCATCCATTTCTGTCTGAGGTTTTTCAGGAAAAATACTTGATCTTGCCATCATGGCTGCTTGAAAGAGCTTTAAAATTAATGAGGCAATGATTTTCAGTTCCAGGATGCCTTGCTATTAAAACTGTGAGTCATCATAGAAACTCTATAGTATCAGACCCCCACAGCCTGCACTCCCACCAGCTACATTGTGGCTTCATAAAAGAGGTCTTACTGAGGATGCCAGGTAACCAGACTGAAGGTTTGCTACATACAGGGATGGCCATGTAGGACTGAGGCCCTTCTATTTACTTAGAGCTGAAGCTACTTAGTTGGCATCCACATTCATGAAGGTATGATGAAGTAATAATTCTGGTTTCTAAGGCAGAGCTCACTAACTGTGTAAGAAAAGGTAACATTTCCTGCGTTCTAACTTAGCTTGACGGTCTCCCACAGGGAGAAGTTCAAGTTCTAGCTTTTTGACAACACTGGATCCAATCTACCAATCCTTTTCCTGTAGCCAGAACAGAAGAGTATACAGAAATGTAAGATTCATGGCTGAAAGTAGCAAGTGAGTCAGAAACTGAAACCTTACTAAGTAAAACTAGATTCATTAACTCAGGTTTAATCTCAATACTTGATGATTTCATCTAGTCTTTCACATAGTTCAGCTATGTAGAAACCATTAAGATGAAGGCAAACCCTACTGTTTTTCCACCTTTTGACTACAGGTAGCTGTGAGACGTTTTAGGGTTTACAAATGTTAAACCAAACTAATCAAGACAAATCAAAAGTTTTTATTTAGTGTAAAGTCAGAAATACAACATCTTTAAAATGTTCATAAGTTAAATGAAGGCCACAGTAGTGGGATGTAAAATCGCATAGAGATGAAATAACTACTATATACACACTCATTGATAAAATATCACTATCCAATCTACAATACAAACCCGTGATTTTAAGATTACTTTATACTGGGAAGTTGCTGAAGTCTAACAAGCGCATGCTCTGTTACCAGATGAGCTCCTACAGTGCACATGGAGATGGGCAGTGATGTGGCTTTAAAGCTACAATGGCTGTAATGCAATGCAACCTTTAGAAGTCAAGTGCTTGGTGTGACTGTTCTTTGTTTAATGCTCAAACTCTGGACTAACCATGTGATCTACTCTACCTGCTAGCATTAGAGTTCCAGTACTGTGAGAGAGTAGTCCACAGAAGATTAAAAACCATTTTAGATGTTTACAAGGACCCCATGACACAAAAAGTATCACCTATTTGCATCTGGGTGGGTAAAACATTTTTCATCATTTGGTTTCTTGACCTGGACTTGTAAACAGCCCTGGAGACTAAACTATTAGTGCTTTATTTGCAGTCTTTTCACTTTGCTGACACTCCCAGTGAGTGCTGTAGAGCCATTTAAAAAGGGGAGAAATGGGAAACCTCACCATGTCAGCTTACACTTGGGACACAGCTGCTCTTAGCTGCCAAGAAACTTGGGGTTTGAGAGGGATTTACTCTACTTTTCCATTGACTTATTCACAACTAGGTTGGACGAGATCCTTGAACTAGTGGTTTCCTTTTAAAAGGTCAAGTAAAATTGCTGCATTACTGAAGAGATACTCAGTTTTAGATAACATCCATAAATAAGTCTGCACTTCTGCTGTATGTCAAGATGAAACATGCACCTAAGTACTGGTAAAACTCACGTCGTTGTATTTCAGCTTCTGCTCTCCCTTAATACTGATTATGCTGGACATGCTGCCTCCATGGGAAGTGCTCAGACCCACAATCTGGGCTGAGCTCCCTTGCAAAACCTGCTAACAGCCAAGCCAGTAAAAAACCAGCACCTTGACACCAGGCATTTTCAGAGCAGCACGGTTCTGAGAGGCAAAAGCCACCTTTGTTCCACTGCAGCCTTCTGCCTTATGTGTTTTTATGCAGTGCCTCAAGAGGCACTTCACAAGCTCAGGCTCTGGGGCAGGAAAACAGCTGCTCTAAGGCCTGAAGAAAAGACAAGTTTGGCACTTTGGGAGGAAAATAAAAGGTGGGAAGGAAAGAAGACTTCTCAGTTCCTCACTGCGTGAGGAACATTGCTGACCTGTTTCTGAAAAGCTTATCACTCAGGTTTTTGCATAACTCTTCATCGCACAACTGAAAAACTTCAGGAAAATCATGCATTATGATGCTGTGCCTGATGAGTCTTCAAAGAAATGGGAAAGTGGAAATGGTTTCAAGTGTACATATTACAACACTCCAATACTGCATCAGTTTGGTATTTCCCTGATTAAGTTGCTAACCCCTTGTTTCTCTTCCCCATACACTTCCCAGAAAACCTTAAGTGTTTTTTCTGTATGCAAGCCCTCCAAACAACGTCCTACTGTTATTACTTCACAGAAATGCTTAACTGGTTGATGGGTTCTTGTTTCAAAGCTATGAACAGTGCTACACAGGAATTAAATATATTTCAGGTGAAAAAAGTGATGCAATTAGTCTGAATATTTTTATCCAGTAGGGCTTCAACACAATATTGTAACTTATTTGGCTAGTCAAGAACTCTACCCTAAGACCTCAAAGAGTACCAACAGACCTTTGTTTAACCTGACAAACTGAATCCAATTTTTAACAAGATATGCTCATTTTTAAAACAAATATCAAAATTTAGTAGTTATCTACACTACATTTGCACATTGCTTCATCTTAATACACAAACTTATGTCTCCTGTCCATGATAATGCTCTTAATTCTGTTTATCACTGAAGTTTATAATCTTTAAGTATCCAGTAAGCCACAAACTAAGGTATTTTAGCTTATGTAGCCTATGCCAGTTAAAACAAAAACAGACAGCAGCAATACAATGGCATCATCTGTGAGTCAACCCTTACTTCCTTTTGCTTTTTGTGTCAGTTGTTTGGAAAACACTAGACGCTGACATCAGATTTTCTATATACTGTCCAAGAACTTGGTTTTCTGATTTCAGTTTCAAGTTTTCTTCCTTAACAGCATCTACTCGTGCTGAGAGATCTGTGAAGGTGATATTATAAGAAAAATATTAGACACCATTGCATACAATAATGACTATGTTCTGCGGGCCTATATCAGACTATTCACACCTTCAATGCAGGAAACTACCATAAAGTATTCTGTTAATATAATAATATATTAACATTCTGCTACTAAAGTTTTGCCTAAAGCCCATTTTTCCTGTATTATTTTGATAAACTTGTTAAACTTAGTCTGCATCTTTATTATTTTCTTGAATTTTTGAATTAAGCTATTGCAAACTAAACTACGTGGAAACAGACCCAAAGATGTGTATCAGCTAATAAGCAACAAATTAACTCTATCGCTCCTCCTACTTGATGGGTATAAAGAGAGTCGAGCAAACACAATGGGGCACAGAGGAAATAAAAAATTAGTTCCAAGACCTTGCCTATGTACCTTCAGCTGCTTTAAGTGACATACTTCTGGACACTGTGCCTAAGGCAGGGCAGAGCAGTAAGCTTCTCTTCTTTTGCTTATTACTCTGTGCTTGTAAAAAATCTGACGTGTCGAGCTGCTAACCTTCAAGTGTGTGCTGCAGTTCCAAAACTTGATTAATAAGCCGTGTTTTCTCTTCTAATTCCACCTGATTCTCAGCCTCAACAGCTGCAATAAATCATGAGAGTTTTAGTGCAACCTCTGTTAACAGTTAGAAATTATACTAAGTAGAAAGAATAACAATGAAGAACATTAAGAGCTTATACCATCCATGTCGGCATTCATCATTGTAGAATGGGCTCTTTCTGCTTTTGAAGAGCGTTTTCTTGAGAGATGCTCTGCTTAAAGGAAAAGAACAAAGAATGTGAAGGCAACTGTTAATGGAACTGCCTTATATTTGGATTTTAGATGCGTTTTTGTAATTAGCAGTGAAAGGCCTGCACTTAAGCCTCAGGCAGAGGAACACTCTTTCCTTCTTTAATTATTTTTCCTAGGGCGATATGTGGTACGTAACTATGGTTCTTCAAGTAACTATGCACCTGTTTACAAAAATAACCGATCCGGGTGACTCTATCGCATAAAATATCGCCGTCCCAGTGATGTAATTGCTGCCTTCTCGGCACCGATCGTTCTGGAATTGGCTATTCCCCGAACGCAGGGGCGAAGGGCCCTGCTTTGTCCGCATCTTTCGCTGGTGCCCAGGCCCGCGGAACGGCCGTGGCGGCCCCGCCATCCCCATATTCCCCATGACCCGGCCCCATCCCATCCCATCCCATCCCACCGCGCCCGGCGCCGCGGGAGCCGCTCGGGGCC
>JAOXXN010000471.1:9919109-9936732 GCA_026770055.1 Myrmophylax atrothorax | reverse complement strand
TTTGATCCAGGCCAGGATCCCATTGGCCTTCTTGGCCACCTGGGCACACTGTTGGCTCATGTTGAGCTTCCTGTCACCATCGTGCATCTGCATCTCTGAACATGGACAGGGGAGATGCTTCTACCCCGAATACTTGATCTCATAGTAAAACTTACCTCTGGATTTAATCTAGAGTGCAGCAATTTGTGAGGTTCTTCCTTACAACCATGGCAACAGTCCTGAAAAAAATGCTTATTCTTAACTTTTTACTCTGAAATGCTCTTGATTTCTGACAAAATCTGTTTTTATATAACATTTTGCAAGAAATGCTACATAGAAATATTACAATTTCCTGTAGAAATGAAAAGGTGTGCCAGCATAATTTGCATAAGTGTAGTTCTCCTTAACAAATACAACTCAAGCTTACTGGCAGCTCCTCAGGCTCTGCCCTGCAGTATTTTCTCAAAGAAACTGTAAAACCTCTTTAGTTTCACTATTGTTTATATTTATGTCGTGTACTTTATCCTTAGCTGCACGTGGACATTTTACTCTGTTTGATGCTGTACAAATACAGAACAAGAGGATCACTGCTCCAAAGAGGCTGCAATTAAGAGAAACCAAAAAGAGGTGGAAATGTGAGGAAACAGTGGGATAATGGCCCTGTGCCAGGCAGTATTTTCAGCACACTGACATTCTGACTGTTGTCGAAGTTTTCTTTAGAGCATCAAGGGGGAACTGTGGAGGAAGATAATTGGGCAGTATTGCTGCTATGTTGCATCTTTAGGTTATCACCAAATCACCATGGCAAACATGGCAGAAAGCTCAGGAACATAAGGATTAGGCTTACAAGCTGGCATGAAAGTGTGATCAGAATGGAGTATCTCAGTAAGGCACAGGAAGGTGAGAGAGGAAGAGAACTGGGAAGCCTGAACAATCAAAGTGAGTGAGTTGAGTTTGTAGAAGAGAAGCAACTACTATTTGAAAACTACAAGGATAGAGATGACCTGGTCAAAAAAGAGCAAGAGAAATTATCTTTGCAGTATGAATGAACTAAGACAGACAAGATTGCACCTGTCGAGGCCAAGGAGAAGGATGCTGTGGTAATCAAGATGAGAATCGGATTTTCAGCTGTGTAGATGGATAAGACAAGTCATGGCTTAGATAAGTTACACAGCAAGAATGTACCAGACACACTGGTAGTCTGTTTGTGCTGAACAGATTCACTTCTAATGGAAAGTACAGGTCATTTGTCTCAAGCAGGTGTTTATTAAAACATTGACCAAACTGTTCATTTGAGAGGAAGTGGGAAGAAGGGTGAAAAGACAGATGAAAGAGGTAAAGAATAAACTGTAAGAAGGTTTTTCAAAACAATGCTTTCCTATGGCAGCACACTGCAGCCAGAGGCTGACTGCATATACCTGATTATAAAGTCCAAGTTGGTCTTTTTCTTCATTGTTTCAGTGCTTCTCAAATCAGCAGCCTTGGTACTGTGACCTTGCACGAGCCTTGTGCATCCACCCATACAGGTGATTATTCTCATAAGCTCAACTGAAATATAAGGGCCTGCAGGACTCAGTAAATGCACCTCTGCCTCAAACTCCAGCTGACTGGGGTTAAATTATTAACCAAGCACTGTTTACTGATTTATGAGTTTTCACCAGCCCTGTGTTGTGCTGACAGTAATCGCTTTCCTTGTCAAGTTTGAGTTGATAACAACATTTGGGTCTCTTAACTGTTATTTACTTAAAAATGCTGTTGGCTGGAATAACAAGTTCATTGTTTTCTCCTGGTTCCTGTACAAGTGAACCAGTTTGTTTGTTGGAGTTATACTACAGACAGGATTTGACAAGCAAGTCATGGCAGAATTTGCCGTTCTCTGGAATATCTAATAGGACCTTTTCTTGTTCTGATATTCAATCCCTGGAATAAAGCTTTAATGTAAATAAATTTATGTGGTTAAAAAGATACACAATTCTGGTTTTGTACTATACTTCACAGAGAAAAAACATTAAATCCTAGTCAAGTCATGACTGTGTTCTGTTACCAGGAATCTTTCTCATATTTTCCACAAACAATCTTTCCTATGTAATAAATGTGACTTCCTGTGAAATCGAGCTTGTAGCTCAGACAACTTCCTTGGAATATTTCCCCATGAAATCTCTTTCAGACATAACATGAAAGGATGCTGGCTGCTCTAAACAAGATAATGTTTTGGTAGCTACTCCTTTTACTCAGCTTGGTGCTAAAAATAAACCCTGAATTCACAAAAGCTGCAGTTGAGAGGTTTAAGAAATACAAGAGAACAATGCTGAGACCTGTGAATCTTTTGGGTAGGGTGACTAACCTACTTAGAAAGCAACATATTTATTACACAGGGAAGGAAGAGTTTTACATTTGTACATAAATGTGAGGCTCCTTCTGTTCCTGAAGAGCAGTAGATGATGTGAGAAGAGGAAGGATACAAAGAGTGCTGCGTGGTGAGGCATGAGATAGTTTGGGGTGGGAAACAGTGATGTCAGTTGTGTTCTGCTGTGGATTGCTTCTGTCTGCATCAATCAGCACAGTCACTCAGTGATTTCCTAACAATGAAATATCTATCTGCTGTTGCTTCTAACTTCTAACACTGTGGTATTGTGGCATCTTACAGGCCATTTTTCCAGGAAACAGTTTGACAAACTGGACCTCTCACTGAGACCAGCAGACCCGTGTCCTTCGAAAATTTCCCATTTTGCCAGAACACTGCTCCCCAAAAGGAGATGGATAATTTTCAAAGGAGATAGATGGGAGTCATCTGGGATGACTAAATACAGTGAAATAATGGTGTTTGGTTCTCTTCTTCCCACAGTTGCAGGGTCAAACAGCCTTTTGCAATGTGTTAGTTTTTCTGTTGTTCATGGCAGCCAGGGAAAGCCACAACCCACATGATTTCATGTGAGGAAAGATTTCTCACTGTCTGCACAATGCTTCTTGGCTTTCAAAATTCATGTGCTGCAATAACACGGTGTCCTAGTTAAAGGTTTATAACTTTTTCTTTCTCTAGGATGCTCAAAAATCATCTAACTTGCCATGCAGAGCTGTAGATGACGTGATGCCTCTTTTCTGTTAACACTGTCTTGTTAAGATTTTATGATCCAAGGAGTCACACAAGGTCATCTGCAATCATTAGAGAAATTAAAATTCTTTTCCTGTCAAACGTGTTACAGCAGAAGAACGCGCTGTTCTGAATTATCTTGAAGAATCTCAGGACCCTACACTTTGCTTAAGTAGCTTGTGAGAAAAAAAAAAAATTAAACATTTATAAGGGGAAATAATGTTTGTTTGGTTAATATAATCCATTACATCTTGAATTGCACCTTAATTCCACCCACAGTTACAATGCGACTTGAGTAACATTTAATGTGTATGTTATCTTGGGGTCATTTTATACCTAGGTCTCCTATTTCAATAAAAATTTCAATAGGAATAGCAATGAAAAATGTACTTGAGTTATAGCTTCCCTTTTGTGAAATTACCTGAACAGGCATCTACATCAGGGACAAGAATTTCCCATTTGTTGTTCGTTCCTGGAGAGTTGATCCTCTTTTACTTAAAGTTCAAAACTTCCCCAACCATATATTGTAAATATGTGTTGGCTTATTGCCAGTTAAAGTACTTGGTGTGTATTGATACAGCCCAATTATGTGCCTACAGAAATATAGCACAAAAATGTGATTGTTCTTACTGACTGTGTAGTAAGGTCTGTGTGTCAAAACATAGGTTGGACCATTGTTGAGCACTTTTGAAAACAAGGATTGAATGATGATGAGGTTCTTTCTCATGTCCATAGCATTTGTTTCTTTTGCCAGGAAGTGTCAAAGCAGGGTCAGGAGTCTCACTTTTACTGCCTGGTATAGGCTCTGAACATAGAGTTTGATTACAAAATAGGTCCTTTCCCCTCTTTGGCATGACAGGCCAGCTCAAAGTCTACTTCCAGACTTTTTACACTGAAAGACATTTAACTCATTGAAAAATTACTTTTTAAATGGCCGATATTGACTTGTGATTAAAAAAAAGGGAAAAAAATATTTAAAAGGATGCATCAGCTGTTGTTCTGTTTTGGTTTTTTCCAGTACTGACCAGAGGACAGAGTAACAGTGATACTCACAAATGGATGATTTGGGTGCAGCTTTTCAGTAGATACACACCACATGGATCTCTGCCTTTGTTACACCCACCTTCTTTTGGTGTCGTGGCTAGAAACGTGAAACATTTTACAGGTACTGCAAGGTGTATGTTCCAATTCTTAAGAGCTAGTACATATAAACTCCCAAAAATCAGTGTGCTTGTTTGTTGAAATGTTCCCTAAGTTTTTAAGTGTTCCTGCATTCAGGGAAGCGTTGCCACAGCTGATAACCTTCCACAAATATCAGTATGCCAAGTGAATTATTTTATTTACGTCTTTCTTGGTTTGACATAACAGAGATAAGGCCAATTATGTAATAATACAATGATTTGCTTTAAGGCCTGTTTCAGGCAGCAGGGAACACTTAGGGTATACTATGCTTCCCCTTACAAGTCTGTGTATTTAAGCCTGCCTTGAAGTCAGCCAATTCCAGTTAGTTCTGCTGGTTTCAGAAGGACCTGGTGAGGTCACCCAGTCTCTTCCATCTTCTGCAGCAAAGAAATTTAGGGAGAGGAGCATCACCATTTCTCCTCTCAGGTGCTGAAAGTTCATTTGCAAAGAGTAGTTCTGGTTCACATAGCAGTATGTGGACTTATTTCTTTCTCTTCAGTTTTCAAGCTTTAATTTATGTGGGCAACAGAATAAGAGGGACTTGAAGACCATGCTGTTGAGTGGAGATGAATGCATGGAAAAGAAAGATCTTCCTGAGGAGTCAGTTCTTCTCCCCTTTCCTTTCAATTGTAACTCACTTGACCTAAGGGCAGTACTTGTGTCAGAAAACAGAGCACAACCTGAAGCCTCAGCATTATTTCCTCTGCTGTCAAGCTGTTCAAAGCAAGAGCAGCAGTTCTTTAGTCTGATTGTGATTCAGCATCAAATGAGATAAGTAGTTTCTACTTCTTTCTTCCCACATCCATCCTGGCAGATAAGGAATAGCCCAAGATTTTTAGCCCTCAGCCCATGGTCTGCAACCCCCTTGGGTGCTCTTTTGAGCCCACCCCAAATCATGATCTAGTTTAGACTGTTTATCCTTCTCTGGAGAGCCTTCATTTTATATTTGAACAATGCCAATATTAGTTGGGGTTAATTTATCCCATTGCTCATCTCTGTTCTCATTTGATGTTCAGTTGCTTTTCCTGTTTCAGTACTTATCAAATACTCACTTGCAGAGTGAGAGAGAAGATCTAAATTTTGATCTAGAGAAAATCTAAATTTTAATTATCATATATTAGCAAAATCTGAGTACAATTTTCTTCAGTACCTCACTTCCTTGACAACAGAAACTAGACTTTGTTTCAAAAAAAGAGGTGTCTACTGTAATATTCAGGGCTATAGCACAATATTGTAAATGAGATTTTACCTGAAAAGGATCTAGCCATTGTTTTGTTTCTGTCAGAGTTTTTAGAATTTCAAGAAATGTAGAAAAATCCACCTACTTCTCCATATTTTCCATTTTCTTTAGATTATGACCTCTCTTTGTGCTTTAAAATTAAATTGAACCGTGTGGTTATTCTTTTTGGGAATAGATTGCAAATTTTCAGCCCCCTGATATTTTGATTTAATATTTCAATGTACAAAATGTAAACCCATATAGCTGCTTTTCCAAACACACAGGCCAGCTGCCTGCATCCTGAATCTAATGTTGCCTATGACTTTCCTAATTATCTTCTGCATTCCCTACTGAGTAAGACATAATGCTTATCAGCATGTTTTCACCAATTTTTGTTCTTCCTCATTGTGTTGTTTTCTCAGTATGATTTCTTTTGGAATGGATTTTTCTCTCTTTTACAAGATCCTAATCTTGCAATCACATAACCCAACCAGCTGCATTGTTCAGGATATGTTCAAGACTCTAACTTGACTTTAACCTACCTCCAGAGACTAGTTTAGAGAATAATTAAAGGTATCTCAATTTCTTTTCACTAATCATATTCTAAGCAGAATTATTTAGGAATTTACCTCAAGGTGAAATTACACAAAACTGAAAAGTTTACAGATCAACATAAGTGGATGGCTGTGTGCACTGATCTAACAGAATATTTAAAGTAATTATACTGAAGTTGATCTTATTATGGCTTGGTATTGCCAAGAACAGGAGGAGAATTTGTCTCCTGTCAGCTGATAGCTTTAGTAGGTTATGATGATTTCTGCTTTTTGTTGAACTACATAAATGGGGTTTCATCACTGGGGAGCATCCAGGAAGTTCTTGAATGTAATTGTTGACCTTTAAAAAAAAGTAAAATCTACATTCTTGTAGATGAGCAAGGAGTACAGAGGTTCCTGCTGAAGTGTCTATTTGAATGGCTGCTGAGGAGAAAAGCTGTTTAAACTACAGGATTTTGTTGATGCAGAAGAAATGGGTTAAAATTGGGAATGGAGATGTTATCATTAGTTTGAGCAGAGTATCTTGGTTTGACAGCATTTTTGTGCTCACTTGCCTGAAAAGAAACCTGCTGTAGAGGGTATGAGGCAGAGGCAAAGCATCTGAGTGAAAAATACTTGCTTTCTAGAAAATTTGTCTTAGGTCCTGTGGCTCTTTCCCTGCCTCTTCTTCTTCCAGAAACAAATGCATATGCCTTTTGCTCTAGATTAGTTTGTTTACCAGTTATTAATGCTTCAGTATTCCATAGTCTTGCTACTGACTGTTGATCAGGACACCTTTGGCCACTGGAGATGTGACAGCTGAAATTAAAGGAGTCCATTCTGGTCACTGTATGTTAGGACACTGAAATACTGATTTTCTCTGAATGATATTCTCCCTCTTTCCTTGGAAACAGCAACAGGTAGGGTACATAATTTGCTATCCACTCTCTGGTTAAACAATTAATTTTCTTTTTCAAACAAATGATACCTACAAGAGTGGTTTAAAATGTACAGAATATGCATTACTTGAATTTAAGTTATTTTTAGCCTTAACATTTACTCAAAAATGTTCTGATCAGACTGAATTTATTTACACTTTTCTAAGTAACAAAAGAAGATTTGCACATTTACAAATGAAGTGTGATCAGTTGGTAACTGCAATTTGCTTTTGTTATTTTATTTGCCTGACTGGGACTTTCACACAAGCAGCATGCTTCTAAAATGCTTATTTGCAGATGTCACTTTAAATATTATTTTTCAAGAGTTTATTTTTCTTAGAAAACAGATGTCTGTAATTATCTTCTTTGACCTTGAGACTTATCAAAGTCAAATAGGTAATCAACCAATCAGACAGGCTATCATTATCAGAAGAAAAGTAATTATAATCTGAATATGTTTGAACATGATTATTACAAGGCTTAAACAGTTACACTTCTGATTGGGGCAGAACTAAAGACATTATCACTTCATAATTCACATGATGTAACTTCACTTATCCTTGTAATTTAGGAATATGAAGAGCTAAATTTATTGAGCAGTGTAGTTCTTAAAACTTAGAAAAAAAGTATGTAATACGCTCTATAAAACCAGGAGGAGGATTCTCAAAATCTTTATACTGAAATTAAGGAATTTAAAAACATGAGAAGTAAAACACAACAACAGAGCAAGCCTTAAAAGGGCTGAGGAATACAGCATGTATTTGGGTATGAAAATGCACTCGGAATGAAATGTTTTACCACTCTGGATCCAAACTAACAAAGCACTGAGAGTCTCCTTGGCTCTGAGCATTTAGATGATCAGCTCTGTGTGTCCTGGGATCAGGCCCAAAAGTTTTGTGTCTCCTTCAGAGCATTTCTTCTCATACTTAGGGGAGTGGGAGGTAAAGAATCCTCTGCTGAGCACATCTTGAAAGGCACAGTACTGGGGCTGTCCTTGGCTGAGGTCAGGAATGAGATGGCCATGCCACTCCTCAAGGGCTGCCAAGTGCAGAGAGCTGCTGCCCTGGGAGATGGAATTACACTGGTTTGGTCCCTCTAAGTACAGTTGCAGGGAAAGATGGAAGCAGATTTTAACCTCATCCATGGCAGTTTGGAATATCTGCATGCAGATAAGGAAATGGGTTTTTTAAAATGGGAAATTGTGAGAGTGTGAATAAATGCAATGCAGCAGAAAAACACTGTTGATAATTGGAGGATGGTGAACAGAAGGGGAGAAGGAGAATTCTTTAAAACACAGGGTTGCCCAAGGTAGATGTTTTGATTGCTAAGGTGGGTTGTTTTTACCTGATCTGACAGGTAAAAGTTGAGCTCAAAGCTCAGAAGTTATTTTAAATCAGAAAAAATTATTTTAAAAGAAAATTCCTGGAGAGATTGTACCTGCTGAAGTTTGTGTGTATCTGAAGAACAGTGCAATCATATTCAGCTGCTGAATATTCCTGCCCTGAAAGAGATAACCATGATGGTTGATTTCCCAAAGTGTGAGCCAGCAGAGCCAGTACCAGCTGACAGAAAAGTGCTCATCAGGGGATAGTCAAGATGCTGTTTAGAGTATTTCAGCACTATTCTCTATGTTTAAATGAGGTGGAACAGGGTGGTCTGACACTTTCTGCTTAAGAATTCAAGTGTTTTTCCCCAACATGGCAAAGACACAAATTCTGTTAAATTGGTCCTGTGCAAAATGAGTGTGTGAGTAGGGGCTGGCTAATTAAGCAGTTTCAAAGAGGGCAGAAGCTTGCCAGATCCCTGGGGAAATGTCTCAGAATAATCTAACTGCACTCTTGGCCATTTCTTTAGTCTTGCACATACTTGGGAAAAAATTATCAGCATTAGATTCTCTGTGGACCATTTGAAAATCAAATAATTCTAAAACATGAGGAAATAGATTCTTTCACAGCAGGATATGGCCTGTGGCAATATGAATGGGTTTGAAATTTTTGCTTGGGACATGCTTTAGAGATTGGTAAGGAGTCTTTTCACACCTAGATGTCTTGGTGCTGACCACACCTCTGAAGAGGCATCAATACCCTCACACATAATTTAGAATAACCTGAAGGCTACCAATCCTAATTAAAGCAAAAGAAATTGAAGTTGTTCTGTAAAGAGAGAAAATATGTTAGCCATAACCAATGAGACAAGACTTTGCTTGGAGAAGGAGGGAGTAGGGAGGCTGGAATTTCTGCAGAACTGTCTAGCTCCCCTCCAAACTCATTGGGCTGCAGACTTTTAAAGGGCTCCATTCCCATTACAGAAGGTTTACCTGTACTTACCCATATTTCAAAAGCACTGCATAGGATGGATGAAAAAGTGAAACCATTCCAGGAGCCAACTGCATGATTTAACATTTTTCAGCACTGAAATGGGAGTTTGTGGCTCTTTCAGCTGAGCCATGTTTCAAAGTATCTCTGATGCTGGACTCCACTATAGAACTTACTGACACATGCAATGATGTTGCCAGTTTGCTACAGGAGAGATCTAAGCTCTCCATGGAGAAATTACTTCCACTATTTGAAATTTACAGCAGTGATTCAACCCACAGGGTTTTTCCACCAGTAGCTGTAGGCAAGAAAGTTTACAGGCAGGAGATGAAGTGCATCACTGTGATGGTACTTTGGATTCAGGGTTTCTCAGGACATGCTGTCAATGTGAATGGAAATATTAGTATTGTGATGTTGCTGCTGCCTTTAAGTCCAGGCATTAACAAAATCATGCTGCTGGTGTCTGTGGACAGTGTTGCAAGTGGTTTGCTGTCTTTCCATGCTGGAGAGCAGGGAAGTGGCTGTTCAGTGGAAAATGTGGCTGCTGACAAAGAAAGCACGGTGGTAATTTTTCCTCCTTGCTTGTTGGGAGTAGAAATATCCTAGTTCCTTGGAAGGAGGAAAACAGAGACCAGAATTATCCTGTACTGCAGTTAAAAGCTTCCATGATACTAGAATAATGTAGGACTTGCAATTTTGATTTCTACTAATGAGCTAGAACAAAATGTTCATATTCTAGATCTGCTGTTCCATATCAGGGATGAACTAGAAACACCCTTTCCAGATTTGCTAAAAGAAATGTAGGAGAGAAGGAATAAAAGCTCTACAATGACATGGACAAGATGGAAATCAATTTGGGGTTTTGTCATGAAAATGCTCTGATAAAAACTAGGTCAATCATTTCTTCAGGTCAGTTATTGAATGGTTTAATTCTTGCTGGACTGTGTTACTCTCAGAAGTGACATTTGGGACCCAGAGAGGGAGTGGGACGTGTGTCTGGTATCTCAGCCAGTCACAGATGAAATTACTAGGTTTTCCTTGGGCTTTCTGGAATTAGTTCCTTTTATCAGTAAGAAAAGTGAAACACTAGAAGTTATTACCTGTGGTAGCATGGAGAAGAGCTGTGCAAAAGCCTCCTCAGGAGATGAGAGATTTCCCTGCTGCTGTTGGCTGATGTAGGGTCTGAGGCATTGAACTAGAGATATGAAGGACTGTATTTCAGATGCAGAAAGTTAGAAAACCAATGAAGTGTAGGTTATTTGAGAGGCAGGAGAGACAGCTCGTTAAAGCACAGGATTGATTAAAAGACAGGCTGGGGTTTCTGAATGACTGCTCTTTGTTCCTTGTACATTCAGCGAATCACAATTTTATATATATTTGTACCAGAGAAATCTTATCTTGCCAGAGGAATATTCAAGGAATTTCATGTTGTTCTTGCAGTGGCCTTTTGAATATACTGCAGTTTGGCCCAGGGTAAAGGAGAAACAGTGTGTTTTGAATATATTATACTACAGGCAGATATTGAAATTCCTCATATGGTCCATTCTCTAAACTAGTTACATTACAGGTGTAATGGTTTAAGCCCCAAAATTAAGCATCACACAGCTGCTCACTCAATCTCTGCCCCCTCTTTGTCCCCCCTCACCTTGGTGGAAAGGGGAGGAGAATCTAAGGAAAACTTGTATGTTGAGATAAGAACAGCTTCATCATTGAAAATAAAGTAGAATATAATAGTAATGGTAAATAATGGTAACCTGTCCCAGCTATGCTCCCTCCCACTGGCAGGGCATGAGACAAGGCGAAGAAATCCTTGACTTAGCACAAACAAAACTTAGCAAACCTCAACACATCAGTGTGTTATCGACACCATTCTCATTCTGAATCCAAAATACTGCATAGTTATTGAGAAGAAATTAACTCTACCCTAGCTAAAACCAGGACAACAGGTTATGCAAATAAAATAAACTTTTTTATATACTTGGGATGCCTTTAGCTTCTCAGAAGTGAGAAAGCTGATTTAGCAATTTCTTTTTATCTGCTTTCTAACCAAAGTTATTGACCTTTCTGTCATTTGCTGAAATTAATCATAATTTACTAAGTCTGCATGGAATTTATGAGAGAGAAAAAAAGAGAGCTTTTTCACCTTTTCTGATAATTCTAGCATTGACTTGACACTGTGCATGTCTACTTCTACTATTGAAGAATTCTTTAGTCTGTCTTAAACAACCCCAGTATCTTTCCTAAGGAATCTGAACTCAATTAAGAAGCTTATCTACTCCTTCTTCGGAAATTCATCTGTTCTGCATCACAGCTAATCCTGAAACTTGGCATGAAATTATGCACAATTTATTTTCCATTATCATGCTGTATTATTCAGAAGGTATGACAGGAAGGAAAATGTTCACATAAAAGTGAACATATTTTCAAAGCACAAAATATTTAAACATATTGAGCCTCTACCTTTTGCTCAAGGAAGTCCCTGAGCTACAAACAGTTTATGAACATGGCAAGTATATAGTGATACCCTTCCTGTGAGTGCTCTACTGGCTGCTGTTGGAGATGCATCAGACTGGGCTGGATGGACTATTTGGCAACTTCTCCGTAGCTGCTCTAATGTTATTTCATAAAAAAACCCAAAACCTGTATCCAAATTTGAACAGAAGCTATTTAACTTCATTGGATCTGAATGTTTGTAGCATCACAAGCACAGAGAGCATCTCTACACAAGGATTTCACTTGAATCAGAACTGATACCTGCGTATCTTGGATGAAAACCCACAGTCTCACTTAAAATGTGGGCCCTGCTCCTTAAGTGTGCTTGTGTCATTACAGCCTTGTGCTTCTGGACATCTTCACCTTTCACTAATTGGACAGAATATCTTCTCTTGTGACCAAGTTGGGGACAACAGGATTTGAACCTCTGTTTCATATTCTATTATCAATAGCCATGTGTTTTGCATGATGTTTACTGACAGCTCTTCAACTTAATGCAGATTAAGAGCCTGTTTCAAGGAGGTTCTTGTTGCCCTAATATGTGTAGCTGACAAATAAAACAATCCATTGCTTTGGAATAATTTTCAGCTTTGAGAATGATGAATATTTAGTAAATAGTTAGCATTAATTAATACAACATTGCATGGTTCAGAGTAATAGTATTTTTAATAATAAAATATTAAAATGTATGACTAATTCATTAAGTATTTTTAAATCACTACACTGAGCATAGTGTTTCTATAGACTCTCATTTACGAGAACAATTTTATCCATCTGTCTACAGTCTGTCCACATACAACTGGTTTTAGAATAACACTATTATGACTGCAAAGTCAATTATTCAAAATTACAGTGTCACAATTAACACTTTATATTTAACCAATCTAATTTTCTCCTTTTTGTGTTTTGCATTGTGGCATATAATTTGAATATCATTGTATTCTGTTGGTTTGGGTTTGGTTTTTTCCTATTCACCTGTCTCAGTGTCTAGCATGGATGGTGTTAAATGGAAATAAGTCTGTGCATCAAAAGGGGAGTCTGTAACCTGAAAGGTACAGGTAGCAGTGACATGGTATAAGGGTAATGGTGAAAATGGTATAAAGGTTACAGTGACAGTCACTCAGACTTTGCCCACTTCATAATGCCATCTCCTTTCTCTAGGCATTTTGTAAAATTTTGGTACCTCCTTCCCTTGAATCACTTATTGGTCTGAGTACATCAGACTAGCTCTCATATATATTCTACCATCTTATCATGCCTAAACTCAACTGCACTCTGATTTGCAGGTCAACCTTCTTCATCTGCTGCAGTTACCTCAATGAATCAGTTCCTTCTTCATCTTTAACTTCTCTCCTGGATTCATACTCCCACACTACTTGTGAGGAGAGTTTGTGTTTGCTTCCTTCCCTACTTCCATTTTCAGACTGATTCTATCCCCAAACAAAGTCCTTATTCAAAACTACAGTGGCTCTTGCCTTACTTCTGACCTCTCTGTAGCTGATTCTACAAACTGTATTACCCAACTGAGAACTTTCACAAACTTTCCCACTGAAAGGTTTTGGAGAAGGTTGAAACATTTACCCAGGTACAGAAGAAAGAGGTCAGTGACACTGTTTCCACTTGAAATCTTAGAGCTGCAGAAAACAAAGGTTGAAAATAATGTATGGTACTAACTACTGAGCAGCCCCACCAGTAACATATTTGATCACCTCTCTCTTCTCAATTTCTGCTTATTATTGTGATTCTACTTTTTTAATGGCAAAACTACATATGATACATCTTGCAGAGGTGACTTTTGAAAAGCACAAGTGAGGGTTAAGTGTCTGGCTTTCTTTGACTTCCTGTGTGATTGGTGATCACATCTTTGCCAAAATTTTCCCTGCATGTTTAAATATACCAGTATAAAGAAAAGTAATAAAAGTCCTATGTAGAACTATAGATATTAATATATTTAAAATATGCTTTTAAATGTATTTTGTTATAATTGTCTTCATAGAATCATAGTATAATTTTGGTTGGAAAACACCTCTAAGATCAGTAAGTCCAGCTGTTTACCCAGAACTGCCAAGTCCACTACTAAACCATGTCCCTCAAGGAGACATCTAGAGTTTTAATAAATGAGAAGTAATCAGTTTAAAAGCAATGCAGTAGGAAAAAAAAAAGAGCAGTGGAATTTAGCAGCATTTTTGATATGATGTCTTTGTAATAATAAGTTTTGGCTTAAGCTAGAAGGAAATTATGTATTTTGTACTTCTACAAATAATAACAAATGTAAGAAGTCTCTAGAGAGCTGGAGAACTTACGAAGTATCAGTATGTTAATCATCTCAGTAGCTGGGATGCTAAAAGGAAATTATTTTTCAAATTACTTTTCCAGGATTGTGTTCTTAAACATTTGAATGTAGTTGCACACATGAGGAACAATGTCTGTGTTAACAATCCCAGTTAGTTCAGTAATTGATACAGTTATATGTGTGCTCAGGGAAAATGTATGTCAGAACTGGACATGAAAATGCTGGGTTATGGTGCAGAAAAGCAGGAGTAAGATTAAGTTTCTGCTGAGGATCAAGGAGGGCTTCCCAACATTTTTTGATAGGCCTTGCATTGAGGTGTACCATAGACATATTTGCACCTCCAGCATTGTCCTTTTTGCTTTTCCCATGCAGAGTTTCTGTCTTGGACACTGCCATGACACTGTCATAGCCACGGTGCTGGTGCCACAGAGAAACTGGGCACGGGGGCCTGTATTGGCACTGAGAGGAACAGCTGCCAAGCTGACAGGAGAGAAGGACACTGGCGTGGCAAGAAGAAACAGGGCTTATTTTGGGTATCGTAGGAATCTGCAAAAAGGAAGTGTTTGTAATATGATGATTAGAAAGAACTGTCTGAATTAGTCTTATAAAAATTATTTTAATTGGGGATCATTTTTTTTTAGAGGATCTGAACTGCAGTTGTCTCTCTGGACCATACAGTATGCCATAGTCACCTGAATTGTTTTTCTTTAAATATAAACCTTATTAACGACAAAGAATGTTTCAAAGTTCTTGTAAATCTACTCCCATTGTTGCATTTTGGAAGGGAAGAAATAATGAGGTACTTCAGCTTTTCTTTAGTTGGGCAGGTCTTTTAACATTTACTGTTACTATTGGCTGTATGTGTTCACTACTTGTTTTGGGGAGGTAGAGCTTTTTCAGTAGATGTTTCAATGTGTCTAAGTGAGCAAAATTCTAAATTAGAAATTTCTTCTGGTGAAATTTGAGCAATAAAAGACACTTGTAGTAGTATAAAATGTAATGGTTAGGGTTTGTGGGGTTTTTATCTAAAGGTATTTCTCAACTTCAGTGTCCTATTAAACTGCATGAACCCTGGTTTGTTCCTCTTCAGGAAGAGGTGTACTTCAGTCCTAGTATGGATCACAGTGTACTTAGCCTAAAAACTCTTTGAGAAGAAAGGAAAATAAATTACAGTATTTAAAACAGTGCAAGTATGGAAAAGAAACTGACATTCTGGAGTTGTTTTACACTTGTACATCACCACCTTTCCCAACATCCACAAGGTTGCAATAGGGAATTACAGATTTGCAGTATCCTCATGAATTGTGTATTACTGCCTTTGTTTCACTGATAGAGAGATGAGATACAGAAATACTTGTGGTTTCTCAATTCATTCAGAAAGTTAGTTAAAAAAAAATGGAGTATTATCCCCTTGTTTTGAATCATAATAGTGTTTGAAGCAAAAAAAAAAATTCCCTCATAAAAGGATAGCAAAAAAATGGAAGAGATCTCTGGCAGTTGCAAACTTCATCCCCATTAAGTGTTCTGCTCTGTTTATATCAGTCTTGAAATATGTTTGTTTAACTTGTTCCAGGCAGTATGTTTCAATGTCTCCTTGTGCTTATCACTAAAAAAAGTTTGTTGCAATTTAAATCTATTATTTCTTGTGCACAATGGACATAGAGAACAAATTACTCCTTTCCTTTGAAAACTGTGACCATACTCCTCCTCAGTCTTCCTGTCTAGATATAAAACAATTGCACTTCTTTTGATCTTTCATTTTACGCCATGTTTTCTAACCCTCTAATTATATGGCTGATGCCTTCATAACACCAAATAAAGCAGAAGGACTACTTCACCTGTCTCACAGGGCAATTTTGTGTTGCAGCCCAAATACAAGGTTTGCTTTCCCCACCCCCAGGGTGACACTGCTAGTTCATAGTGCTTGTCCTGTGTTGGGGGCCTGTGTTTCTGCAGAAAGGCTACCCTACCACTCAGGCCTCAGCCTGGCCTTGGTGTGCCCACCTTGCAGCTGTCATTGCCAGGAGTAGGGGCTCTCCCCATCTGATTTTTTCATTGTGCCTCTTCATCAGTGGGGAGGACCTCACAAGACATCTTATTTACTGGTTTATAATCTGGCTGTCTCATCCTTTCTAGACCAGATATATAAAGGTAACGGGAACATAAACCAGAGAGATCATCCAAGCCATTATTACTGTGGACATCACCACAAAGTAACTACTTCTGTAAGTTCTTCAAATACAAGTTTTTTCTTGCCTACACTGTGTTGACTTGAAGATCATTCCAAGATGTTGGTCAGCACCTGAGGGTGGTGAAATATTTGTTCTAGTTTAACTGTATTCACATGCTCTCAAAGCAGAATGTGCTCTGTGGTGTTAATACCTGTGCAAAGTGCAGCCCTGTCCCTTCTTTCTTGCTCGAGTCCCTGTAAGCCAAGGAGTTTCGTTTGCCTTCTGTGTGACAAGTGCTGTCAGTGACAGGGTCACCTTTGGCAGCATTCCATGCTCTTCTGCGGCTGAAAAAAAAAAAGAGAGAAAGAGAGAGAAAATACAACCTGCAGCATCTGGTAGGCAAAAAATGGATGTTACATTTTACTTAATTTATCTGTTTTATCTTCACCATTTGCATTTCTCCTCTTTAAAAAAAAAAATGTTTCGATGAAGTTTAAGTCAAAGGAGAGCCAGCCCTCTCTACGATGCGGTGTCCCGCCTTGCCGCACCAGTGTCAGTGGGTTCGCTGCAGCCGCTCCCGCCGCTCCTGGCCTTTTCCTGATCCCTCGTCCCACTCCCTTCCCTCCGCTGGCCCGGGCCGGGCGCGGTGCCGCCGCTGGCCCCTGGGTGGCGCCTCTGCAGCTCCATGGCTGAGTCCAGGCTTTGGGAAGCGGCTTTGGGAAGCGGCAGGAGCGGCCCTGGGAGGCGGCGGGGCCGGCCCCGGCGCGGCGCTCGGTCTCTTGTGCCGGAGGAGCGCGCCCCGCTCCGGTACGATCCACTCCGCGGCTTATGTGCGGCTGCCGGCGGGTGTTCCCCGTGTTCCGTTTCCCTGGATGCCGGGGCTCGGCGCTGTGCCGGCTGCTTAAAGGGCATTCCGGGCTGGGCACGGGCGGGGGTGGCTCTGTCAGCGGCGGGGCGAGGTGATCGCTGCGGACACCCGGCCGACCTGGGACAGCCTTTCCAGGGAGAGCCTTTCCAGCGGGAGCGCCGCAGCTCGAAGCGCAGGGCTCGTCCCGTCCCGCCCCCACCGTGCGCTCCCTCCGGCCGCTCCGAGCGCAGCCGGGCCAGCGGGAGCGGAGCGAATGGGAGCCGCGCTACGGGAGCAGCGGGGGTGGGAAGGCTGGAGCGCCAGTGCTTGGAATTCCGTGCGTGGAATGGCGTGCTGGGGGCACACCCGCCCCGCAGATTTACCCTTCGCTTGGTGCGAGTGCTGAAATAACCCGAAGAACTAGACTTAGGAAGGGGGTCGGAAATAAGAAGTCACCGCTGAGCCCGAGTTCTGGTGTCCGCGGTGTTGCTTCAGGTTCTGTGTTAACTTCCCAACAGTCCTGTTAGTCAGACCATCAGTTTTGGGAAGGGGCTGTCAGAGG
>JAOXXN010000471.1:9899910-9915317 GCA_026770055.1 Myrmophylax atrothorax | reverse complement strand
TCATTGGATTCAACCCGCCACTCAATGCTGATTCTACTTTGAATGCAGAGATTCCTTTTTTTTTTTTATTTTCAAATAGCCAAACCAATTTGTAGTTGAGAGTTTTTGCTGACTCTTGACCTTAAGCTATGTATTGTTTTAACATCACCTAGTAATTGCCTCAAAATTGCCAAAAGAATTGCAAACTTCTGTGAAGGTGGCTTATAATGCCAGTTTTGCAATGAAACCCAAAATGAGGCAAATTTTGTCTGGCATTGGACATTGTAACAAAAGCTCTGATTATAAATCTCAGGAAAAGAACATTTGTAATGGAAGTGACCAGTGAATCCTAAATAGCAACAGAACATTTTGCTATGAAATGTGTATACCTAGAGGGGGAAAACCCGATTCCACTTTTGATAGAAAAGCAGCAGCTTACTCAGAGCTATTCTCAGATGTCAGTCAGTCACCAACTCCCTAGTCTGTGGTTGCATTCTTCTAAGTTTTGGCCCCTTCAGGCAACTTTTTAACAGATGAAGCAGCCAAGGTGCATAGAGAAAAGGTGGGCAAGGTTGTCTTCTGTGCCAGATTATATTGGGGGATACAGTAGAAAAGTGACTTGGGTAGGGTTTGGGGATTTCTTTTATTGTTTTTACTCTTCTTAGGGGCCCTCCAGATGACTTACATCATAAGGTGTCTAGTGACAACAGCAGATCTTTCAAGCAATGTCTGTGCTGTACGTGGATCCTACATGTAGCTGGGCAGATACAACTAGCTTGAGTCTGGGAGACAACTCAAGATTATTATGGCTGCTCTACCACCAAAGGATATTAAAACTGGGGTGCTTTGGGCAGGTTTCTCAGGAGCACTTTCCTTTTGAAAGCCTTACAGGTTTCTTGTTGAGAAAGTGTCACAAGCTGAGCATTTAGAAGTCTATGATGGGGAGGCGGATTTAACCACACTAAGCCCTAACTGTTACGCTATTGCTTCTTTCTTTCTCTCCCTCATACAATAGATATGTAAGAAAGAGTATTATGTACCAAATCTACTTTGATTTACTCAGTTTAAATATACATATTTTTACATGCATTAATAAAAAAGTAAGAATGACTTCACAGCTTTCAGTAGAATTACCCCAGAGAATCCTAACTTCAAAGCCAGTTGTGTCTCCAGATGTTTTTTAATGTTGTCCTAGATCCTGTCTCCTACTTACCCAGACCAAAAATTTTTGTTATTCCTACCTTATCGTGCTCTAGGTTTCTGTGGAAATCAGGCTGGAGAGAGAGATGGCTGATATCAATATTAAGACAAGATTTGATCAATACCTAGGTAAACTCTTGCAGTTTATATATTGTCAGGTTACTTGCACAATTTGGGGGGGATGGGGGGGGATAGAAATCTGTAGCTCATAAATCCGTGTTTACTTAGGTGAATAAATAGCCTTGTTGTTGGAGACAGAGAACTGTATGTTCACATCAAAGCAACACAGCTTATTTTATGGCAGGAGCATAAGTGTGACTTAGGTACTTATCTCAGGCCAACAGTATTACAGGCAATTTGACCCAGAGACATCAGCTGTGGTGGGGGTTTTGCCATGAAAAAAATTATTATTTTTAATAGCATTTCCCAGACAGTCCAAAATGCAAAGGTACATTTATTAGCTGATACATTGCTCAGAAAAATACCTGACACTACAAAACCTTTTTGGCACTTAAGAGCTTAAACAGTAGATGAATTTTTTTTTTTCCCAGCCTAGAAATAAAATGGTCATGGGCTGAAACTTCTAGCAGAACACATTCTTAAGACCAGCTTTTAAACCTGTAGAAATAGGGAGTTACTGTAAATGGAAGCAAGGACAGTTTTTAAAATATAGGAATAGTATGGATCCTGACAGAGGTATATAGTATCTGGAGATGAGTTATTGTTTCTTTGCATTAGGCATCAATGTAATAATTTGAAGATACAGGAGAAATTCTACTCTTAATGATGGGAGTAAGTTATACTGAGGAAACAGTCTGAATTTATTTTATGTAATACTTCTTTTAATACCAATGTCTGTTAAAGACATCTGTTGAAAGTCTGTTACACTGATTTAATAGGGAGAAAAATTAACAAAGTTCTTTAGCAGTTCTGTCTTCAGTTTAATATTATGGACTGTTAAAAAAGGGTTTATGTGTGCCACATTATTAACTGAAATTCTGCTCAAGTTGAAATCAGGCCCAGAAAACTTGCTTTTCTTCAGCTCATGCTAGGTTTTTAAAACAAGTATTTAAAATTATACAAGAGAACAAATACATTTTTACCTTCTTTATGGTTTTTAAAGGCAACCAGGGAAGGCAGAGCAATATTTCTAAACACCTATTCTCTCGCTTACAGTATGCAACCTCTCCAGCAACGTTAAAGTGCAACAAAAAATTATCCGCTTCCTACACTAAGTCATTACTACAGAAAGAAAATCCACCTCCAAAGTGACTGAATTACAGTTTGTAATAAAACAGCCAATACTTTGCACTGGCTTTGTCAGGGCTGAAAGATATGTCTTTAGTTATGAGAGAGACTGGGGGCAGACAGAGGTGGGAATGGAAGCCCAAAGATCATGGTCTGGAAGAAAGCTTCCTTACAGGAATTAAATATTGAGTTTAAAATAACCCCTTTTTGCATTGTGGGTTTTTTTCAAAATGTAAATTATAAAAATTAAAGCAAAGTAATAAAACACGTTATATTTTTATCACTTAAATTTGGAGAGGCCTCATGCTTTCCGTGACTGAGGCCTTGATGATTCTTTAGGCAGTTCTGCCAGTGATAAAAGGAACAACTCACCACTGTCAGGGAGCTGGGCTGTTTCATGACTGACATGAGAGGCCAGCATAACTCCATGGTGATTGCTGTCTAAATTACTTATGTAGTTTCTTCATATACTTTTTGATTGAAGAGTGATAACTCAGGCAAGGAGTTATTTGGCATCAGCCTCTGAGACAATCTGTTTCTTTTTATAAATCCCACAGCACCTTTCAGCCACCCATTTTAAAGTGAGACTATGCTGGATTAGGTTGTAATGTGCCTGGTGGATTGAGCCAAAGGATGGTTGAATTGGATTTTGGTGCCATTGTTTTTCTTTTTTGTTTTGGTTTAGTTTTTTATTTGTTCGTTTGGGGTTTTTTGGAAAATTGTACTTCCTGAAGTGATATTGGCAAAATGAGAGGAGGGCTAAAAGACTGTCTTCATTTTATGTTATAGGAGTGTGACAAAGCATTTCCTTTCTGGTGGTAGTGGCACTGCCTCTTCCCAAAAGCATATCACATTGTCGAAAACCCAGAGAGGAAAAAATACACTAACACCAGCCTAACTCTAAACTCATGGATACACCCAAGAGGAAGGAAAATAGTAGTGAAAAATTTTCTACAACATGTGACAACTTGGAATATCTTTATTAGAGATTTAAATGTACACCATCATTGTGCAAGGAGGAAGGTTGTTGTACTGTAAATGTGGAATACAACAGGTAGAATTATGCTGTGAAACAGAGGATTTCCTGCAGCATTTTGAATGGAAACAGGAGCAGTTTCCTTGCTGAGTAACAAAGATTGTTAGATTTACTAGAGTTTTCTTTGGAGGATTCCCCACACAACAGGATAATGGAGGAATATTAAATATCATATCAAGAGTTGCAGAGGTGATGATTGCTTTGAGCATTCCCTTTCTTAATGTCTGTTACTCTTTTTATTAAATTAAACCAGTTAAATCTTACAAAAAGAGTTGCAGCTTATATTTATGTTAAACAAATTAAACTCTGTTTCTCTCTTTTTTTCATCTTGGCTTTTTATTTATCACAGAGCAGTGAGTAAAAGCTATAGGTGAGTTTTGCAGCATTTACACCCCAGTAATGCACAGGGCTCCAGTCAGAATCCATACACTTTTGAGGCAGATGTTTTTTAAACAAATGTAAGGTTATCCTTCCTTGCCGAAAGTGTGTATATGAACCATCTGCATCAGGCATGTGCCTTGATTTGTGTCACAAGATGAAAGTTACCACCTTTTGTCAGCTCTGTTTAAACCTTGAAATGACAGTGCACCATTGCATGGTTACTTCCAAAGAATTCTAACTACCCAAAGTTTAGTATTTGTCAAAGAAAAAAAATATACATAAGGAGAAAAAGCTAATTATGGAGCAGTTGTGTATATATAGCCTGTGTTAAGACTGTCCACTGTCCTTATGAGGTTGTTCAGTGATTGTCACCTGGGTTCATTTTGTATGGGAGGCTCATGTTAATCACCCAAAGCAGCTGAGACCAGGATTATGGCAGATGAGAGGTTGCCACTCTTTGTTCATCTCATATTTTTATTCTTTTCTGTTTTTTCTCTTTCTTGTGTATTTTTAGGTTTTCATTTGTGTTTCTTTATCATTCACTATGTGTTGCCTTGTGAAAGAGGACTCACAATCTTCCTCACTGTCCTAGAAACAGACTGTTAATTTTTTGATTCTAAGCAGCACCCTGGAATTGCTGGCAACAGGTGAGGCAGAGCTGCTGGCCTTTGCAAAATGCAGGATGTGTTTGAGACACAGAACTGCCTGCTGTACTCCAGTGGGCTGTACTGAGAGCTCAGCAGGTTCATAAGAATCCGTGTGTCTTGAGGAGCAGAGTTTAGGTGTGCAACCATCCTACTCCCAGACCCGTTTCCATGACTGCTCCATTGATGCTGTGCTAAATGCTACCTTGTGCTTACAGTAGATCCTGCCTTCTATTCTGTTTTTCATTCTGTCCATGCAAGGGTTGCACGAAGGCCCAGTCTTTCAGACCTGAATTTGCTTTTTGTGATTCTGACAATCAGATTCATTGATGTTTGATTTTTCAACCTGACAAAACCTCACTTTTGTTTTCTAATTCATATTCACCCTTTCTCTACAGCAAAATCTGTCAATCTTTGGAAGTTGCATGAATGATTCTGTGGAGGCTAAACTGAGATTGCTGAACTCATTTTCATGCATGGCTAACTGCAGAATTGAACCTCATGCTCCAGAAGTGAAAGGTTAGTGATTTCAGATAATTCTAAAATGATCATATAGGAGTTGATACAGCTACTGTCAGTCTACCCTAATCCTGTTCTTTGTTGACTCTGCCCTTGCAAAGGCACTGCTTTCTGTCAGTGATTAAGGGAAGAGATTGGTTTCAGTGATGCTGATTCAGCATAGCAAAGAATCTGTACATTAGCAAGGACTGTGAGAGAATTTTAAATATTGGTAGAGTACCACACTTACTGTGTCTTGGATGTGAAATTCCAGTGTAGTTACTGGACCAGGAAATGTGGGAGAGGTGACAGCTCTCTTTCTGAGTCATAAAACAGAAAAATGGGGAAGCTGTGTATCCAGTTTTTGAATACTCAGTGTCACTGCTATAAAATTGTGATGTGCAAATAATTAGGTATGTATAGCTAGTACACATTCTGCTGGACTCTTCATTTAGTAACAAAATTACATGGACAGCTGAATAATAATTAAGTCTGCCAAGTCAATCTCTTTGCTCTTTATGGAATGATACTCTATAATCTTGAGCTCTCTTCTTGTTTTTTTTCCTATCTGCACAGTTAGATGGTTTCATAAACACAATATGCAACTTGATTAATTTTGGTGGACCATAAGATGCCTTTATGAACATAAAGGTACCTAATGTGCACAGCAGCTGAATGGTGTGACACTGACACACAAACTGAAGAACTAGTATGTTATTAAACACCAAGAAAACCCCCACCAAAGAAAGCTTTTTATTTTTCTTTCAGCTGGCAATATGCAGAGCTGCACTTGCTATGTAAAACTGGTAAAATGGGGTTAAAGGGAGTAACTACAGGGTATTCCAGCTTGATATGATACACAACACAGAACTTGTCTTGGTATCAAAATATTGCTAAATAAAACTACATTTAGTGTGTGAGAATACTGGAAGGGATGATAAATATTACCAGCTGAGTCCTGTACAATTCAGCTTTGTTGTCTTTATGGAACTGAAGTTTATGATCCTGCTTTAACTCATAATTAACAATGGCTGATAGCAGTCGATTTAGAGAAAAAAGGCATCAAGCTTCTAGTGCCATTCTACCTGAGGCAGATTTCCTTGGAAATGTAGATTCAAAAAAACTCCCCCAAACCCATAATGGAATGGTACTACCTTCCCATATTCCATCATTTGCAGGCCCTGGCAAGATAAACTGGTTTGCTTGTGAAGCAAATAACTCTACCCCCAAAATTAAACTGTGATCAGTGCACTGACCTAGGACTTAAAATACCAATATGCAAGTTAGTGTGGAAAAAATCTGTGGAGACCCAAGATCAGTATAGACCAATATTATCTACCTCTGAGTGAGACTTGCAAAACTAAGACACTTTTTATTGAGTTCTGCAAGAGTAACCTAGATTATTAGGAGAAATGGGTCAGACAGGTGAAGTGGAAAAAGAATGACTGTACATCTAATAGGAAAAGAATTTGGCAAAAAACAAATCTATACAAACAGGTATCAATACTATACCAAGGAAAAGTTAAAAATGCTGGTATTTGTTTCCTGGTTTATGGGGTATTGTTTATGGAATATATACCTCTGCAAATATGATGCTTTATTCTTGGTCTGTAGTGCTGGATTTCTCTAGAATAAGTCCCAGTGAAACATGGGAATGTCAATGAGCTCAAACCCTCAGCAACATGGGCATTGTGTTTGCATCACCTTATTCAATCAGAATGCCTGGCTGAGCTCTCAGATGCAAAAAATGCTTAAGAGACTAGCAGTTACCTTAAAATATGTCACATGAAAATCATGCTGTGTTATATTGATAAAACATAAATATTTGTTACATGCAGGCAAAAGAGGGACTGAAAGTAAGGATGTAAACACCTTGTCTGGGCACATTTGCCACATAAAATCAACTGTAATTATAATAGCAGTTTAAAAGAAGCAATTTGAAATGCTCACATTTGTTTACAAAGTTATTGGGTCCTAGTAAATAAAGGAAATGCCAATATACATGGTGGAGTGAAATGAGAAATCACAGGTACTGTCTTTTGTCAGTTCATGTTCTGTGGCTTATAATTGCTCTGCAAAGAGGAATAATAATGCTCAGAAAGGTCTGAGAGCCACAAGCAATAAATGCTAATTATTATCAGTGTATATTTCAGGCAAACTCAGAAATGAGAGCAGATACAAATGAACCCTCAATTATGTCTGGCTATATACAGGAAAACCAGAAGTCCTTTCACAGTTTTTGTCTGTTTGCCAGCCACATCTGCCCTATATTGTAATTTGCACAATTATATGTATGTAGAATACAGAGATACGTATATATACACATGTACACACATATGTATATATCCATATATGCATATTTATCTTGCTGAACATTAAGACTGCTCTTTAAGAATGACTTAACAACCTTGGATTCCATATCTCTGGGGAGCAATAGAGGTCAAAATGCCCACCACTGTTATGTTCATTTCATTACGGGCAACAATGTAAAAATGAGAAAGTCTACCACAAACAGACTAAGAATGGCACCCAGGACAATTAAATCCATAAAGGTAGTATGGAATCTGCAGCAGGACACCAAACAGGAAGTTTGGAGTGCCGGTGCACACAATTTACTGAATGTGCCTGGGAAAGTACAACTAAGTGGTCATGACCAAACAGCAAAGAGAATTAAAGAAGAAGACGTTTTCCAAAAGCTAAAGACCCATCCAAATAAAAAAAAAACATCAAAAGTATCTTAAACAGTGACAGATATACTATTACAATTATGAGGAGTCTGAGACCTAACCAATGAGAATCAAAAATTATTCAGTATTCTTCTTCCAACTTAACAGGAGGGAAAAAAACTTGTCACTGAGTCTTAATATGACAAGGGTATAAATGATCTCTCAGGGATGACAAAATCACTGGAGAGAAGCTGAACCATTTGCATATTTTGTTCACTGTGGAAGGTGGGGTTCCATGCCCTTAGCTGAGCCATAGGTGCCCATCAAAGCCACTCTATGACATCTGTCCTCATCCGGACAGGGGAGAGAAAATATAATGAAAGGCCCATGAGTTGGGATAAGGACAGGGGAAAGATCACAAACCAATCACCATCATGAGCAAAACAGACTTTACTTGGGGAAAAATTAGGTTATTGCCAATGAAATCAGTGTAGAGTAACGAGAAATAAAAAATAAATCTTATAAACACCTTCTCCCTACCCATCCCTTCTTTCTGGGCTTAATTTAGCTTGTGAATTCTCTGCCTCCTCCCCCCTCCAGAAGCACAGGGAAATGAGGAACAGGGTTGGTGGTCAGTTTATGACACCTTGTCTTATGCTGCTGCTTCCTTCTCAGGGAGGACTCCTCACACACACAGTCTTTCCCTGCTCCACCATGGGATACCTCCTGTGGGAGACAGTTCTCCATTAACTTCTCCAGTGTTAGTCCTTCAGCTGTAGTTCTTCATGAACTGCTCCAGACTGGGTCCCTTTCCACAGGGTGCAGTCCTCCAGGAACAAGCTGGTCCAGCTTTGGTCCCCCACAGGGTCACAAGTCCTGCCAGCAAACCCGCTCTAACATGGGGTCCTCCCTCCTTGGGTCACAGGTCCTGCCAGGAGCCTGCTCCAGCATGGGCTTCTCATGGAGTCACAGCATCCTTCAGTCATCCACCTGCACTGGTGTGGGGTCCTCCACAGGTGGTAGGTGGATCTCTGCTCCCCCATGGTGCTCTATAGGCTGCAGGGGCACAGCTGCCTCACCATGGGCTGAAAGGGAACCTCTGCTCTGGCCTCCAGAGCACCTCCTCCCCCTCCATCTCCACTGACCTTGGTGTGTAGAGTTGTTTTTCTCACGTATTTTCACTGCTCTCTGTGGCTGCTGTTGTGCAGGGGGTTTTTGTTTCCCTTTCTTAAATATATGAACCCAAGGGCACTACCAGCACTGCTGATGAGCTCAGCCTTGGCCAGGGGCAGGTCCATCCTGGAGCTGGCTGACACTGGCACCATTGGACATAAGGGAAACTTCTGGCAACTTCTCACACAAGCCACCCCTGTAGCCCTTTTCTTCTACCAAAACCTTGTCACACAAATCCAACACAGAAGAGATCAGGAAAATTGTCCTTCCACAGCCCTTTTTAGGTATTCAAGAAACTTGGCAGAGAATGTCACTGAAATTGAAATATCTGGAAGGGGTAATGTTACAAAAGGCAGATGAATGCAGGTGAGTCTCCAGGTTCTGAAGGATTTACCCATGAATTCTAGGGAAATTCAGGAATGAAATAGCAGCACTTAACCTGACTCTTCACTGTTCCTCAGCACGTGAGGATCAGAAAGTGTCAAATGTGATGTCAGTCATTAAGAAAGTTTCAAGGATATCCAGCAACTTAAAATTGACATCTGTTCTAGGTGAATGACTAGATATTGTAAGAATTAGTATCATCTCCCTCAATAAATATTATCTAATCAGTGAGAGTTAATAAAGCTCTCAGAGTTCTTTGAAGAGATCAGTGATGTATAAATGAGGATCATCTGACTGATATAGTCAACTTGGATTTTCAAAAGACTCCTGACAAAACTTTAAATCGAAGTGTTTTAGGAGAACCAAGGAACACAAGAATGTCACTGGCATAAGAAGGAAGGCTCTGAAATTGATGAGGATATGATTTAAAAGACAGGAACATAGGGCAGACCATCACTGGATGGAAGAAAATGGCCTATTCTTGCACAGGAGGGAGAACACAAGCAAAATTCCATATGGAATTTGGACCTATACTATTCATTATATTCTTAAATGACCTGGATAAGGGAAGTTATCAGTGAGGTTACTAAGCTTTGCTAGGTTATGGAAAGTAGTAAGCTTGCAGAAAGACTGACTGTACAAAAAAGCAACTGATGCAGTTCAGTGTAGGTAATTGTAGAGGGGTACATTTGGGGAAAAATAATCCTGTTGTCACATCTTGGATAATTTCTAAGCTGGTCCATTTATCTAGGGCAGGATATACCAGAAATGAAATTACTCAGAGATGACAAAGATGATCAGAGGTATACTGTGACTTCCACTACAACTTGCAAGATACTCCATCCATTGAATAGCCAAATTTAATTGGAGAAAAACACAACATAGAGGGAAGGTAAGGAGAGTTCTGCAGAACTGAGAGGTCTGGAGAAAAGTGGAGTGGGATTGAATTTTCCCGGTCTCTTCTAATACAAGGATAAAGGATATAGGAAGAAGACCTTAATTCAGAACAAATCAGAGGAACTAGTTCTTCAGACAACCTACCTGTGGTGGTACCCCTCAAATGACTTTCTGGATCATGAAGTTTATAAAGCAGCAAGGAAAAAACCTTGGAAGAGATGCTGTAGAGTTCACTAACTAGACAAATCACATAACCTGACCTGGAAATGCTTGAAGGCTGGGAGGCACTATGTGCTTACCCTGTTCTGATGGTTCCTGAGTGTCCACTCCCCATGGCTAATGTGGCAGATGGACGTGTGGTCTGAATTGATGCACGAGTTCATATGTCACCTTGTCATTGCACATCAAGGTCAGAACTAAATAAATTAAGCTACTAACAGCTTAAATATATTTATAGCTTTCAAGCTCCCTAAGTAAGTGTAATGTTATGAAAATTTAGGCCTAGTAGGGACTTTAAGAAGTCATCTAATCCATTGCTTTGTTCTGTGGCAAAATCAATTGCAGTCCTTAGTGACAAATTTGTCTGACCTGTTCTTAAAGCTTTCAATGATGGACATTCGATGACCTCCATAAGTAATTTATTTAAAGTCTCACTATTCATACTATGAGAAGGATTTTTTCCCCTGTCCAACTGGAATCTAATCAGCTGTTGTTTGCTGTAAACCATTAGTTGGCTGCAAGCTAAGATGGGAGGCATCCTAAATTTCTGATGAATGTTGTCCAGTAACTTTAGTGACTCTCAAAGTAGCCTGAACATAGGTTTCTAATGTAGCTAGTAATTACTGTGTTTTGTATTTTGGTTAATATGGCCAAGCATGATCAGGGATATTTTCTGTATCCTTTTTGGGGGTTTTAATATTATTCTGGTGTTTTATCTCTTTAGCATTTTCTAACTTCAGATAAACTTTCCTTGAGCAGTATTTCTAAACCCAGCATGTTTTGACTTTGCTGCAGCAAAGGCTGTTTCAAAGGTGTATCTACAGGAAAAGTGGGACCAAAGGATTTCTTTTAAAATATTACTGAAAACTAGCATGTAATATTTTATTTTTTTTCCTGTAAGGCCTAATTTCTGTGTTTGCCTGTAATTCACTGAACTGTATGTGTTCAAGATTAAATGTTTGAGCTGTCTTAAGTGATGCTACTCAGTTTGTGAAAACTGCTTCTTGAAGATGACCATTAATTGAGTTCCTGATTTTCCAGGTACCTGATTTGAGAAGAGGGTTATGCATAGAAAAAATGCTAAGCACCTAGAGATTCAACTGAATTTGATGTGGGTTGCTCTTAAAAACCACAGTGTGCTCTAAGTTGTGTAAGTCTTTGAAAAAAAATCAGCACAAATGTGGCATTTTAGCAAAACTTTTTTAGCTTAATTCCTTTGCTCTCAGCTTCAACAGTCTAATGTAAGAGCACTGTCTTCTCGCTTGCAACAAATTGTGAAAATCAGTTTATTGGTACATGTGAAACACTCTGGAGAGATAGGGGTGGTCATTCTGAGAAAATGAATGTCTGTGACAGGGGTTGAATTAGTAAAAAGATACGAGGTGATATGTGGAGCTAAAAGGGAAAAACGTGTTAGATAGCTCACTGGTGAGCACTGACAATTCTGTGTACAGAATGATGCAAACATCCTGTGGAAAAATAGTGTGTAAGGGTGTATTTGAAGACTTCATCATACTGTGGATTGCGCAAGGAAGCCAACTGAAGATTGCACAAGTGCTTTGATTTTGGTGGTTTTAAACTCATTGCAAGACTCCAACCTCAGTGATGTACTTTTAATAAAGGTTTGTAAACGTATTGTGATATACATGTATATTTGTAGGTTGCAAACTCTTCCAATAGGGGCACTTAAATGCCACCCTGATGCCCAATCCTGTCAGATCTCGGAAGCTAAGCAGGGTAAGGCCCAGTTAGTATTGGATGGGAGACCTCCTGGGAACACTGGGTGCTGTAGGCTCTCTCTCAACAGCTGAATTTATACAAACTTACCAAAAATCACCACTATGGAAAGTTACCCTTTGTTTCTGTTGCCCTTTAATTTCAGAAATTTAAAAAAAATATTTCCCATTTGAATATTGATCTTGGTTGGTTATGCCAAGGATCACAGAACAATTATCAGTTTCCCACATGAAGAAAGATGAATGA
Source organism: Myrmophylax atrothorax (assembly GCA_026770055.1). Taxonomy (NCBI): domain Eukaryota; kingdom Metazoa; phylum Chordata; class Aves; order Passeriformes; family Thamnophilidae; genus Myrmophylax; species Myrmophylax atrothorax. The sequence continues at coordinate 9,903,009 of JAOXXN010000471.1, read as the reverse complement.
TAAGTGATCATGTTCACTCTGAAATTCTAATAAATGATTGACATCTAAACAGGAATTGTCTTGGAGAAAAATTCTAAAAAATCCCCTGCCTGCTTTCGCACCAGCAAAGCTGGGCATTTGATTTTATTGGTGTGGGATTTCTTGTTAGCTCTGTGAATTCAGGCTAAATTGAAATGGGGCTTTCATTACTGAGAAGCACTGGGCTACTCAGTATAAGAATGGCTAAAGTTCCTTCATGTACATTTCCAGCAGAAGCTGCAAAGAACCTCTGGAATCATCACTCTGGGATTTTAACTCATGCCTCTCTTCTTGTTCTATCCTCTGCACTCCCCTGCCTCCTCCATTACAACCCAGTTATTCTCTTGAGATCAGTGTGACACATCAAAGGCTGAGAAGGGGCCTGTGCCTGAGTGATGATTTTCCTTTCCCCCTTCAAGCTCTCTGCTAGATCTCTCCACGGATATCTCCTGTAGCTGTGAGCTTCAAAACTAGATGTTCAAATTACCAGAAGGATATACTGTGGCATATCAGGATTAATTATCTGAATTCTTCCTAAACTAGGATGTATTTCATTAACACTAACATGACAGGATGGCTTGTGGGTAACAATGCTCATTTATAGTATTCACTTTTTTTTTTATGTTCATGTTGTGACCTATGTGTAGTCAGAACATTTTACATTATTTCCACAATGTTTTTCCAGCCCTGGTTCAGCAAAGTACTTAGGGGTGTGTGTATCTCAATCCCTGTGACTGTCTTGCTATAATACCTGCTGAACTGGAGCTTTCAGTGTTCTTCACAACTGGGAAGATTTTGAAAAAATTCTGGTTTGGCTTCCCTGTGATCTATAGCTTGAAATGTACAAGCCGGAAAATGTGTTTTGAGGGTGTTTTGGTTTTGGTTGTATTTACATGTAGTGATCATCCCTCTTCCTGCAATGCCTTAAATCTTCACCTTTTGCAATTTGAACTTGCTTTATGATTTTCTTTGTTGCTTCCCCTTCCTCCCATTAGGTTTTTTCCCCTTAGGTTCTCCTGCAGCCTTTATGACTTTTTCCTTAACTATTTAGAGCCATATCTTTTGCTCCAGACTCAGTTCATCCCTTGAAGAATTCCTGCAGCTCTGGATATTCTGACAGCCATACTTTGTGGCCACCACAGCTGTCGGGAAAATTTTTGCCATGCTGTAGTTAGATTTCACAGATACATTCATTCCTGGAACTTGTGGTGTTTTTTGTTTTCATTCACCCCTCGACTGCAGGGCTTTGCCTTAAGTACTCCCCAAGTGACATTATTCTTCTTCTTCCTTTTTTTTTTTTGACTACGAATGTGTTAGGCAACATGCACTTAAATAGCTTGTGGTAGTAACTGAAGCACATCTGATTTGCTCAGTCCAAGACAACCTTCTGAAATCCTTTTTAATGTGTAAGAAAGCTGCTTCTTGCAGAGCCAAAAAGTGTGTTAGCTGGGTTTCGAAGTTATTCAGTGAACACCTTGCAAGGTTGCCTCTAGGTTCACCTTCCAGCAGATGCCTGTGACACCATATCATCCATAGATTTAGACATAAAACATTTAATTAGAGTAGGAGCTTTCAGAAAGGTTTCTACACAGGTGGCCACTCTGAAGGTTAATCTGTTGCCCAGGATGATTTGAAACTTGCTGCCACAATGATTGCAGTTTCCAACCTGACTTGCAGTCCCAGGACCCGAAGTGTGGTTTCTAATAGACTGAGATTCCTATTTATCCTCATGGTGATAATACTCATGTTTGACCAAAGGAAAGTGCTATGTTGTCTGCAAAGGCATATTTTCTGTAGTATTTATGGAGCTCCTCCCACTAATATGACTAGCTAGATTATCTGTAAGGCTCTACTTGTTCTGAAACCACTATTGATTAAATGCTGAGATGAAATTTTTTTTTAGAAGCTGTCATTGGAACATGCTTAGGCTGCACTTGCTGTCAGCTTAACAGTCATGTTTCTGTGTCTTCCTCTAAATTCCTCTCCCAGCTGGGCTCTTTCATATCTTAGCATTAAAATAGTTTCTTCCTAATTAGACAGATCTCTGTCATGATAATCATCTTGAGAACGTATGCTGTATTTTCATACTGCGTATCTTTTCACAGATCAGGCCTGTGCTTTATAATTTTTCAAAATCATAACTCACTGAATAGATCTTTTGCCAAGCAATCATCTCCAGTAACTAGTAATTAGTGTCCTGTCAGCTGATATCAGTAGGCATTAGTGTTCAACTGCTGGCATCAGCAAGTTCATCTTACATCATTTAGAATTCTGATATATTTGATTCTTTTCAAATTCCAGTTGTGAAGATACTCTTTTTAAGCTGATATGCAGACAGGGGGGGAAAAGGTATAGAGCAAATATACACATTTGTGTATGTGAAGTAAATTACTACAGAAGAGGTGGGTGTTTTTAAGTCCATGGTTGTAAGTGTAAATGCACACACCGATCATGAGTGAGTCTGTGCTTCTGACTTCGGAACAGAGTTGTTTGGTCAAGGCTGTGAAGAATATCTGCTTGAATGACAACAATCAGTAGTTAGAATGAAACTGAGATCTATTTCTTGCACTGCCCAGGCTATAATCTGAGGGATTTTTTCCTGTTTTTATTTATTTGGACTCACAGACTTAGCAGAAGTGTTGTCCTTCACAGAAATTGAATTTAAATAATTCTCTAAATAGCTCATTTTACTTTAGGTTTTCAGAAACTCGTAATTGTTTATGTAAGTGTCCTTAAAATAAATGATGCAAAAAGGAACTGTGAAATCTTATCTCTATTGTCCTGTTTTACAATTGCCACTCAACACTTGGCTTTAAAAAAAAATCTCCTGTCAGAAAAGTTGCACTGTAGCATAATGCAAGAATTACCACAGTGCTGCTAAAATGAGTGGGGAAACAGATAAATATTTGCTGAGCTTTCTTTAAACCCCAGCCAAAGAAAAATATCTTTTAATCAGAATCAAATGTTTTTGAATGTATTCAGATGGAGGGGGTTCGGTGGGTTCTTTCTTTTTTCTTTCTTTCTTTCTTTCTTTCTTTCTTTCTTTCTTTCTTTCTTTCTTTCTTTCTTTCTTTCTTTCTT
>JAOXXN010000471.1:9855819-9881955 GCA_026770055.1 Myrmophylax atrothorax | reverse complement strand
TGAGAGCCACATGTCAAATGCAATACATTTTTGCAAGTTTAAGAGATACTAGATTCAAGTGGTGGTTGGTGTATGTTGTCTGGGCTCTGACTGAAAAGAAGCAGATAAAGCATTTATGAGTGCAAAACAGACTTTTTTTTCTTTTTTTCCTTTTTTTTCTTTTTCTTTTTTTTTTTTTTTTTTACCTCAGGAGGGGCCTATGTCAGTCCTTCAAGGGGAAGAGACAGAAATCTTCATAATTCTGTGTTTGGGGCTGTAAGTTGTCTGAATAATTGATGTAAAAGCATGTAAATGTATTTCTGATTCCTCACATTAACCCTGTGCTACATTGCATATATGTGTGTATATTTAAGTGCAGTCACTGTATGATTGGGTTTGCTTGGCATAGATGATGTCCACTGATGGTCCAGTTTTTATTAAGAAAATGCACTTTCCCAGTATAATAACAAATATGTCATGTTGCTCTAAGACTATAATTCTTTGTAGCAGAGGATGTTGCATTAGTTTTTTAAGTATCAGGGAAGAGCCATACAGCCACCCTTTGCAGTTCAGTAGCCTCGTGCTGAAATTGCTCATAAGACAGTATAATTCATATAGAGAGAACCTTGCAGTGAGTAATGGATTTATTTATGGTGAATGTGTGTTTTGACAACTGGGACCATACTTTTAATTTCCGTTTGTAAGGTGGAAGTTTGAAGAATTGGAGGGCTCTGACACTTCGAGAAAATTATGTGATTGGAAAAAGTCTTCATTTCCTCCAAAATCATTTTTCTGCAAGGGCCTTTCATCCTAGAACTGCTAAGTTAGTTTAATTCCTCCAAGGGAAGTGTGTGTGGGTAAAAACCCACAACAAAACTCTCTCTGTTTTGGCAGCAGGGTTTACTGGCTGCTTCAATTCCTTGCCCTCTGTTACTGGCATATGGATTTATCTCAATAATGGCTCAGTCACATGTAGGAGATGGAGTTTCAGAACTAGACCATATTTAAAATTTGTTTAGTGTTGGTTTTATTCTTTCTGGGTGAAACTTCTATGAAGTGTCGACCATTGTTTTTGTGAAAATTGGATTGTAATCCAGACATCTCATTGAGCAGAATGTTTGGGAATGGAGAAGTACCAATATTTTTCACAGTGGTGGTATATGAAGTTATTTTCATCTGGTGTGATGTTAGGAGAAATATATTCTGACCCACACAGTAATGAAGGCTGCAGGTTTTCTTCAGGACAACAACAACAAAAAAAAACAAACCATGCATCTTGAATTTTAGTAGTAAATAGCCAAAGGCTTGGAAGGGCTAATTCTACACAGCTCAGAGGTCCTGATGAGCAAAAGTAGCAGGCACTGTCATTTCAGTGCCTGTTCCCAAGGTGATGGTAGCTCTATGTTTTTGGAGTAGTTAACACCTGTCTCTTCTAGTCCAGCAAATGAGGATGCAGTGGGAAAAGGGCATTCCTCTGCCTCTTCATGCCACCAGTAGCATGAGGTAAAAAAGGAATACAGCCATATTGCTGGCTGGTTATTCTCTGTGGTCCTGTTGGATCCATCTGAGCACCCTGGTTTGTTGGTCAAGCTAGAGAAAGGTATTCTGGAGAGGCAGAATCCCCCTGGTCACTACGTGCTGAGCTCTAGGTTGATCCATTCACTTGTGTGATTTTGGGGTTTGGGTTTTTTTTTCCGGAGGACAAACAAGACCATCAAAAAGCTGGTTTCTTCTACATTTAATACTAAAAGCACTTACTGGTTTAATACATTCACATGACCAAGTGCACTAGGTACCTTAAAGAATTAAGCAAAATAATTATAAATTCTGAAATAAAGTCTATTCTTAAAATATAAGTTAAGTATATAAATTAAATCTCTCACAAAGTGCAAAACGTTATAAGTTGTGCAATATCTGGAGCCCATTTGCACAATTGAAAAAGGAAAAAAAATCCTTGGCATTGCTCCTGTTTGCAGGGGGAAACCCCTGGTAATAAGCTCTGAGCTCACATGCTATTCTGGACATAAAAATAGCCAGCTGTCCAGGCTGTGCTGGGGTCATGAGAAGGCTTAGGAGGGAGGAGATGGGTAGTCTCTGTTATTCATTGTGTGATGTGCTCCAGGAGCTGGGGCTTATGTTAAGGCAAGTAACTATAATTTGAAGAAAGGTTTTGTATTGCTCTTTTTTGTTTTATAGCTTGGATATTTCTTTAATCTCTACTCCTGGAAATTGAGTTGGACAAGAGAAAGAGTATGAACTTCCCTTAAAGCTGAAGGAAATGCTGTGTAGCTGAGAAGTCATTCTGGCGGGGAGTCCCATGAAGCTGCAGGAGAGTTCACAGCCATGGAAGTGCCCATTCTGGTGGCCACTGGGTGGATCTGCTTGATTTTAGCCTGGACTTCTTCCCTTCATGCCCAGTCAGTGCCATTGATGCAGCTGTGTGAGGGGAAGCACAGCAAGGAGAGTTCAGCTGCTGCTCAGTGTGGTGTGTGGGAGAAGAGGGGCTCTGTCCCACAGCAGGTGTGTAGAGTGGAGCTCCAAAGGGCCCCACAAAGCCTGCAGGCACTCTGACCTAGGCATCTTCTGACTTTACCTTTGTGTTGAGAGTGTGATGGTTTTAATTTGAATGGCCTTGCTTTTGTGTGTTTCTGTAAAGCCTTTGTAAGATGATTGGTCATGTGTAACTCTCTTGACTTGGGGTTAACTGTTGAAACATCTCCTTTTTTTAAATTATCATTTTGTAAAATTACATGTGCTGTCAGTGATCAGCCAACTGAGATCTGCTCTAGGTGTTAAATGTAATATATTAGATCACTGCAATGGCCAAAGTACTAGTGCTTCCTTCTGAGGCTGAAGTTCAACTGTTGGGTGAGTGGTTTTGTGGTAGAGAAGCAAATGCTTTAAAAAATGTACTATACAAAAAAATGTGTCCCTTTCATATTCCACTTCACCTAGTCTGATTTTTATTTTATTTTTCATTTAATAAATTTCTCTAGCCCTTTCTTGCAATGGGCTTTGTGCAGTCTCCCTTGCTCACCTTATGCAGTGGAAGACTTGAAAATAACTTTAAAATAAACATGGTATTTCTGCCTTAGTTTTTCCCATTTTGGCACAGTGAGTCAAAAAAGCCTCTCAGATTCACTATAGCCTTTGAGCACTTTTATATGGGTTTATTAGTGACCACCCCATACTATGCCCTGTTCCCTCAGCTTCTGCACCAGAAAGTTGACAGGGGCAGGAAGTGAAGAATTCAATAAAACAGAAGGAAGAAACCCAAGGAGGATTATGCTGATAATAGTAGCAATTGGTGTCCTTCTCTGAAGAACTGCTACCATACTTATTAAAACAGATTACACTACATAAAGGAAAAGTCTCCCACCTTTATTTCCTGCAAATGTGAGTGGTGCACTTCTTTGCAAACTGAGGAAGGATACAGGGAGCCTAAAATTAAGCCATATCCCTTGCTCACTACAGAGCAGTCTGAAAGGTTTCTTTCCCATTTCCCATAGCATAGTCCCTGTCATAGTGAGGAAACACTAATAGCAGCATCCCTACCCCTTGTGTGCAATTTCTGTCTGGATTTTCATGTAAATCTCCTACTTAGAAGGAATTAGAATAGTAAGACAAGAAATTGTGAAACAAGATCTAGAGATTTAGAATATCCTAATGCTCCTTTTCCTCAGGTCCCTGAAGCACTCTTCCTCTTCCAGTTTTTGTGGTGGCTGTAGAATGGTTTGGAAGGGACCTTAAAGATCAAAGATCATCTACTTTCAGCCCCTCTGCCATGGACAGGGAAAGCTTCCACTAGATTGAGTTGCTCAAAGCCCCATCCAACCTTATGCTGTTGTTCCTCTGGTTACTTGCAGTCTCTGTTCCAAAAAGATAATTCAAAATTGACCAGATTAAATTGATGGATGAGGATTTTTTTCATATGTCAGCCACAGTTATTCTTTCATGAGTAATTTGTCAGAGATGTTCATTTCCATTTCTCTGCCCAGGCCCTTCTTTGGAGTGTGAGTTGATTTTTTTTTAATTGATTTTTTTTTAACATGTACACACACACACACTACCCACCAAATGTGAGTAGGTAAAAAAACACTCATCTGAAACACAGAACTTTATTCAGTTCTTAATAATTCAGATTTATGAGGTCTATTAGTAAACTTTAAATTTATTTTCAAAACATAAATCAGGTGTGAAAATAGGATAGCTTATGTCTAAACTTGCTGTCCCCTGTTAAAGTAATCCAATCATTAAAAAAAAAAAGAGCAACTGAGTGTCATATTGATACTGAAGTTTTAAAGGAAATTGAACCAGCAAAGGTGGTTGACATTTAGGAAGTTTGCTGGAATGAGGGCATCCTAAAATTCTAAACAAGACAATAGAAACCTTCTGTGCTGATACTGACATGGTGTCTTCATTTGTTTACTTCATTCAGTTAGTTCATTTAAGGCTGAAAACTGAGTGTGAAGAAAGCCAGAGGAGATCTCTGCTTCCCATAGGGTGAAAGGCAAAGTATCTACTAATCTTTAAATATTTTTAAATACAGAGAAAGCCCAATTCGATAAACTTTTATTCTTACATCACAGGTGCACCAAAGGTATTTTTAAAAGTAATTAAACCCCAGTATTTTGCTGTGTTAATACAGAGTAGTTTGTGTATTCCCACAAAGGGCATATGGAGTTGCCAAATAACACATTTTAATAGGTACCAACCAGGAAGAACTGACCCTTCCTTAGAAAACTCAAAAATGCTCCCAATCTGTTTCTTCATATCAGGGTTTCCTGTTTGATAATTTAATTCCTGTTTAAATTCAGGAATTTACATCACTTGGCTTTATATCAGTCATTCTGCCTTCAAATGAGGAGGGAATAGGCTGGGACTTGAGGCCCTTTACCATTTAGCACTACACTTATTCCATCCTCCTGTTGTAAGTCACTTGCACAGTTTTTCTGATACCTATCTGCACTTCCTCTGCTGTGCTCATCAGCTCAAACATCTTCCTTTGTGTGTGTTTTTTAACACTTATCTTGTATTGGAATAAGGAAGACATTCTCTTATCAGAATAAGAAAGGAGTTGAGTAGTTTAACAGTGTAATTTAGATGATAATGCAGCACAAATGTGTAACTTCCACAGATGTTCATGACCAGTAAATATGTTGTATCATAATGAAACTTGTTTATATACACTTAGTTTCTTTTATGTTTTTACCATTTTCAGTTCTGTTTGTTTTTTACTGGGCTAAAATTCAGTGAGGGGTTTTTTTTTCCTTTCTTAATTAAGCACATCAAACTCCAGCCCTTTCTGTCTCTTTTCCTTTAACTTGAAATCATAGGAGAAAATGGTACTTTTTCCACCCCGGTCTCCAGATCAAATGGGCTTTGTCTGTGTTCACTGCCAGGTGGTGAAGGTGTGTTTGTGGTCTTCAGAGCAAGCAGACCCCATACATGCACTCACTGTTCTGCTCACTAGGGTAAACTGATTGCTATTATTAAGTTAATTGTAGTTTATGACATACAATAATGGGAAGTTTTTTTACTCACCAACTGGCATTTCAGAATCATTTGTCATTTTGAGTGTCAAAAACAATAAAGGAAAAAATGTTGTAGAGTAAACCACAGAAATTTTGGAGATATTTAGCTGTAAACTCGGCAGTGGGGGGTAGGATTTGTTATTTTAATAGGTGTTAAAAGTGCAAAGTTGCTTTGGTGGAGGATTTTGAAAAAGCATACCCCCACCCCTTCTCCCTGTTAAATAACTAGTGAGCAGATATTTGTGACAAAAGAAATATTTGTGTTTAAATTCAAGAGTATTGCACCCAGATTTCATACCACAATGTTTATAGTTAATTAGGAGGTGGGCTTGAGGGTTGTGAAATGCTGGTATCAGCTCCAGAGTCTTTATTTCAGTGCCTAGACTGTTAAATGGCTTGTTTTCCTGTTCTTCAAGGGCAAAGAATCAAATGTAATCAAGAAAGTTTGAAGTACTACAGAGGTGAGGTCAGGTGTCCAGGCTCTGTTGTTCAGCTGCTGTTAAGCATCAGTTAGCCTGGCTTGTTGGAATGCACCTTTTTATCTACTCTCCTTCTCAGCATTATTTAGTGTATAGATTGCAATAAAATCAGTGCAGACTGGGACATGTTTCCATCACCAGAGAGTTTTAAGTCTGTGTTGGATTTGCTGGAGACCTGATTCTGATAGCTCTTTATCCTTAGAAGAACATGGGTGGGAAATATGAGGATGCTTGATAGTAAAATTCCTTGAGGAAATGGGTTTATGTGAGGATTAAAAGAAAGAACTTCTGATTGTACTGGTCTTGCTGCAGCAGAAAGTGAAGGGGAAGTTATGAGATTTTAACCTTTCCTGGTAGTTCCTGGAACAAGAAGGCTGTCCCTATGTTTGGGAAGTACTGGCACAGCTGGGGTGCAACATTCAGAGTGAATAGTTAGTTTGCTGTGGTTTTGGTCAGTAACTTTCCTTCATCGCAGCTCATGGAGACACACAAAGCCAAGAAACAAATTTTGAGGTTGTTTTTATTATAAGTGACTGAAATGAACAGCTGGTTTAAAGATTGTGTAATAATGTATCACATGATATGCAGTTTTGTAAAAAATGCTCATATAAGTCTATGTTTACCTGATGAAAATGTAATCGATTCTGTTGCCAATTCAGAAGTCCATAAAGAATATCCCAGCAAATCCAGTAAGTGTTGCTTTCTGTAGAAAAGAGAACCTTTGTATCTTGGGAATAATTTGAGTGTAGTTTGTCAACTAACCCCGTGGACTGTATTGGAGGTTCCTTAGCTGGAGATTGCTTGAATGTCAGGATCTTTTTTAAATTTGTAGATACACATGTAAGAGAGAACTCTTTTCTTTTGCTTTTAGAGTTAGATATTGACTGCAGAGTAATAAAATACAATTGCATACTTTTCTTCCCCACCAGATTCTTTGATTGGGAAAGCATTAGCAAATCTCAGCTGTGACCAACCTTTCCTGTCTGACCATGGAAAAAGATCAAGTTCTGGCAGACTGAAAATAGGATTTCAAAAATTGGACTGTAGAAAAAATGGGAAAACTGACATGGAATAGATTAATGTAGAAACATTTATGTGGCTTGATCTCCTTTTCCTACTTACATTTGTGCTAGAAAGTAGACAGATACATCTAGGCCATTTCTTTGCAGACACACTTGGCACTAAAGTTCTGTATATAATGAAGTCTTGAAAAATGAGTCATCATTGTGGGTTTTCTGTAAGAATAAAAAAATGGAAACCTAATGAAGTAGCAGAAGAGTAGAAATGATCTGCCATGCATTACAGTTGTTAATCAATAAATACCTGCAGAGTTTATTTCTGTATTTAATGATATCTGGAATGCTCAGCCCAAATCCAATTGGTGTTCTCAGTTGGTTCAAAGATTTTAGCTTTCTGTGAAATTCAGACCAGGTTCCTCCAGGCCTTCAGTTATACTGGAGCAAACAATCTATGCTCTAATAGTAATTATTTTTTCTTAATTGCTATAACTGAGAAATAGTTATGAAGCCACAACCCTCCCCACCTGATCATCCCCTTGGCCAGACATTATTGCAATATTTGCTAGAAAACACTTCTCCTGAAGATGGAAGCCTCGGTTAAATGTAACTTTTTTCTTTCTAGATGCTGGTAGGCTGAGTAACTCGCATATAACCTGGTGTGAGGACTGCAAGGGGCTGGAACAGGCTGCATGGATGGCTACAGCGCATTCCAGGCAGAGATTAGATTCAGTGCTCACACCTGTAGGTGGGCATAGGGTTTAATATAATGAATGTTAATGAGAAATATGGAAACTCACTAAGAGGACGATCTATCATGAGAAGGGGAGACGGTGGTAATGGCTGCGATGTCAATAGTGTCTAACTGTTCATTAAGTATGGTCTTAGTTCTACAAATTGTGGCTCACTAAGTAAGAATAAAAATACAATGCTTATTTCAGGATGAGTTTGGAGTATTACTGAGTTAGGGAGAGGGTTCTGTTGGTTTCTCCATAGTTGGTTGCTTGTTGCATAAGTCTCCACCTTTCCTAAGAGCTGGGCTTTTTCTGGGGAAGTGCCTGTGGCAGCCTGTAATTTAATACCTCTCATTACTCATTAGCAAAGGCATCCAGGTTCATGTTGTAGGTGTTTCCCTTTAGTCAGGCTTCGCTCAGTTGATTGTGATTTGTGGCTTTCTTTACAACTAATATTAGTTTACTTGTTGACATCAGGGAATGGTCACTGCTGGGAATTTTTGGTCATGGCGTATTTTCTGTTTTCACCTGGAAAATCTGTTAATTGTTGTATCTTAGAAAAGCAAGTGTTTTTATTAATCCTTCTCTGCTGCACATATTCTTTAGGATTAGTTTCTGTCTGCTGTAGGGAGATAGGGTAATAATGCTAGGGAAGGAATGCTGTGGCTTGTTTGTGGCACAGAGGTTGCCTTTCAGGAAGAGAAAGGGGATTTCTTGTGTTTAGTCCTGAGGAAAGACTGAATACTGATTCAAAGTTACATGGGCTGGATGCTTACCAGACTCTGTACAAGTAGTTTAATGAATATACTTTTTCCTCCCCCTCTTGCTATGAGCAAAACCATCCCTCTTACACGTTTTAAAAGTAGTGGAAGGGGATTTCAGTCCTGAGAGTCAACTACAAAAGAAACCATCTTACAACCTCATTGAAGCAGCTGAGCTTCTTCATTCCAGCAGGAGGTCAGCACTGTGAAAAGCATTTGCTTGTTGTGAAATAAACTAGCAAAGTATCAGTGGGATTAGTTACATTCTTCATGTTGCATCCAGCTGGCAAACCTGCACCATCCTTGGTCTTCAGGTGATATTTTGAAACTCAAAGAACCTGCAGGATAGACTTTAAACAAAGTTAGGATTTACACCCTGCCCCCACCCAGCAATAGATCTTAGGCATGTCTTTGGGTTGTTGTAAACCCTTACAGGCAAGTGTCACGAGCTCAGGATCCTGCATCAACTGCATCTCTATGAAAATTAAATCTGAATAAATTAAGCATGAGAGGATAAATAAACAAGTACCAGAACAAAAATGCAGTTAGATTCTAACACCTGCAGTGACAATGAAGCTGGAGATGTCTGACATGTCCAGTTGAACATAATGTCCAGTTAAACATATGACTTGCTGCTTGTGAATGTGGTGGCTCATTAGTGTAGAAGCAATCACTGTGTGCAAGTGCTAAAGGTGCAGATATATCTGTTTCTGGTGTGTCTGTCCAAAAACACCTCAGCTGGCAAAACAGGTATCAAGTACTTTACCTCTCCTCTTCAGCATTCTCCTAGCTGCTCAAGGCATCTATATTTGTGGGGGAGATGCATGATAGGTGTAGAAGCATGTGGTGCAGAGGTACACAGGTCTCTCTGGTCACTGTTTTTGGTGTTTGGTGCTTCTCCCCCGTTTTAGGTGTGATTCACATTTCTGTTTGTGGTTTCATTTTTTGTTATTTGTTTGGGTTTTTTTTTTCTTGCTGTCTGCTGTTCTCACCATGTTTTGTCTTCCAGTGTTCTTTAATCATATATAAATAGCTATAAATAAAAATACATACTATCTATAAATATGTATTTATTCAGATAGATAGGTCTGTGTCTAAGATTTTCTGACCCATGTCACTTTCAGTGGTAGGATTTTGCCCTTCTGAATGCTGAAGACTCATTGGGTCATAGTGGTTTCCATGGAAGTTCAAAGTCTTTGATGGCTCTTAACCATAGGAGTAAGAGTATTAACAGACTAAATGCCTCAGAACAATGTGAGAGGGACAGAACAGCAGAGTTCTGACACTGGACATTTGTTTTTTGCTCCTTTATGTTTCTGCACTGGTGTTCTGCTGTCAGGCTACCAGGCTTGCTTCTCCATCTGGCCCTTTCCAGCTGGCTCATTGCCAATAAGCCCCACTGTAGAGTCTTCAGTGATCCTGTGCATGCACCACAAGATCCCAGCAAAAACAGTGTGTCCTTCTGTCCTGCTGCCCGTGACCCTGTGCCACACTGGATAAGAGGTGAAGTCCTTGCAGCAAGTGTAAATGTGAGTGAGGCTTGGGGGGTAAAAGATGCATCAATACATGGAAGACACAGAAACTGGTGAAGGACCTTCCCAGCTGCTGTTCCTCTGGTAGCTGAACTGCACCAGAGACACAGAGCACCAAAAATGGCTGGATTAGTGCAAGGGTAGACTTGTGACATTTTTCTGGCCTGGTTCCAGTATGATTTTTTTCGCTCCAGACTAGTTGTACGCAGTGCTGACACAAATCCTATGTGGTGGTGGTCTTTGGCTGTCCCCTGCAGCTGCTTCCAACCTGTTCCCAGGCACGGGCCTCTAGGCATGGATATGCACTGACTAGCACATTGGCAGTGGATTTCACCTCATGATTTTTTTTTTTTTTGCTAGACAAGATTCTGCATCAAGCTTCAGTGAAGAATGCTGTTGTGGCCTTTGGCTCACTGGGGTCATTCCTGAAGGCACCTCAAGCAGGGAAAACACTCAGGCAGTTATGAATGGAACAGTTATTAATTCTGATATTTCCTGTTTCCTGACTTTGCAGAGTCTTAACACTGTGACCAGAGCTTGCTCTTCATTGCAAATTTGTAATAATTAGAAAGATTCTTGCATAATAAAAACCAGAGCATGAAGTAAAGAGAAGAACCTAATCCTCATATTTAGCTAAACTGTTATTCTGGTTTACAGGATTAGGCTTTTAGTTCTTGCAGGGGCTATGGATACCTATTCATTTACTGACTGTTTCATCAACAGTGGCAGGTGTGTTCTGTCAGACTCATTCAGCTTCTTTGTCTTCCTTCTGGACCCTGTGTGTGTCATGTATTCTGCACAGGGACATTTATCTCAGATTAGCATTGACGAATAGAGCAAGCATGCTTCCATAAAAGTGAGAATTGGTTTTCAGACTCTACCTATGGGTTATGCATCTCCTGTATGAATTAATAGTGGTTTAGTAAGATTAAAAACAAGGAATGGGCACCTCACTTCTAATACCTTTCCAGAGGTTGGATGTCACATACACAGGAACTCCAAACTATGTGGCTCATACAAGACTGAAAATATGTTATTTTGAATTATCTTTCCTATGGAAAGGAGAGGAAAAGGAATTAAGGACATAAGTGTGAGGGGCAGGGACCAAATCTTCTTTGAAGAAGTTCTAAAGTAAAGAATGTTTGACACTCTAAGATAACTCTAATATTTTTTTTAAGCTAGTACAGTGGTTCTGATAGTACTGACATGCAGGTATAATAGAAGAGGAAATGCTCACACTGCAACAGTAAGACACCATGGAAATAAAGGCAAGGAATCTATTTGAGAGACACTACCTCTGCATTCTTAAAATAAAAAACCAGTTTGAGGGTGTTGTCTACCTCTGTCGTGGAAGAATCGCCAAGCTTCCATTTAAGGTGGCTGGCCCTGATTAATTCTTCACTGGGAGACATCCAAGGCAAGCCATGGTGCTGGAGGAAGCGCTGTGCGCAGTGCTGTAGGTGGCACCCTTCCCTTTGCGATGGTGCTGAACCAGTGCCAGAAGGAAGGAAGGGGTTGGGGGCACTCTGCGCAGGGGAGCCCTGGACCAGATGCTTGGCTGGTGTAAATCCACCCAGATCTGCTGGGGTGCCTGATGTGCTCCAGCTGAAAAATCTGTCCTCTGTCTTAAAAATGCCAGGGGAAAGCAGGACTTTGCCTACTTGTCATCAGTAGAGATTTCACGACTCATGCTCTATGGGATCTACTGTGTAGGCAGAGCCCATGCCAGGCCATGCCTTCTGCCCCTCCAAAGGCACCCCTGCAGCCCCCTTGAGCAGTCTTGTCCATTTCTGGTGCTCAGCCACAGCAGCATCTGTGTCTCTGTGGTGGGCAGCGTCATGTGTGCAGGCACTACATTTGTACAGGCCTTTGGGAGGGAGATGCAGCTCTACGCAGACTTAAAAATGTTTTTACCTTCCTTGGTTATAGCATTTGATTTGGCTAACGTGCTAAAAGATGCTCATTAAATCACAGCATTGCTTCCCTTTAAAGTAATTCTGCCATGAATGCTGAAGGTATTTCAAAGGCGTGCTTGAGCTACATCAGGACTGAGGGTCCTCAGACCTGTTTGTGTTCCTGTAAGTACAGACCAAAAAAGACTGACTTTTTATTTACCTTGTGGTTTGGGAGTTGAGAGTCAGGACTCTGGGGCCCAAGCGTACAGTCGGGTTACTGTGTGTCAGCTGACCCACGGTAACCGTGGATGGCAAATGCAAGTAATCTGCTGTGAATGAAGCATTCAGTTCCTGGTGCCAACACTGTGGCCTAAAGCACCCAACTAAAAATGTGTCTCTAAAATGGCCAGTCATCTGACATATTTATTTACTAGTGTGGTTTGGACATGGGTAGATGAAACATTCTAATAAATTACTGTCTTTTTTCTGTGTGTTCCCAATTTATCACATATTACTAATTCAAGATGTATTTATTACATGCCTAATAAACTGGAGCGTGCTGACTAATTTGCATTGAGGTGCTTGGAGGAGAAAAGGCTTGGGATAGAGAGTATCAAGCAGCAAGCAAACCTCCTCTCATTGGTTATGGCTGTGACCTGATCCTCCAGCACTAATTTCTGTGCCAGAAGGTGTAGTATTTGTATGTACTGCAGGATGATGGTCTAGGGCACTCGCTGTCCAACATTTGCCATAGTTCCAAAGAGGTGCTGCTTGCTGGTTTTTTATCATTGTTGTACTCTGCTCTGCAGCCTGGCTTTATCCTCTCAGTGCACTGTAAGGCAGGTAAGTCAAATCCCTGCTTTACAGGTGCAAACTGAGTCATATTTTCCCCTGATGTGCTGGGGTGAAGTACTAGCCCATTCTAATTATGTGACCATAGACAAAGGAGTAACATTTTGGCATTTTCTGCCAGAGATGGAGGGAATGCAGTGATCCTTTAGGAGTGGTGATCAGAAAGGATACAAGTTTGAAGCTGTTCCACGCTCCTTTGTTTTAAAAATGAAGGGATAGTCTGTTAAAGAGGGCAAAATAGAGAGAAGGAGCTACTGATCTGCTGTCTCAGGGTTTCCTCTCTCTTTAGAGTGACATGATCATCTGAAGAGCCATGCTGCTCAGTGAGGCTGCTGCACAATGGTGCTTGTTCATTTTGATAGGAAGAAGTTTACCAGGAAGGGGAGGGGAAAAGAGAGCAGCTAATATCCTCTCTTCACCTTCAGTGTGAAACCAAAAGGATCTTAAGTGATGCTCTACGAATAGAAGAGAAATATTCATTTATCCCTCTTAGCGGTTGGTACATTCCCCTGTTTCTGATTAGTCCTTTAACTCTGCAAGAGCCAGTTTGCTCACACTGCTGCATTTTTGCATCAGGCACAGCCTTGCTTTTTGCTCTTTCTCTCCCTCCCAAACACATTTAAGGTTTCTTTGGGGTTTTTTCTTCTTTTCTTTTTTTCTTTTTCTTTTTCTTTTTTCTTTTTTCTTTTTTCCTTTTCCTTTTCCTTTTCCTTTTCCTTTTCCTTTTCCTTTTTCCTTTTTTCTTTTTCTTTTGTTTTCTTTTTTTCTTTTCTTTTTCTTTTTTTTTTCCCAAAGCAGCCACATGAGAGGAATAAAATAATTTTGAAGAGCATTATATGGTGAGAATTTTGACAATGAGTAGAAGATTGTAATTACTCTCTTCCATTAGACTCAGTGGCTTTGGACAGATAAGCTGTATTGAAACGTGTGACCAGGGCATGGGATCATGGATTGTCTTTCACTGTTGTCATGGCGACAGTGATGCAGGTGGCCTATAACTGCCTGGCTGTCAGATCTTATACATCAAACTGGTGCTAAGTGAAAATATGTTAGAGGCATGGGGGAAAAATTGCCAGCAGTGTTTATAGGATCAGGTGGAAGAGAGCTAGACAGCTTTAAAAGCAGCTTTTTGTGAAAGCTGTGGATGGCTCAGGTATGGTTCTTTAGAGTGTTTATGCCTTCATATGAGCAAAATCACTTTTAAAGGGAGAAAATACATACAAATATCTTTATTATTGTATTTGGTTGAGCCGGCAAAATGCCAGCTGCTCAACACAGAGTTGCCAGAGCCTCCTTCCCTCCAGCGAGAAAAGGGAAGGAAAAAAACCCTCCAAGACTTAAACGTGAATTAACTATTTATATATTTACACAAAAAAAGAGGAAATTAAAAGTAGACTACAGTATAACATGCACCTACACAAGTTAGAAAAAACAAATAACTCTTCACTCCCCATCAAACACAAATTCCACCATTCTAGCTACAAATCACTCAAGAGAACTCAGACTCCCGAGAGACAGACCCAAGCAGGGAGAAGTCTAAGACTAAACATTTTACTCTCCTAAGATACCATAGCAGCAAATGGCAATGAGGCCTGGTCCAGGAAACAACACAACACATCCTTCCCAGATGAGAAGCCATGAGGAACTGAGAGAACTCCTTCTACTTTACTGTATTTATATCTCAGTTTGTGTCATCTGGTATGAAATATTTCTTTGGTTGCTTAAGTCAGGTGACACCTGTCTCTTCTAATCTATGTAAAACTATCTGCTAAACTGAGGCTCACTAAACTGAGACCTACCAAAAGGCCTAACTAAAACTACCACAATTATGTCTTTGCCACTTTCTCAAAGTCAAAATGATGATGGTGTTAGGTTGAGATGGAAGAAAGGCAAAAAAAGCTGAGAGCCGGAGCAGACCCTACAGCCTCAATAATAACTGAGGAAAAGGTGATAATTCACTACTGTATCTTGGGGTTGCTAATAGAAAGTTAACCAGATGTGGAGATGTTAAACAAACAAATCTTTGTGCAATAGCATCTTATATTCAAGATGTCAAATAGAAAATGTTCATCAGACTTCCTATGAGTTAATTTCTTTTCCAGAAAAGTTACCTCTCATAGATTTGAGGTCTATATTCCATGAAGTTCCAAATAGATTCTGACTATCATCCCCTCCCCTTTCCAGCTGACAGCACCTTTCAAAGTGCTGAGATTTACAGTAGTTCCTGACACTAAAATTAACCTGTGTCATTTTGCCAAGTCTCACAGCCTTGTAGCAGCTATTGAACCACCTTTCCTCTCTAATAGAGATAAAGTCTGTGCAAAGAGAAAAATGAAATTTATGGTGAAAAAATTAAATTTAATTATTGTCAAATGTGAAGTATTTGTTTCCTGTGGTCCTTTGTCCATGGGAATTTAGTTGGTTTGGGTAGTTTACTCTGATCTGAAGTGGAAATACTACTGTGTCTAGTTCTGGGAGGTCCTATGGGGGGTTTGCTTACCTCTTTCCATTGTTATTTGCACCTTTTGCAGGATCATAAACAGAAAAACACTAAAACCAAAATGTAATTAAGAACAGGGTTGTTGTTTGGACTTTTTTAGCATAAGCCTAGTGATCTGCAATGAT
The DNA here is from genome assembly GCA_026770055.1 of Myrmophylax atrothorax. NCBI lineage: Eukaryota > Metazoa > Chordata > Aves > Passeriformes > Thamnophilidae > Myrmophylax > Myrmophylax atrothorax. Next base: position 9,866,548 of record JAOXXN010000471.1, on the reverse strand, counting down.
CCTGCAATTGTTAATTGCATGGAATTGTGAATTGTAAAACATCAGCCAAGCTATGTAAATGTTTTTCAGTTAAAAAGTATGATCAATCTGATGTGCCTACAATTTTCAAATAGAAAAAATTAAATATATAAAATTATTTGTTAACCTTCTGACTAAATGTTTTCTGACTTAATATCCAGCTTCTCTGCACTCTAGAACCCAGTATCACATATTTTGGTCTGATGTTTCTCTGTGATTTTAGATGACACAAATGTTTTTTATTGTTAGGGAAAAATAAAAGCTACTCCTACTAAAGGTCCCTACAGAGCATTTAAATAGAATTAAATACTAACTTATGAATCTATCAAGGATACTGTTGATGTAGGAAGTTATTCAATATTTATAATGAATTAGCAAAATTAAAACCAAGATCTGGAAGAGACACATTGTATAAAGGGAAGTTTTGATCTGAGAGGGAGTGAAGGATTTTCTGATTTTTTTTTTAATCTGGGTTTTTTCTGCCATTTTTTGGCCAACTTTTGACCAAGTTTAGGTCTTTGCCCCAGTTCTAAACATTTCAGTGTTCTAGCCAGAAGCAAAGCATGGGGTGGAAAAGGGAAGTCCTGCAGTTTAACATTTGGCCCTGGCTGAGCAATCTGTTCTTCCTTCTCTTTAGTGGCCAGTATGTTTGCAAGAATTCTGGGGGGGGTTGTCCATGTTTTTACTCTACTGATGGGAGACATCAGATGGATTAAACATTATGCACAAGTGCAATATCAGAGTAAAAAAGTTTGATGTAGTATTGAAGGAGTAGTATTGCATGGCTAAAGCACATGAACAGAAATTAAGCACTAAGGTTTCTGTTTCAAGGTTTACTCTTGGTGAACAGTGCAACATGGAGAAGGAAATCAGCCTTTCCTATACCTTAAACTGGAGAGGAAACCAAAGTGTATAGATGAATTAGTGTTACTAAAACTTTGAGATCCTTGTCTCAGAAGTGTTGTGAAAGTGGATCCTTGCCACTGACTGCTTAAGTACATTAAGGACCAAAAGTGTAGTGATGTTCTCTACCAAGTACTGGATGTCAGGTAATGGTGCTTGAGTAACATAATAGGCATCCCAGTAATCCATGAGAATTTTCTCCAGTGGGGGTTTACTGATAGAAGTTAATCTTAACTGAGATTTTGTCTTCACAAGTACTTTCTCTTCAAAAGTACTCTGGTGTCTTTAGATTTCATTCAGACCCAAAATGCCTTAGATTAGTTTACATAAAGATTTGCATCTTTAATATAACTTTGAGATCATTGAGAGCAAAAAAAAAAGGCCCAGATGTGTGTATATATATAAGGGTTTTCTAACTTAAGATGAAAAGAGCATGTTTAAGATGATGCTTTAATTCATGTGCTTGAGGTGCTTCATTGTTTTTTTAATCATAGGTTGCTGGTACCAAATTAGCATTTTGTAATAGTTTTAACATTAGTATTCAGGAAAAGTCTGGGTAGGAGCGGGTTATTTTTTTTCAGTGTTTTTTGTTGTTGCTCTTCTTCTCTTGAAGCTCTAACATAGAGATGGTTTGATGTGTATATTTACAGTAGCCATGCACAACTTTAAAGAGCTAAAATAGGTGCAGGAATCTAGCTGCTCTAACCATTTCCTGACTAACAAGCTGGTCTGGCTGGTGAATTAAACTCTTGTTTCTGGTGGTGTGAATCTGATAATGCAGTTTAGATGTTAATTTGGAAGTAACCACAGAGGCTGGAGGCTGGGAAGTGTTATTACCTCATTATCCATTGCTGAGGGTTAGCTGTAAGATTTTGACCATCTGTATGCACACGGAGAGGAGGAGGAAAATGGACAATACAGATCACGTATTTCAAGCCAGTATGGATCCTGATTTAAGTTTGCAGTTCATCACAGCAGGAAGGAGCTTTTTGGTTCTGTCTCATCCTTTCAGCTCAGAATAGTGGCTGCAGTTATTGCTTGGTATAAACTCGTGCCTTTTAACAGGCATTTTTATTATGTTGCTGACATCATTCTGTTTTGAAATTGGTAAAACTGGGATTCCTGACTTTCAAACAGAAGTTCCCCCTAAAAAAAAAACCAAACTAAAATAACTAAAAGTAACTAAAATAACTAAAAGTAACTAAAATAACTAAAGGTAACTAAAATAACTAAAGGTAACTAAAATAACTTAAAAAATAAAAAAAACCCAAAAACAAAAACAAACAACCCCAAAACTACTAAATAAAAATTCTGTTGTTCCAGCCTCAGTTTTGTTTTTTCTTTTTAATGCAACACTAGCTATAACTAAATAATTAGTAAGAAACCACTTTAATCCCAGAACAAACAGCCTGTACTGGCATTGTGGTTGTTGCAGTTACCACAGTACATGTTGGTTTACATGATTAGTAAAAATAATATGGCAGAAGCCATATGGTGGCATATCGTGAGTTTTGTACTATGCTGTTTGCTGTGCTAGCCCACAGGAAACATGTTTTTGTAATATCTTTTTCACTGTCAGCCCTTTGAATAAAAGCAGATTATTTGTTGGGGGAGCTGAAAGATGCTGCGCCTCTGAGATGTTTCTCGTTTCAGTTGCTGCGCAGCGTGTTCCAGCAGCTCCTACCGCCGGCTCCTGCACAAAAGGGAGCAGCAAAAGGCAAGTGGCGGTGGGTGCCTCTGAGAATCCAGCGCTGCAGAGCGGGGCGGGGGAGTTTCCTGTTGTAACAACAAAGCCAACAATCATCAGGATGCTTGTCTGCCATGGAGGAGTGTCTCTGTTTGGGTGTGAGCTGTTTCCTGCCTCCCTGTGAATCGCGAATCATTTGTTTTGGATCTCTGAGGGTTTCTTTTCCCCTTCAGTTTAAAGCCTCCCTCCCCCTCCTCCCTGTCCCCCCTCCCAACATATCTCTCAGTGGGCAGGCTTTATGTAATGAAATCCTACGTCTAAGAACAATGGCATTTGCAAAATTGCACAGCTTCAATGCTGCTGCTGAGGATGTCTCTTGCTGACTAACAAATAAACGCAGCGATGTACTTCTTTTAATTGGGTAAGTACAAGGAAGTTTTGGCTCTGATGATGAGCAGAGTGGGAGAGATTGAAGTGGCACAGCAGTCCTCTCTGCATATCCTTAGTTTGTGAGCTGCTTGGGATGGAGACACAGCCTTTTGTCTCCCTGGAAGTGCCCCGTGCATGTTAGGTAGTCCTGGAATTAAGTGCAGATCAGGGTATGTTTGCAGGTGAGGCTATACAAAGGCCATTCTGGGCCCTCTTGAGTTGGAGATGGGGGAGAAGAAGAGCAGGGACTTAATTCCCCACTGAGCATTTTTAGCTCTGAGATTTCATGTGTTACTGTGTTGGAGCACACACAATTTCCTGCACTAAACTCGGTGCTGAGTGTAGTGTGCCTGCCACATCCAGTTGCAACTGCTTAGCATGAGACTTAATACTAAGACACGTGCCACTTAAACCAAGTGGCTCTGTCTAGTGCCAAGAGCCTTAAATCCACTCGTGGTTAGTGTACTTTCCTATGCACTTAGCCCAGCCTAGTTTAGCTTGTTTACAAAGAGATAAGGCAGTGCATGCATTGCTAGGGCTTTAGTAGCACAGGAAATAACCCCCTGGATCCATCTCCGTTCACCAAATCCATGCACTCTTGCACAAAACTGTAAGGAAAAGCTGGGTTTTATGAATGGTGAGTCCTCTGCTTCACACATACCAGATGGGCAGACCTTCCTCCTTTAAAAATTGCTCTTGGTCCAGGTGCATCCTCTCTTAGAGTTTGCTTTTTATTTAAAATATTTTATTTAGTTTTTTTTTTAACATTGGTGCTTCAGGAGCCTGACAAAGTCTCCTTCTCCTGTGTCAGCCTTTGTCTCCTTTGTTCTGCCAGTGATGCCAACACTGACACACTGTCAGTTCGAGTGCAGCTGTGCTGCAAAACAAAAGGGGATCAGAGCATGTGCTTTTGCATGTGCATAATCCGACTGATCAACATGTGCCCTGGACCAGACAAAGGAAAGCAAAAACTATTCAATGTTATCAAGAAGCTGTAGTTGTAGTATAGGCTACTGTGGTTTATCCTGGCTGTAAGATAGCTAGCAGAGTTAAAAACTGCAGTGAAGTTGGAGTAGTTTCATAGTCCATTCTCAGGACATACACATATCCTGTCTCTCTGAGTTTTGGTTCTCTTTGAAAGCACATACCAAAGCTTGGGCTGTATTAGGCCATCACTGTCATGATGACTTGGTGGGTACTCCATATGCCTTTAGATTATCACGAGATAGTGAGAGCAGCTCTTCCTTTCTGTTTGCTTGGAAATGCCCTTGCACAGTAGAGGAAATAATAAATATGCTGAAGAAGAAAACATGCCTGCCCTCAGGGACTGGGATAAAGAACTCCAGCAGCAGAGACTTTTTCCATTCCTTCTAATAGTAGTGGAAGAATCATAGAAGTATCTAGGCTGGAAAAGACCTCTGAAATCATTGAGTCCAACTTATGACCTAATACCACTATGTCAAATACATTATGCCACCAACTTCCATGCCCAGTCTTTCCTTAAACACCTTCAGGGACAGTGACTTCACCACCTCCATGTGCGATCCATTCCAATGTCTGATCATACTTTCTATGAAGAAATTTCTCCTCATGTCCAACCTAAACCTCCCGTGGTGCAGAGTAAGACTATATCCTCTCATCCTGTCACTAAAGAAAAGAAAGGTAAAAAAGCCACTTCTCAAGTAGCAGAGGGATGATGATGACAGTGGTGATTTCTGAAGCTTTTGTGCAACTGTTTTTTATAAAGGTCAGCACAGGTAAGGGGATTGGTATTTGCTTCCACAAGTTAGTGCTGTAAGTGGTCCAATCTATTAAACCTTTCTGCAGTTTCCCTGTTGCTGCTGCTCTGAACTTTCTCATATTACCAGAGTATCAAGAGCTTAGCTAAAACCCAAGGCTCCCTTCTGTTAGATGCTGTACTGAAAACCAGTTGTGTTCCAGGTATAAAAAGAGACCCCAGATAGACAGAAGCAGATGGAAGGTAAAGTGGCTGTGACAAGGTATTGAACAATGTAATAGCAATGGTCTTGGTACTTTTTCCATCCCAACACTGGAGGAATTTCAGCAATTAGGAGAGTTTATGGGGAGACTGACAGGCACAAAGGAGAGTGAAGAGATTTGTTTGACAGTTTAACAACTGGAGAGGAGGGTCAGTGTCTGCCATGGGCTGATCAGAGGTGAAAGTCTAAATATGATTAGGAAGAGATGAAGAGATAGGCTATGAAGCACCTTGAATGTGAAGAGAGTATCTTCCTAGAGAAGTAAACATGATCTGCAATGCTGTAAAAGAAATCAACTGAGAACTTAAAAAGAAAAATGCCTTGAAGTGCATTTGGGATGCAGGGAGTGTAGTGAGGCTACATTTTGTTGTTTGTTAAGGCAGGAAGAAGGAATGCTGTATGTAGTTGCCTCTCCTCACTTCAAAAGCAGAGGATACTTTTCCTAGCCAAATAGGGGGTGTTTTAAGTGCTGAAGTACACTTTTGGGAACTTCTGAAAGCCTAACTTCATGGATCAGGATTTGAAAATTACTAAATGAAACACTTTATAGTAGAAAATCAGTGCTGGAATTGTTCTTCTTTAATAAAAGGAGTTGGTGTAGCATATATAGTTGATTTGGAAGTTCTTACAGACTTCTGTTTGCTAGGAAAAAATAATTTTCCTGAGTACCTTTGAGAAAGAGAAGAAATGATGAGAAGCAGGAGCATTCACTGATGAATTGTACATTTGGCAGAAACAAACCCCAAACAAATAAACAAAAACAAAAAAGAGAGATGCTTTAAGAAGGTGTACTTGGTGCATTTACTTCTTCACAGATTTGGTACCCAAGTGTTGTATAAGCTGGCAAAAAATTTACATTTTCCATTCTTTCCCATGGTTTGACTTTACATCCTTCATTTTCTTTTATTAGAATATACAATGTGCAGTGGAGTACTTCTTTGCTTATGGGATTTGGAGTTATTAAGGCATCTCATTCATTTATGAGTGTGCATTAACTATTGAGATTGAAGAAATTTTTCATCTGCTCTTTGTCATAAGTACCACTTGAACTGAACATGTCAATGAGGAACCAGCAGCCACCTGGGCTCAGTAGGGGGTACTTTTTTATGGGTAGGTTTTCCCACCTTGAAGATAAGTTGCTTGATTTCTATGTAAATAAGTTGCCAGTCCATTCATCTAGAGGTTTCTGGAAATGGGTCAGAGGGCTTTGAGGGTCTTTGGTGGTCTTGTTCCTTCCTACAGTCCATGCCCACTTTATAGCTTCATTTCTGTGCTTGTGCCACTACTGTGTTATGCTTCTCTTCAGGAACTAGAACACAGTTGTTTGTCCCAAGAGAGTGCTGCCCTACCTCTGCATGGTCCCCTTCTTCAGCTGCATCTTATTCTTTGTCACAGCCTGTTATTACAAACAATCCTTGGTTATTACCAACAATTCTTGCCTATCATTACCAACAATCCTTGGTTGGATCACAGCTATCCCCCTGGAGATGTTTGAGATGTACACATTGGCCCCTTATCTTCTAGGGTTCTACAGCACCCTCTGTGTGCTTCATAAGCATCAGTGTCTTCCACCTCAATCTAATTTTATTTCTTCAGAACTAGAATGACATGTGGAAGAAGGCCTTAATGACAGAGCTCAATATTCAAAATGTGTCTTCACTGCAGTAGAGAGATCATGATACCTACATTCTGTGTTGCTGACTCCAAGGGTAGCCTCATTCCTGTCAGTGCCAGACTGTAAATTTGGAGTGTTTAGAGTAATAGCACTGAGTAGCTGGCTCTTCATAGCATGTTCAGTCAGTGTAACACACATGCTTCGGCCTGTGAGTTTGGTCCAGATAGTCTGGCTAAAGACAACGCTTAGCTCAAGCCAGAGTCCTACTTTAGTCATATACAACCATATATAACCATTGGTTAGAGCTGGAGCTACACTGCTCTCAAGATAAGATGTAAGAGTTTCTACTGTAGGTGTAGGAGGGGAGAAATGAACTCTAGATGTAGAATAACATAACATGGCAAGGGGAAACTTCAAGCAAAAGAAGAAACTGATGACCCATGAAATAAGAGACTGATGGGGGTTTGGAGCAGGAAATCCTGGAAAAAAGGCCAAATCTGAAACTGAAATATAACACAGTAGGTGCCAAGCATCCAAACTTCTCTTTAGTTCCAAGAGCTTTCTGCCTCTAGAAATCTGGGTGATGACTTAGTGTCAAGATGTAAGTTATAGTCAGTTTACTTCTGCCTGCTGTAGCAATTAATGATTTCTGTTAACTAAATTGACTGACCATTGGGAGAGAAGCTGAACTGTATGTGTCCCCAGCAGTTTTGGATGATATATACATACGCATGCATGAGAGAGCTCTGCCTCTGATGCAACACTATATCTCAGTCCCAAAAGAGAAGTGTTTTGTCCTATATGTGTTAAAAAAAAAATGTAGTTACCTGTTGCAATGCTGCCCGTGCTTTTCTTATTGAGGATGTCTGGAAGATTGCATGCACCATTAATCTCGGAGCTGGGGTTTTCGTACTATTTGACTCATATTTGTTTGGGGATGTGGGGCAGGCAGAAAGGCAACTGGCTGTACTGTGCATCCTACTTCAAAGTGGTTAAGGATTTCTGTGCTGTCTTGCTTTTTGTAGTTTTACATTCAAGTAATTACTGCCACTCAGCCAAGGTCCCAGTCTATCTCAGCTGGGAGGTCCCAAAGTACAGCTCTCATAACCTAACCAGTCAAACTATTGTCTCTTGTTGGTGCTCTCTGGTGCTGATACTGAATTCTCAGAGTATTATGCTATGAAAGGGTATTCTGCATGTAAAGATGGTGTTGATGGTCACTAAAACAATGATTTGGAGAAGATATAAGATCCTTCTAGAAAACTACATGTGGAGAGTATTTCATACCTGTTGGTATACAGAGGGTAGATACTGTGTGTTCTTAAGGAAGCAGCATCTCTGGGTAGGATGGGAGAATGTATATCCCCCAGTTTGTGTGATCTGAACACCAAAGTGGGGAACAACAGCATGTTTTACTCAAAGCTACATAAGGAGTGACAGAGGCCTCCACAAATGTGCAACTAATTCAGCTGCTCTGGTGATGAGTAGCTGAGCCCTTCATGGCCAAGATCCTTTAGCTAAATGAGAGTTGGCTGCACCAGCCTCTAAAGGCAGGGTTAACAGGATAAACTTGAAGTGGAGCATTTGGGCAGCCATCTCTCCTTGGTCCTGACGCTAAGGAGCCATCCTCAGTCTTTAGCTACTGTCAAGACTGTCTTGCTGTGTCACTTTGAGAAGCAGTGGCAGTCAGTGAATTCATCCCAGGTGATTCCAGCAGACCCTTCTTCCCCAGCTGTCATTCAACTTGTCTTAAGAAATTCCCTCTGTGGAACTTCTTTTCCTCCTAACATATTCAATGCCCGGATCAGATCACTGTTCCACTTCTAGAAGTGCAGAAAAAAACTCCTACTTGGTAAATGGAGCTTTTGAGTTTGGCAGGCCCAGATTGGTAAATCAAGCAACAAAAGGCTGTGTTGCATTTTGTAGCAGGAAAAAACACATGGTCAAATTGTATAGATTTACAGGACAACATGAGGTCAGTCAAGCCAGTATGAAGTGACACAGAAAGATAGCCCTGTCTGTGCCATGGTGGTGCTCAGAGGTGGAATGCCTGAGTCAGGAGTTGTGTGGACTGTGGTGGTGGGAGTTTTTGTTCTAGAGACTGTTTCAAACTCTTTTTTGGTCTCTGGCTTAGCAGTTTTGTTCCTGGTGATAAATGGAAGGTTTTCAAATCACCATTGTGTTGTGACTCAGTGAAGGGGGAGGGAGAGAACTTATTCTCCATAAAAATTTCTTTTGGCTTGGAGACAAAAGAGAAAAGAGCAGTTTTTTTGGCTCAGGTTAACAGATAAAGAGCCAGTAACTGATCAGCTTATTAATAGGGAGGATTTCAAACACACAGTCAGCTAAAAAAACTGGTTTAAAAACAATTAAAAAGAAACAAAAGGAGGGCAAATTACTTTTGTGTTAGCCTTCAGTTAACCATAGTCCATACTCTTGCTGTTTCTTAGAAACTGCTTTAGCTTATTTATTTAAATATCCTTTACTTTTTCTCCAAGGAGAGATGTCTTGATGGCAAGGGAAAATAAGCTGTGTGTGCGAGCTTTACATGCAGGTGCATTTCTGAATTTGAAGTGGCAATGTAGGTATTACAGCAAATCTTAGTCTTCCATCACTTTTCTGGTGGCCAGTTAAAAAGAAAAGGCATGTTGTGGGTTTTTGTTTTGGTTTGATTTTATCTCTAATTTTCTTTGGTTATCATGGAGCAAAATACTTCTCAGTTATGCTAAGGGCGGTTTATAGCCCTATGATTGCAGCTTGTCAGTGACAAACAACCTTTCCTTAACACACTCCCAAGTAGGAGGTAGCATTTGTTCTGCACTTGCTGGCTATTTGTATCCCACTCCATTTGGGCAGTGGGTGGACAGTCTGAGTTGCCCACAGAATTTTTTAATGCTCTCACTCATGGGAAAACCCATGGAAATGCATCTTGTCAGCAAGTAAAACCGATGGTTCTGTACCTCTCATTCTCTTTGGCTGCAGATATCAGGAGAAATACTATTTTCAGTGACAGAGGCCATATTGAATTAGGTCTAACTGAAGTGTTTCTTCTCTCTTCTCAGTGGTCTTTGCTGCGCCTCATGGGATGATGAGATGTCACAGAGCCTGCTGACAAATGGAGGCAGCACAGGCTTTTCTGTCAGCTAGGAAGAGTGATCCCTGAGCATCAAATACTATTAAGTACATGGTCTGTTTAAAGACCTGAAAAACCTCTAAAACTGGTGATAAATTTCAGTTGTGATACTTGGCAAATAGCCAGGCTTCAACCTTTAGCAGAGGGAATCCATTAAGTGTTGATGAACTTCTGTGATATTGTCTTCGCTGCACTGTTTAGAAAGCAAATCAACAGGTATGAGTAGCTGGAGGTGCTGTGTTTTCATCTTCCCTCCAAGGAGTGTGCAGTCAGCCATTGCCCTCTGGGTTTTCAGTCCCCCCAGTCTCATCCTAGACCTCCTTGCATCCACTCCCAGCTCTGTGCAGTCAAGTAATAGCACACTACCAATGTGTGTCATGATTGTTCCCTAGCTGAAAACCCATGTTTCATCCTTGTTCCTCCTGGATGAATTAAGTACCTTCAACCAGCTCAAGCATGCTTTCCATCTCTGGGTAGGGCATCTTTCATGGGAATGGTTTAGCCACAGCCTGTAGATTCCCCCTCTGAGACAACTGGGCAGATACACTTCCTGTTGCTGAAAATACTAGTTTTGTTTCTGGACATCTCAACAAGCACTTGTTGAGGTTCTCATCCCATCACTTCTAAATTTTTGTGGCATATTTTCTCTGCCTTTTCCTCTTCTCAAGCTAAATGCAGAGCAGTGATATATATAAATACACATTTAGTGTCATACTGTTTCTATGAACATGACCCATGGTGTTTGAATAATGTCACTGGGTGCTCTCTTTGCTGCTATGGGGAAGCTTGTTCCCAGCCTTGTCTGTCTTTTCATTTTCCTTAAATATCATCTCCTACATCTACTAGACCCATATAACAGGCTCCATTTCTCGCTTGTTACCATTTCCAGAAAGGACTTTTCCTTGCCATCCTCTGAGATGGATGTCTTTCACAGCAGTTAAGCC
>JAOXXN010000471.1:9840707-9855719 GCA_026770055.1 Myrmophylax atrothorax | reverse complement strand
AGTTAAGCCAACCCATCCCTCTCCTTTTTGGAGAGCACTTTCTGACTCTCACCTGTATGCCTCCTGTGACACAGTGGGTGTGCAACACAGGCTGCTCCTGTTCTGCTTCTGGATAGCACCCAGCATTGTGGCCCTTGATGTGTGGCCCGTGTGTCTAGATGAAGAGACATGGAGCTCCTGGAGGGTTATGAAGATGATTAGGAGGCTGGAGCATTTCTCTTATGGAGGAAAGGCTGAGGGAACTGGACCCTTTTAGCCTGGAGAAGACTGAGAGGGAATCTTACTGATGTATGTAAGTACCTGAATAGAGGTGTCAAGAGGATGGAGCCAGGCTCTTTTTTGTGGTGCTGAGGAATAGGATGAGAGGCAACATACTAAAACACAAGAAGTTCCACCTGAATATGAGGAAGAACTTCTTTACTATGAAGGTGACTGAGCCCTGGAACAGGCTGCCCAGATTGGTTATGGGGTCTCTGTCCCTGGAGATATTCAAAATTCACCAGGACAAAATCCTGAATTAAGGTACTGTAGGGGACCCTCCTCAAGCAGAGGTTGGACTAGATCTCCAGTGGTCCCCTCCAACCTTACCCATTCTGTGATTCTGTATGAAGTACTAAAGAACAGTAGTACTGAAGTACACCAACCCTGCCTGTCATGCAGCTTTGCAGTGCAAATGGATTTTGAGTAGAAAATGTAAACCCCATTATCGAGAGATGCATCAGAAACAAGACTTACACCGTTGGCACCCGGCATGCATCTTTCATGTACTACCTCTTCTAGAAAACTTCCTCTGTGGCGTCTTGCAGGTTCTCACTTGGCCTTGGGGTCCCCAGCCGCCAGCCTGGAGTGGGCACAGGCATGGCAGTTCCCTGAGCCGCCCTTGGAGCAAAGCGCGGTGCTGGAGGGTCCTGGACCCCAAGGCCATGGCATAGCATCAGCCTGTCTTAGGAACCGGTTGGCTTTGCTGTGTGTTGCCCTGGCTGGTGCCTCTGCTCTGGCTCCCGATGGCACACGTTGAAATGCAAATGACAGCAGTAATTGGGGAGAGATAAACTCAGCTGGGAGGGAGCCGGGCGGCGGGGAGTGAAGTGCCTAAGTGACAATTACTGCTCTGCATCCCCCAGCAGCCCCAGCAGCAGCCCCCTTTGGTCTCTGCTTTAGAGGAGCTGTAACACGTTAATTGGAGTGCTTCTCTGTTAACATGTCTCACTTAGTTTCTTGTCTGATGCTGCTTTAGTGGGGAGGTGGGGGAAGGCTTCTCTTTGTTGAGGTGGCTGTTTATTGTTAAATCCTATTGAAATGTGTGTCATTTGTCATGTCGTCTCATAAGATTGACTAGGTGCCTTTTTTTTTTTAAAGGTAGAAGCTGCTAGGAAAGAAATAATACAAGCTCGATGTAGTATTAGCTGCAAGTTAGAAATAGGGTTTAGTATTCCCGATAAGCCTATAAATGAAAAAAAATGTACATTTCACACTGATCAGCCTAGCGGATGACAGATTTCCTTCGCATCTGAACAAAAACTCTGGCAGCAGTAATTTCAATGGATAGAAAATATACACATTTATTTTACAGAAGTGTTATTTTTTGGTGTATGTATAATTTATTCTGAATTTGAAAATTATTTCTTACAGCTTGAGATTCAACACTAGCCACAGAGTGGAAGACTCTGGGCTTCCTCGGTGACTTTCCATTCTGTTTTGCAGTAGTAACAGGTGAAAATAGTTAATTCACTAGTGTTCGTGACAACCAAAACTTCTTTCCTTACTAGAGTTTAAAGACTGAGTAGGGAAGAGTCTGGGAGTAAGATGATGCCATCACAAAACAGACTGACCTGGCATGTCTGAAACACACTGTGGGCAAATCAGAATGGTTATGCTGACACATAACAAACTCTACAGAAAACCCAGGTTGGTTTCACCCAGGGAAAAGTAATGCATTACATAAAAGATTCCAGGAGTTCCCTTGCAGGAGTGTTTCAGCTTGAAGGTCTATAAAGCAGAGAAACGGCAGGGATAAAAATTCCAGAATAGACAGTAAAGCTGGAGCAGTAAGTAGTGTGTGGTCAGTCTCTGGATCAAACCAGTGACAGCAAGTGCAGCAAGCTCAGGAAGAGTTTAAAGAGCCGCAAAATGGCCCAGAAGGGCAATAATGGCTCCATCTGCCCACTAATGTAAACAGGTTGTAAATGGTAGGGGACCCCAAGCAATAATGCTTTGAAACGGGGCTGGTTTTAGGTTTTTGAAATGTTCAAGAGAAGAGGCTGTTTTGAGTTTTAGGGTTTTTTTCATTCTAGGAGTAAATATGTCTGGTGCCTTTCAATGGCTTTACATCTTCTAGTAGTTATCCTCAAAAAGGGATGTGGTTACACTGTACTGTGAAATGCTGTACCATCTCATCTTCAAAGTGCTAGACTGGGCAGTTCACTGTTTGGTGGGAGACACTAATATGACTAAGAGTAGAGTGAGAAGTGAGGGTTTTACTGAGAAACCTGAGACACAAAGCATAAAACTACAGCTGAAATGCCTTGATTCCATGCCCAGGTATTGTTAACTGCATGGTGAAGAATAAAGGAAAAGGGTATCTTATGTGAAATATCTGTTTTTAAGAAGGGTACAGGATGGAGTAGAATAAAATTGCTGTTGTGTTCTCCTGATCTTGGGCTGATCTGAAGCTTGAAGCAACTTCAACATTATTTACACAGCTTAGTGGTCTGATATGTAAGTAGAGATGACTTACATTAGGATAGTTGGCTGAGATATCACCCTGAGCTATTTGCTGACTTCTGGTGTGTGGGTGGCAGAATTGCTCATGGTAGCTTTTGAATCAAGGGTTTGCAGCCTGATGCTTTAGGTATACTGGTGTTTGCTGCCCTAACGATGGAGTGGTTAAGTCTGGATTGGCTGTCCATGTAGCAAGTAACTTGATCATCTGTCCCAAGTGAGCCCCCACATACTCATTCAGCAGTGAGCTTGTGCCCTGGGATCCTGTGCACTGACCACAGCACTATCAGCAGGCCTGCAGTCCTGTGTAGTGGGGGCCCACTGAAGTGTATTTCTTGGAATTCTTGTTTCACACTACAGTCTGAGCATGAGCCAGCAGTGTGGCCAAGAAGGCCAGTGGCATTGTAGCTTACATCAGAAACAGTGTGGCCAGCAGGATGAGGGAAGTGGGCATGCCCTGGACTCAGCACTGGCGAGGCCACACCTCCAGTGACCAGTTTTGGGCTCCTCACTTCAAGAAAGACATTGTGGTGCTGGAACATGTCCAGAGGAGGCAGTGAAGCTTGTGAAGGGTCTGGAGCACAAGTCTTATGTGGAGTGGCTGAGGGAACTGGAGTTGTTTAGTCTGGGGAAAAGGAGGCTGAGAGGGGAGAACCTTAGCACACTGTAGAATTACCTCAAAGGAGGTTGTAGTGAGATGGGGGCCAGTCTCTTCTGTCAGGTAACAAGGGACAGGATGAGAGGATATGGTCTCAAGTTGTGCCAGGAGAGGTTTAGGTCGGATATTAGGAAAAAATTTCTTCATTGAAAGGGTTGTAATGTATTGGAACAGGCTGCTCAGGAAAGTGATGGAATCATCATCTATGGAAGTGTTCAAAAAATGTGTAGATATGGCAGTTGAGGACATGGTCTAACAGTGGATGGGGTGGTGATACTAGGTTGACAGTTGGACTTGATGGTCTTAAAGGTGTTTTCCAGCCTTATCAATGCTATGATTCTCTATTGCTGCTTGGAAACACTTCCAAGGAAGACCATGAAATGAGCTGTAGAACTGGCTTTGATTTTTGCCACACCACGGGATCTTTCCTGTTGAGCTTCTCTTCCCTTTTCCCCTCAGCACAGAAATACTGAAGCAACAGCTGAAATTTTGCCTTGTGTATTTTGGATGAAATACATAAAGAATTTGAAAAAATATTGTTAGCAGCTATCCCATGACACTTTTCCTAGAAAAAGGGTTTTAAATGTGATGCCCAACCCAATTCCAGGTGCAAGAAGTGTATTTTTTTCATTTAATTTCTTACTGTGTCATCAGTTTGTGATGTCCAGCCCAATTCCAGGTGCAAGAATTGTATTTTTTTCCCCTAATTTCTTACTACGTCATCAGTTTTCAACTCTCATCCTACTGTGCTCCATATTTCCATGTGGTGATAAATAGGTACTGTATATCCTCCTTCTGTTCATGGATGAGTTGCTTCAGTCAATGAAAGTGTGTAGGGTTTCCAAAACTCTTTGGGATCCTTCTAGATAAAGGACACTGAAGTTATTAATGTTAATGTGATACCTAGCATTGAGGAGGGGTTTTTCAGGAAAGAGAAATGAAAGAATTATCATATTGTCATTACCAGAAGATGGAGGGAACTAATTAAAAACAGCCTGAAACAAGGTGGGGTAAACCATTGACTTAATATGAGAAAGACCAATTTCTCTCCTAGTCTTTGGCTGCACTGAACAGCTCTATTTCAGCCCATTTTGAGGATCTGGCTCTGAAAAAAAAATTAAGAACCTAATTGCTTACTGCGTGGAACTGATGACTGCAGGGTGTCACTGCATCCATCAGTTTGGTATCACTGAGTGTGATTAGATGTTTATATGAATAAAAGAATCACACAACACTTGTTTTTATCGTGAAATGGGAAAGAAAGGAGTAGAAGGAGGGAAAATAGAAAAAATGCACTTAAATTAAAAGGGACAAATATTTATGCTGGGTGGAGCAATAGCTTGGGGAGGGGGAAAATAAGCTCAATATGAGTCATTCAGGTATAGTGAAGTATACGCTTTTGTAGGAAAACTAGAGACCAAGATGGATGAAAGGAAGTTAAAAGGACAAATATATTAAAAAAAAAAAGTCATTCTTTTCCAGAATTATATTAGAAATCCACTAGAGAGCTGATGAGCCTGAATAGCTCTGGAGGCTCCTGGGACAATTAAGAAGAGAAAATTAGAATGTAAAATACTTTTTACACTGATCTTTTTATACAGAGGAATACCTCATGTGCTTAACATTACCTTTTGGTAAAGGTAAAGAGTTGGCAGGGATAGAGATACTTTTAAAGTTAATAAGCCCTCATTGAATCTCATGATTTAGCAGACAGTGATACAAGTATGGGACTTAGACTCTACTTGTAGCTTTGCCCCATAATGTCCTTGTCTATGGTTCATTTTCCTTATCTTCAAAATGGAGGTTAAGATATTGGCTTTGTTGCTAAAGCAGCTTGAGACTGACCGGTATGTGTATGTAAATGTAGAGTATTAATATTATTAATATTTGGACTACATTAATCTATTAAGTCAGCAGTTAATTTCTTTAATATTAGCTGAATTACCTCCTAGGAAAAAACAACCCCAAAATAAATGTGATTTAATTTATCATTATAGCTATAATAAGAATCTGGAATATTGCCAGTGCTCTTTTTATTGAGGTGGGAGAGATGATAAGGGTGATCCAGGGAATTATAAACTCATGACCCTCATTTAAGTGCCTAAGAAAATTGTTAAGGAAGTCATTATAGATGTCATTATAAAGTACCTGAGGCACAAACCAGCGTAACTTTCTCTAGGTGTAAACTTTCTCTAATATATTAGAATTCTTTGAAAAAGTTAAAATAGTGCATAATGGGAAAAATGTTAGTTATAAGGTAACTTATTTTACACTTCTAAAAGGCTTTCGTTGAAGTTTCTCAGAAGAGGCTGTTGGGGAAATCTGGTAATCATGGAGTGAGTCTTGTAATCAAACCACAGGTTTAATAACTATCTTAAATAGGAAGCAAAGACATTGCAAATTTGTACCAAGGGAAAAAGCTGGTTTGTCATCCTGGGAAAATCTTAACCGCAGAGCACGTTGGGGTCGTACTCCTGTATGGAATGATGACAATACTAATG
Organism: Myrmophylax atrothorax; assembly: GCA_026770055.1. Taxonomy (NCBI): domain Eukaryota; kingdom Metazoa; phylum Chordata; class Aves; order Passeriformes; family Thamnophilidae; genus Myrmophylax; species Myrmophylax atrothorax. Next base: position 9,849,839 of record JAOXXN010000471.1, on the reverse strand, counting down.
ATGTGGAAGAAAGGCTAAGCAGCCTGATTACCAATGCTTAAAAGAGATACAATGTTGGTTTTGTCAATCAAGCGTCTATACATGAACTGGGAAACCTTCCAAGGCGAGTTTTCGAATAGCTTATTCCAGCTGAACCCTCAGTGTGAGGAAACATCCAGTGGAGAGTAAGGGACTTTGATGATGGTGCCCAAAGATAATGGAAAACCAGGCATACAACAAATATTTGACAATGTTCAAGTATTTGTGACATAGTCGTGTGAAAGCCTCCTCAAGAGGCTCAAGGGTGGAATAGTCACCTCTGCACAAAGAAGTCAGCAGTGTTATGTCCAGCTCTGATCCAGGCTGGAAACAGCTTCAGCTGGCTAATGCAGGTCTGGCCTTTCTGGGTGGGACAGAATAAGTTAAAAGCAGTGTCTTCTGGGATGCTTTTGTGCCAAGTTGTATTTAGCCTTCGGATTTTCAGTAGTAGCCATTAGCAGATCCCAAGGTGGGGAAGAGTGATTTTCCTTATATCCTGCCTTTAAGTCTTACTTTCCTTCAGTGGCCAAGGAAATTCCTCAACTAAAGACCTTTGTGTTATGAAACAATTGATGGATCTACAGTATATGAACTTGTTTTAATCCCAGATTGAGCGCATTCCTAATTTTGGTCTGCACCCACAGTTGCCCAGTTTTCTGCAGTTGCACAGCAAGCAGTTTTTTCCTGTTGGTTTCAAACCTTCTCTGAAAGGCTCAGAGTGGCTTCCTGAAAAACCTGGAAAGAGAAGAAATGGTTTTCTGTGTGCAGCTTTCACTACCCACAATTTCCAGCTCCTTCTGGTCTCTGCTTCCTTACTGTTTTGTCAATTGTTAGGCCATCTCAGGAGATTTGTTTGTTTGTTTTGTTTATTTGAACTCCCTAACACACAGGAAATCTATGTAGCTTTCCTGCTGCCCAACCCCTATGCTTTTGACCCTTTTAGTGTATTAAAATGGCTCATTGGCAGATATGACGTGAATCAGTGCAACATAGAGCAGTCTTTATAGCTTGGAGGAGAGAGAGACAGGAGGTGGAAAGAGAATATAGGAGCTCCTCTTTTCGGTACCTGTGAGCTGGTAAGGGGTTTTGTGGCCTGAGCATGACTTTAAATCTCTTAAATATTCATCCACACTTCTCTGTGGTTGCACATTCTCACATTCAAAAGAGTTGTTCCAAAAAGTAGATGATTTTTACAGCTTGTGAGTAGTTCACAAGAAAAAAATGCAAGATGCTGAAAACCTGTAGCAAAATTTTATGTTTGGAAGTTAAGGTGCATTATTTTCCCTGTTATTGTGGGATTCCTCTGGATATATGCTTGCCTATGGATAGACTTTTTTCTTTAGAGAAGAAATAGGAGAGGTGTAGGCTAATGCACGATTGAACCCACATCTCCAGATGTGAAAAGCTAATGCATTCAGAAACTGTTTTCGTGCACACTCTTGAATATAAAGGAGACACATTGGGGGAAACACAGCAGGAATTCTTTTTATTCTGCAGCTTCCCAGCCTGTTCCTTATGTTCATGCAGCAAACTTCATTGGACAGCTACTCTCAGGCTATTTTTTTTTCCTATGGGAGCAGTCACTTCAGTTTAGCCCTTTGTTGCCATGGCTTCTCCTGTAACTTTACCACCCCCCTAAATTTCTTAGAGCGGCCCTTCAAAGCCAAACTTCCCAATTTGCAGAGAGGCACCTGGCAGTAAACTAGGGGAAGGTTAGTGTGGGAAATGTAAATCTGATTGAAGGAGGAGTGATAGTTTAAACAACTCCAGCCCCATTCGAGAAGGTCTTTGATGCCCTGTTTATTAAGGTGGGAAGGCCACATGCTGCCCATCTCTGGGACTGTGGAATATACTTGCTGTGTTTCAGGCTTCTGTCTAGGTGAAATGGCAAATGTAGGCCCTGTTTACTCAAGCAGTGATGAAATCTGATCTGCCAGAGTTTGATGTGTATTTCTACCAAGCCAGAAGCATTATGGACTTAATCCCCTTCCTGCTCTCTGCTCCCTGAGGCTTTGCCCTCCTGGGGGACTGTGCACTGAAGTGGAGCTGGTTCCTCCCTGCACCAGTGTCTGTTCTGACACCAGCAGAAGTTTGTGTAGACATGTGGCTTTATCCACTTCAGTCCAAATAATCAAACATGGTTCTGTAGCAGAGGACAATCGTTACCTGAAGTGCTTTTCTCTGCTGTGCTCTCTGTATCACTGTTCACCTCAGGGAGGTCTTAGTTTTCATTGTGATTCCTACTGTGATAATTTTTGAGGTGTGAGTTTTGTACGTGTGTATTTTCTTTTTTATAGTAGAAGGGGAAAATGTTATATAGCACTGGGGAAAAAAAGTTTTCAGAAGTGATTTTTATTTCACTATCATTTCTTATAAACTTAGTAGCTCTCTTGTATTTCAAGTTTGTTCATTACCTGGTTGTACATCAGCCAGAATTAAAAAAAAAAAAAAAGTGGTGGGACACCTTTCTATTCTTAATTGTACAGTTCTTTTGAAGTCTGTAAAAATTTTTAATGAGTAGTTTTGGGATTTTGTGGGTTTGCTTTTGATTATTTTTTTCTTTTTTTTTTTTTAAATACATCCCTGTCAGTAGAATAGCTTCATACAACTGGGAAGATAATTCAGTTCTAATACTTGAAGTCTTTTTAGTTTTTTGCAATTCTAGTAACTCAGTAAATTACAGCCATGTAAGATGATCTTAAAGGTCTTTTCTGACCTAAATGATTATATACTTATAGGAAAAAGGAAGCCAGATTATGTAAAATAAATAAGACAAAAGGAGAAGATAAACAAGCTGACAACCATAGTCCTTAAGGAGGACATAATTAACATGAAAACTTGTGAACTATATTATGAAAAAAGAAATAATGATATTAAGTAGTAGCATAAGTTGTTTTGCAGGCAGCACCTGCCCAAACTTGCCTGCCAATTACTGTTTTGTAACCAGAGTGTCACTACATTGTAGCTGGATGTCTCCGTGCGGTGTCTCTGCAGTTACAGTAGAAGCTGTGAATCACCAGCTTCTCTGTGTCAAACAGCAGGAAATATTTTTTTCCCTAATGTGTTTCCCTTACAGAGCTTATAAATGTTAATTGTAAGAATAGCAAGTGTGAAACAGGGGAAAAAAAAGAAACATTCAATGTGGGCCCTAGAAAGGGGGAAAAACTCATTACATCTGGGTACAACTCATGTTGAGGTTTTGCCTGGTGAAAGCCAGAAAGATGGCATGTTATGTTTTTCAAGTTACTCAGCTCTGTTCAATCACATTCTTCACTTTCATGGTATATATTCTGCTTTGCCTGAGAAAGAAATAGTGATTTTTTGAAGCATTAGGCTAAATTCATCCTGATCAATCCAAGTGGAACTACTCTGAGGAAGAATTTGGCCCAGGCTTTCTGAACTTACTGAGAGAGAAATTTAAATCTAACCTGCAAGAAAAGCATGGAAAAACCTTTATCTGAAAGACCACACTGTTACCAACAGCCTTTCTAAAGTACCGCTATTTGTCTTCCCATCATTTTATACTGATTACATTTGTGCTGGTTACACATATGCCTTTCTTCTTTCCTGTAGATTGACCATTGAAGGAGAAATTATACATTTGCACACAAATATGCTTACAATAGAAAAACTTTATCATGTTTAAAGAAATATCTGTGTATTGCTTATAACTACAAATATATACTGTTTGATCAGATCTTTTAGACTTATAAATTGAAAGAAAAAAATTAATTACTAGATTTGCTTTCAGATTAGGAAGAAAAAAAGTAATAAAAATATCCTGTGTTTGTCTCTTCTACGCATATTCCATATTAAAAAAAATAGTGTAGAGAGTTCAAGTAATGACTTCTGTAAGAGACATAGTACTCTTTACCTTCTCTTTACTGGCTTTTATAGAATTGAGCATGTCATTTACATTCTTGGTGCATCAGGTTGTATCATCAATGGGATCTGTAGAATGAATACAAATTTATCTTCCAAGGGGGTGTTTTAAACATCTGGATCAAGCTGAAAGTCATTAGTACCAGTGTAAGTCCATATTTGCAGGGATGCTCCAAAGTCTCTCTAGTGTGACAGAGAGGAAAAACCATTCCACTGGGCTCCAAGTAAGAGCTGCTGGATTTGATTCACCTTGCACTTCTTCTGATTTGTTATCTCTGTGGAAGTTAGTCAAGTAATGACAGCATAAATCTAGTGTTATAGAAGGAGCTCCATGCTATAAAACACTGCTCTTTGGCAGTGGATACATTCATTTTGGGCCTGGCCAACAACCCCTGAGGTTTGCTACCCCAGAACAGAGTGGATGTCAGCTGCTGTCCTTGCATTATGGTCCTAGCCCTGACCAAACTCAGCAGCAACCACATCCTCTTAGCACATTAAATTGCACTCACAAGTTCTTTGGCCAAAAAAGGCCTCAACAAAATAAATCTGAACTACTACAGTAAGTTCTGGGTGGTTTTATTATTTTTTAAATTACTGCTTCAAAAGGAAAAAAAGATCTGACTTCATTAACTGTGTGTAACAGAAATTACATTGTTTAATAGGAATTTATCCAACTAGTGGTTTTGGGGACCTCTCAGAAGTGTGACATGCTGTTGTCCAATTTAGTTAAACTAAACCAAACTGGATCAAGATATTCTTGTTCCACAGGGGGATACCCACAGTTGCAGTTCTTCAGGATCAACAGTTGTGCTTTAGTTTCACAACCTACCTGAATCTGAATTAACATTCAAATCCAGGCAAGTACTTTCGTTGGAGGAAACAGGCCCTGTTAAAGTAGACAGAAAACCAACTATTTGCTGTATGTGATTAAACAGAAGCTAATTTCAGCATAAATCCACCCACACACTGATCTTGCTGTTAAACAGAGTTCATAAGACTTATCATTAGAAAGTGGAAACGTTGCTATCCCAGCCCTGCTTATTGAGGGACACAGCTTCATGTCTCAGCCTGATCCCAGCCCTACCCAAACTTCTTCATGACCACAGCCAAGCCTTGGCAGCAAACAGCACTGCAGCGCCCAGATTTGAGATGCAGCAGCTACCAAAACAAAACCCTGCCACTCTGCTTTCTGCAGCTGTCCCCTTCCTGCTGCAACCCCCCCCCCCCACACTAGCCCTGTGCCTGGCTTTGTGGAGGGTGCAGGGCAGCAGCCCCCTTCCTCTGTAGCTGAAACTCTCCCTCCCTCTCCTCTCCCCCTTCGACATGGCGTCAGAGCAAGCTGCAGCACTGCTCTGGACTTGTTCTATCCAGTTTCAGCAGCCAGCCTCTTCCTAGAGATGCATTCCTGTGGCTGCCTGAAGCTTCATAGGAGGAAAAACCTTCTTGAGCTCCCCCCCGCCCCTCTCAAGCTGCTCTATAGGCAAAGGTCAGATCATCATTTCTTCTGCTGCCTGTTCCCCAGACTCACACAATCTCTTGTGGCATGACTTGGGGGAGAAAAAAAACCCCCACCTTTTATTGAAGTGTGTGTTTATAAGGGAAGCTGTGGAATGAGAAAGGGCAGAATTCATCTTCCTAATTTTTGAAAATGTTTTCTTTTCCTCTTTCCCCAATTAAACATTTTTACGTGACAAAAGCAAACAGTCACAGGAATAAGAGGGGAGGTAAAGATTTTTCAACTGCATCTGTGACTTTATTTAAGAATGCAGAATTTCTTTGGAGTTCCATGCTGTGTAGAACTTTGTTAGCTTAGGTTGCTGACGAAAGCGAAAGTGTATTTATAGCACCCGATCCAGGATAAGCAGATGACAGCTCCATTAACTAGCAGCACAAATGGTCTGGGACACAACTAACCAACAGGGGATCATGGTCCCCATTAGCCCTCCCGGAGGACAGCTGGCGGAGGCAGTAAGGCTGACCAGATCAGTCAGTGCACATGGGGCAGGGTTGGGGAAAGGTGGTTTTGTCCTCAGTTCCTCCTTCTTTTTAAGCATTCAGGTCATGATGATAAAGCACCCCTCCTTCCTTCATATTAAAGTTATTCTTTTGGTTTACACTGCTGTGGAACTGCTTACACTGTGCTCATGGTGGGCTGTGAAAATTTATGCCTACAGAAAAATGAAGGAGTGACTCAGCAGGCCTTACTCAGTGCAGATTATTGGAAAGATTATGTATCGTGTTCACAGCTCCATGTGAATAAATGGCTAGAGAGGTATCTGTATCCCAGAATTAGGCTGCTGGGTATTTCAAGGCAACCACAGACAGGTAGCTGGAAGTACTTGCTCAGGGAGATTGCGGATGAAGGTCAGTCAGGGTTGATGAAAGAATATAGTTAAAGTGTTGACAGCCATGTTCTCTGGAAAGAAAGCTGCTGTGAATTGTAATTGTGGAAATGATATACAGATGCTCAACACTAGGGCATAATGCTCTTCTGAAGCCTACAAAATTCAGGCTCTGCTCCCAGGCATGCTTGTGCTGGTGGCTCATTTTCTCTGTAACAAGTACCTCATTGAGCTACCAAACCCCGTCCCCCCCCCTTGCTCACTGACCTGGCAGAATCACTGCAACAAGGAAAGGTGGAGGGAAGGGTCTTGAGTCACTGCACTGTAGAGAGGAGAGTTGGAAGTAAGGGGGTCAGACATGATACAGTTCAGCTGGCAGCTCACTCTCCTAGGCATGGAAGAACTGGGACTCCAGGACATTGTTATCAGGGCCAAAAAAGGCTCTGCTCTATGGCATGGGGAGAGGAGCTGTGTTGAGCACTCCTGCCCAACTGTCCTGGGCTGTGCTCTGGTCTCTGGTGCTAGGCACTAGAGGGAGACGTCAAGATGTGACCTTGCTTGAGACTGTTCCAATAGTGTGCATGTTCCCAGGTACCTTATCTCTTTCCAAATCATCCATGACAGCTCTGGTACCCAAAGATGGGTTATTTGTTAATTAATAAATTAATAATTTAAGACATAAACTTCACAGAATCTGCTTCAGATACCTTCATCTTGCAGTCTAATGTTTTGGCTGAGAGAGCATAAATCTGGCATTGTAAGAGACCTTCTCTTTTTGTGTGATCACCATCTTGCTATCTGGGTGTGGATGACCCTACTCTAATAGACGGATCTCTCCACTGAGTGGAAGAGACACCATAAGGTGCGTTGGCCACTTGCTCCTATCTCAGCAAAATTTCAGTCCACATTTTGTTCAACAGCTTTCCCAAGATGCCTGCATCCCTGAGTAACAGAAAGAAGGGTCCTGAAAAGCAAACTGATGCCCTGCTATTCAAAAACAGAGAGTGCTTAAAACCCAGCTCCTCCCTGCAAGGGAAGACATGTCCTGCCAGCATGTGGTCCAGATGTCAAAGGTAGTTACCCTTCCAGCATCAACCACATACCGGGAGTCTCTGCTTTATATGGGGACTTCATGGTCAGGAAAGCAGCACAACCACCGCTCAGTTGTACCTTTGCCCTTTTGGAGTGTGAGTTCCATCCTTCTCAATGCAGCCACAATATAAAACCAGGTCAAGTAGTTCTGTCCCGAGGCAAAGGCATACCGGTCCTGGATGCAACACAAGCACAGTGAGTAAGTTTCCCGAGGAAATAGATTGGATCCTTAACAAGCAGGTGTTATATGAGCTGATAAAAATGATCTCAAAGGCCAAGAATCAACCTCACAAGTGGAGAGGGCAGAAATGATCAGCAGCTGCTTCTCCCACTGCTGCGAGTCAGAAATCAATCTGAGGGTTTAGTGCAAAGAGGGTTAAAACACTAGTAATTCAGTGCCTGCCAGTTGGGAAGAATAATAAAGCCTGCATTTCTGTGTTGGTATGGGGTGAACGCTGCAGAAACAGGAATTTTATTACATAATTATGCCTCCTACATAAAGCTTTAGAAGGGGGGAAGGTAGCAGGGCAAAGAGTCATTAAAATGACACAAAACATGCCACGACAATCAGAGTCCTGTGTGTGCTTAGGACTGTACAGTACGCACATATTCCTTGTGGCCTTGCTGCATTCATGAATTTCAGTTCACTCAGTTCACAGCTGGCAGGGAGGCTGCCTAAGCAAAACATGTGCTGTGCTTTCTACTATGAAAATGGAAGATGGGAGCGTGGGGGCGTTTTCTTGTTTGTTATTGTTTTACTGAAGATTTAATTAAATGATTGAAAGTAAAGGGAGGGAAAATGCAATTCCTTACTCAAAAAATGCTGAGTTGAGCACACTCCCCTTTAAGTGCAGGGGGGCTCGGGAGTACTGCAGGGTCCATGAAGCTCTCCTGGAACATCTGTGGTTGTTTTGTGGTGGCCCCTTCATCTCTGCAGGAGTGCTGCTCACAGGCACTGGTAGAAGTTGCATTCAGCTGTTGTCAGGATGAGGTGGTCCACCACAGTAAGAGACCATGAATGACACCTGGAGTCTTGGAGGGGAAAAAGAGGTCCTGGTAATTTTAATATTGATATAAAGAGGAATTTTTATTTCAAAGCACTGGGTAAGGAACAAGTCATATTAATGTCTTTTGGGATTTTGGATTGAGTAGCGTTTTTTCTGTTGTACAAGGGAAGACTCTGACGTTGAATGATTGTAATTCTATTCCAGAAATGGCAGTTCCATGGATTTTCTCTGAGCATATGCCTAGTGGTCTGTCTGATTAGATTTGTAAGTGTTTTCTCTTGTCTGCTCCTCCTTTAAGATCCAAAGCACAAAGTTAAGAGGAAGTGAGAAGATATTTCTGGTTTTGTGTGTGCTGTCAGCAAGCCACCGATGCAGCCATGAAAAGCATTCTTCTGTGTGATTTTTCTATTCTGTGTAAGCCAAAACTAAAGCATTGTGTCCTGAAGAGCTGACAGGCAAAGGGTTTAATTCAGAAAAGTATTTAAACTATCTGTATTTAAGTAGGCATTTAAGTACTTGTTTGGATTGTATCCTAATAGGAATGCTCAGTTGAATGGGGCTGAAATAGAAAAACTAAAGGCAAGGTCTGGAGTGTATTAGTGCAACACTTGGTGATGCCTGGCAAGCATTTTGCTGCTTTCATTTCAGTTTTACTTTGTTTTGATTCCATTTTTGCATAGTGGGATGGACAGTGTTGAAGGGAGACGTGCAGCCATGTATGTATGGCCAAACTTCGCTAACGAAGATTTGGGAAGGACTCTCCCCCACGTGGGTGTGCCCTTCGAGCCTGC
>JAOXXN010000471.1:9813947-9831620 GCA_026770055.1 Myrmophylax atrothorax | reverse complement strand
TACTGTGTAAGTCACTCCATAAACTAGCCCTATGAAATTCCCAATTGTGTGCATATATAACTATAATTGCTAATGGAATTTTTTTTGTGCTTTCATAATGAGTTCACAATGGACAAGTTGTTCAATGCAAAGCCAATAGGATAATGTTAGATGAGCTGACCATGATTCTACCATTTGGGTGCTTTGAATGATAACTTAGAGCTTGCCATTTTGTTTATCTCAAGCAGGAAATTGCATTGGCAACATGGTAGGGTCATGAACAGAACTAGGGTCTGGGAGAAGAGTAATACTCTCTCTCCACCCCCCAAAAAACCCTCCCAAAACACAACCAAAACTGAATCACATTCAGAGAGTGAGGGTGTGTACTTTGCTTGTTTCTTTATCTTGTTGGCCTGAACTGTTCCTCCATGGCTGCTCAGGAGGGACAGAAGATACTTGGGGTTTGAAAGCAAAATCCAGACCTTTTCCAAAATATTTTTCTCCTTTAGGCTTTTTCTTGTTCTTCACAAATATTTCTGCTTTTCCTTCAAAGTGTTGGAAGGAGCAAGTTTGTTTATGAAAATCTTGAAATCCTGACCCTACAGAAAATTCTTCCCTCTACATGTGCTTAGTTTTTATTAAAAAAACAGAAACTAGACAAAGGAAAGGGTTGTTTTGCATTTTTTTCTTTTAAGGAATTATGTATTGTCTTTTTTAAGATAAATCCCCTATTTTCTCTTAGCATATAAGAATCTTTAATTCCAAAGAGAAGAGTATTGATTTGTCTCCTCCAGTGAAATTGCTGAAGCATATAGGAAATGTCATGTTTATGGTGTTTTAAAAACAAAAAGTATCACTTAATGATTCCTTTTGCCCCTGCTTATTCCGGCAACTTACAGCACAAATTAAAAGATGGGCTGTTAGCAGACAATTCATCCTCAGATCATGCCAGTTCGGGGGTGGCCGGCATGAGACCTTTTAGAAGTGCGACCTTTTAAGTTGTGCGTGTGTAATCTGGAGATTGTGGGACAGCCTTGAGCCTGTGCAGGCACTGTGGAGCACAGCTGGTGCCTTTGCAGCTTTGTTTGACTGTGGCCAAGAGCCTGCCTGCTGCACCGCTGCTCAGAGCCATGCTGGCTGCGTTAGTGCCGCTCTAAGGACCAGCAAATGGGCTCTGCCCCCCCTCAGGACTCGGTGACTCTCTGAGCACAGCTGCAGCACTTCAGTCAGTTCAGAGAGGGGCCAAAATCTGCAGGTTGTTCAGCCAGACATCTCGATGTGATCAGGGTTGTTGGAATACAGGGTGGATTGGGGTCCATGAGAGGTACCGAACAGAGACCACTTTTCATGCTGTTAGTAATGTGGGCCTTGTAGTCTGGTCCTTCTGTCATCCCTTCATCCGTGAGCACAAGGTTCTGTGCTGGCAAAAGCAGCTTGAGGAATAAAACTGTAGAGATTACTTCAGTACATGGTGATGTAAGTTTGAAATGAATTCAAGGACAAGTTGGACAGGGCTTTGAGCAACCTGGTCTAGTGGAAGCTGTCCCTGCTCATGGCAGGGGGATGGGAATAAGGTGATCTTCAAGGTCCCTTACAATCCAAACCATTCTGTGTTTCTATATATTCAGTACCATAAATCCAGCAAACATGGAACAGACTGCCTTGAGAGATGCTTGTCTTTCAAGGCAGGATACTACTCTTTTCCTAAGCTCTGAGTTCAGCAATAAATAGGAAACGATGCCCTCAGCAGAACTAAGCCGCTGCCAGTCTCTGGGAACTCAGTACTCTACATGAGGTGGGCACTGGTTCTCTTCAGCTGCTGCTGCTGCAAAGAGATGAGAGAAGAGGAAAAGGCCTTAGAGATGCCAACAGGCAGAGGGTTCCAGTGCTGCTGAGCTAGGAGCCCCAGTATCACAGGTTTTTGTTTTCTTTTCCACTTAAAATGCTACTTGCAGACAGATGAAAATGGGATGTCAAAAGACTAAATGTATTAGTCTTTGGGTCTGGGCTTTCAACTCAGCTAACTGTATAGATATTGCAAACAGATTTCACATTCATGAGATAATAACAATGACCATCACTTCATTTAAAGTTGTGAATATATCCCAGTGGGAATCCTCAAAGCCATCAAATACCTAAGCTTACATTTTCAGTTAGTTCCTTAGGCACTTGCAGAAGATGACTCTGAATTCAAATGCTTCAAATAACCTCCCTGCGAAAAATGTCGAAAGGCACCTTCTAAAAAGTCCATCTAACTCTCAGATGGACTTTCTGCAGTCCCCAAGTTGCTATTTCTTTCCCTGGAGGTTGGGAGCACCACACATTTGGGTATTGCCAAAGCAGTTGAGCAGAGGGCAAGCCAGGCAAACCTCTGGGGAAATCACCAGCTCTGTGGTGGCTGGCGAGACCATGGCAGGTTGCAGCCTGAGTCGTAGGTGAGGATGTAAATTTGAGGCCCTGGCAGAGGCCTCAAATGAAATTAAATGAAAGATGCCTATTGGTGTCCCTTGAATGAAGGGTCACCACGTTCACCAACAGAATGCAGATTTTAGATGCATGCACTATCATAAACCATCAATGTGACTTTCTTCTATGTCATGCCTTTCATATTATTGGTGAAAATAATCAGTATTTCTTTTCTTTAAATTACAAAATCTGAAGAATTAAGCAATTTTTGGTAAGGAAGCATTCACATTCCCAGTGGGTTTGGTAAGAATTTGGCTGAAGCACAGGAAAGGTGACCACACCAGGACCTTTCTTCTGTAAGGCTCTTTCAGTCTTAGAGAGCTGTGAAAAGAAGGATTGGTGGAGTATAAGCGAATGCATGAATTTTAGGAAGAGAAAAAAACCATTTTTCTGTTCACTTGTGTTTACAGGAGGTGCAGAAAGAAAAGAGGCTGTTTCCCAACCCTTTTGCTGGAGTGGGGAGCAACAGCCATGCACTGCATGGAGGGATCTGTCTGGGGCCTCTGCTTGCCCTGGGCATACCATGTGTGCCCTCCACTTCCCAGTCACTGAGGTGGAGGTTTGGGGTGATATTTTTCAGGTCACATTCATAGACACTCATTTTCAATAGAAAAAGAGCTCTAATACTTAATTTTTTGTTTCCGTCTCTTGAATGTTAAAATATGACAGGAAACATCATTTTTGACACTGCATGGTATAGCTGTGGTTCTTACTTCTTGTTTGGATTCTTTTTAATCTTTGAGTAGTTGCTTTTTGCAGTGCTCTTTGGCTCTGCTCAGGCAGGTAAATCTCTTGGGGTCTTTTTCCTCCCCTTCTGTTTTTCTCCTTTGCACCAGAGTGCTTCTCATAGTACCGGTGGCTGACTCTCAACAGTGAACTTCATCCACCTCTGCCCAGTTCCCATAATCTGTGGATTTTTGCTGGCAAGGTGAAGTCCTTCTATGGAGGAAATAACAGGATAACTAGACCTGCAACCCATGTTGTAGTTCTGCTCCTTGAAAAATATAGGTTCCTCTTGAACAATTACATATACTTTTTGGACATATTGAATCTAGGGAAGTACCATTTCCTTTCCTTTAATACATATCCATTGTATTGTTGAATATAAGGAAAATGTAATAGAATTGTCACACAAAAGAGGTGAAAAGGATAAAACAACACCCTGGGTTGCTTTTAAGCTCCTGATTCTGAATAGCAAGAGGGTCCTGGTAGGGGCTTTTTTGAGTCCATCTCTATAGTGCTGTGGAGAACTGGAGTAGCTGTTCAGCTGCTATATTCCAGCAGGCCTGATTTGCAAGATTAGGTATTCAAAGTTGGAAAGACTAGAAGTTATAAACTCCACATGTAGAGGAACTTACATTTAGTTTTAAAATTAAAAATTTAAATCCACAGAAATGCAGAGCAATTGGGAGAAAAAATAGGGTCAGTTACATTGGCTCTACTATCAATTTATTTAGGGATGGGGTGGAGAGGAGGGAGACATTCCTTAACATTTAAGAAAATTGTGCTTTCCCTTGTGGGTACTCAGAGCTCTTCCATAACAGTGGCAGGAAGGAAAATATCTGATGCCAGTCACATGGGAGAGTTACAGGCTCCATGTTCTCTGTGGAATGATCTGCCTGAAATCTCTTATGTTGCTCTGAATGGCAGCATGAAATAATCAGTCATCTCTCAGCATGAGTCTCTTGTGTTTCATAAAGGAACTAAGATATGAAAAAAAATGTATTTCTTCTGTCTTAACACCTTCCTCTGCTCTTTTTTTTTCCTTTCTCAGTAAGAAACTGTTGTTCAGAAGTAGCTGGGATACAAGCTCATACTTCTGGAGGTTAAGTAATATTACAGACAATGTCTTACTACAGTTGGTTAAGTCTTGATTTTTTTGCTTTAATAGTGGGAGAAAAGGCAGATGAAAATAAACTCATTTGTCCTTTCTGCATAACCTCATCTCTGGCTCTCTTCCTTTCCCATCTTTTTCCTTCTAACACATCACATTTTATATCTGTATTGTTTCGGGCACAGAACCCGTGCTTTATGACTTGCATTAAATACAGGCTTTGTTGAGATTGTCTGTTGTTGTTCTTAGTAGGCTCTAATTAAGCTCCTATATTAAAAATGCTGCTTTCAGTGGGGTGCAGAGCACCAGCACCTGTTGCTGCCATCCCTGGAGGTGTGCAGCACTTCTGTAGAGCAGACCCTCCTCATGCAGCAGCAGAGAACGTCTTCTAAGCCATTCTTTCGCTCTCTTTTTCTCCTTCTCTCTCACACAGGCGCACACACACGTAGCCAGATAGTCTTGCTGTCTGCCGCTTCTGCTTTCTGTTGCTAAGTGAACAGCTCCAGCTCACACACAGAGCGGAGCCAATAGCATCCTGACCTCTGAAGGCTGGTAAAAGCTGAAGAAAGGGAATCCAACGGTGCCATCTTTTCTTTGCTCTCCTCTCACCCCCCTTTCACAGTGACGTGGGGAGGGGAGAGGGAGAACACAGGATGGTGGAGATAATTCATAATAGCCACTCATGTTCTGGAGATAAATGCAGTAATACCTGGGGAAAGAAATGGAATATTATGCAGCTTTGTATTTGTATGCACACACGGGCAAAAATATTTTTCCTTCTGCTGTGAGCTTCAAGCTGTGATTAGGAAAAGAGTTAACACTGTGAAGTTATTTTGCTGTGCTCTTCACAGCTGTTAATCTTCTAGTCACTGACACTGGTATATATTGTAAGTCCTCTTTCCCTCAAACGGAGGAACACTGAGTGTGGCTTCAGCCTTCCTGTCACTAATTCAGACACATCTATCACCTTACAGCTATTGTTTCCTTGCTCTCCTTGAGGAGCATTTGGGAAGGGGGAGTTGCTCAGCACGTTGCAGATGCTTGTGTGATGGCTGTAGTCCCAAAGAACAAACACACACATGGTCAGTAGCTACAGGAATTGGCCATCTTGTAGTCATATTTTGTTAAAAAGAAACAAATACAGCGCAAGATTTTTGTGATTCAAAAGCATGTGCTTGATAGCTTAATGTTTAGTGTGAATCTGCTGTGAAGTCTTCTTGTAGGTTATTTGTATATGAAGTTTTTCCTGTTTAAAAATGTTTGTGTCTTGAGCAGAGTTTTCTAGGCACTGCAAACAAATGAGTGAATTTTATCTATAAACCATTTGCTGCCAGTGTCAAAAAATGCCTGTATTTGCCCTATGACTGCCTTGATTCTGTTAGTGTACGTGAGGAATATGGCACACCTTACCTCTAATAGCAGTGTGGATGATTGCAGTTAGTTCTGGATCTGGAAGGAAAAGACATAACCTTCTAGCTAAGTGTCAGTGATAGGAGCATATTCAGTAATTACTGGTTTGGTGTCACAGCCACCAAGTTTTCCCAGCTGCAAATTTCAAGGCAAATGGTACAAAGATAAATGGTATCTACAGAGAGACAGTGGTTGGGTGGGGTGAAATGCCACTCAGAACTCGTGGTTGGACCTGATCAGCAGAGTAAGCTTGTGAAATTCAGGAACACCATTAAAGAAATGAGATTTTTACAAAGATTGTACTTATAAATGGCAATTGATCCACTTAAGCCACATCATGATTGTTAACAGATGGTTTATTGATGGCTCTGAGCAGTAGCAGTGAAGAGTTTCCTGTGATAATCTAAAAACACAGACCTCTGTCTTCTCCAGGTATCACCAGAAGGCAATGAGCAAACAGTGAAGTCCACAGTATATCACAGTACTTGATGTAATCTACAGGTTGTAGATAATGTAATAAAACATGTAGGTTCAACCAAAGGAGAGCTGAGCTTTCCCTGTGGTGCTGGAGTGGTTCTTCTTCAGCTTCTCTGCCTGCAGTGGGGAACTGAAGGCAGGGTGGTGTTTGGTGAGGATGTCAGTGTCCAGGCAAAGATTTGAGCATAAAGGCTGTTCTTTTGTCTGCCAGGGAAGAGAAGCCTGAATTTGAATGAATTTGAGTGATGCAATAGTTTAACACAGGGTCAGCAGTACTTCGCTGGGTGTTCCTTGAAACCAGAGGTTGCTCTGCTTACAGTCAGGTACCAAGTGAATCACTCACATCGTTTGCCTTGACATGTCACAGCTCCTGCTGTCCCACCAAGCACAGACATGACGTTTGTCCTTTCAAGCCAACAGGACCCATCTGTTTGTGAGTATCTGTCAAACTTGTTCAGTGCTTTGTAGAGCTAATACTGTGCTTGCCTCTTTAGCCCCGGTGATGACTTGTGAAAGAGTGATAAAACTCCTAAGAGCTTGCCACAGTCAATAATTTTGCATTGTACAATGAAATATAATGTTACAGCTGTCACCTTTAATTAACAGATGACACATTGTCAATCTGCAATCAATCGAATTTAATTTCCAGTTTTGAACAACTCCCTTTGCAATATTACCAGATTAACTGTCCTTACATTAAAAAAATAATTTGCATAAAAGCATGGAAGTGTGCTCAATAAAAAATCTGTTCTGATCCATAGGCTTCAAGAAAACAAAACAGCTCAGGGTGAAGTCTTATTTGTGTCTCTGCTGAGAGACCCTGCTGTCAGAATCATCTTGCTTCCTGCATGCAAAGCCTCAGCAGATTGTAAAGGGTATAACAGGTAGTTGAGGTTGGAGAAGCTTTGTACTGTAGAGGGGGTCTCTTTCCCTCAAGCAGCTTGGCAGCAAGGCCACTGGTGCTGAGCCTGCCTGGGCTACGTGCAGCTGTGTCCCTCCTCTGGCTGCTCCTGCCTGTTCCTTGCTGCCCCTGCCAGGATGGTGCTGGGTGAGCTGGTGCACAGTGGCACCTGGTACTTACTGCCCTTCTGGGTGAAATTCAGTCTTTGTTCTGCCGGACACCTTCCCTATTTCCCTGCCCCAAGAGCCCTCCTGCCTATGTAGGGCTCACACAGCAAAGTCCATGTGCTTCTGTAAGGCTGTTTCTGCCTCAGTTGTCGAGATCTCTGTATATAACGCTGCATGAGAGCGTTTTGTACCACTTTGGCTTCTTCACTCAGCAAAGGTGAGTGAGCATCATACAGCCTTTGTAAAATTCCTGTGAAGGCAGTTGTGTTCCCACCCCTCCACCCCCCACTTTTGCATTTATTTTAATTCTCTTGTACAAAATTCACTGTGTACAAATCCGTTTGTCTGTCTCAGCTGTTGTGTGGTGTTCCCAAAGTGCCTATCGCCATGGTATCTAAGCACTTTTTAATACATTCCGTCTGAAATTTGCTGTGTGTTTCAAGCTTAACAAAGCTCCAATAAGAGGAAGGTCTGGACTGAGGAAGAAATGATGCTTTCAAAGACTAGTCAGAGAAGAAAAATAGGTTCAGATTATCCTAGTTGTTAGGTTACTCTGTCCTTCTCCATGGACGATTTATACAAGTGAAATTTTGGTATGCAAACTAAGGCTGACTTTTGTCAGTTCAATTTATCCTCTGAACCTGGAGTTTATTGATTGCTCTGTCACTTCCCATAACTGCACCATTTGCTAATCTACTCTGCCTTTCCCCTCTTTTTCTGCCCCAACGCAGTTCACTCAGCCTTTGTGTTAGGCAAGCCTGCAGTGTAAATGAATTCATGTATCAATAGTTGCCCCATTGTAGACTTCTCTTACAAGCACTGTTCTGGCACAACAGGAAACTCAAACTGTTTATTTTGTTTGGCAATTAACTCCAATTAAACTAATCTGGACTATAGCCTTGCAGTGTGCTCATTTAAAGATTTTTCACTGGTGTAGCTGAATCAATTCAAGTGTCAGTGTAGCTTTTCCTTTCTATGTTACACAATCCAGTAATTGAGACGTGGGGTTTGAAGCTCCCCATCGGATTGTTGGTCCGTCACCTTAGGGTGCTGCCATGTGGCAGTGCCCTTATGGTGTTTTAAAGACAATTCACAGGTGCCTGTGACTGCTGGTGCAGTTCTTTGTGCAGTAGCCCTAAATGCCCTCCTTGCTGGTGCCACGGTCCTGCTTTATGTTGGTGTGAAGGGCTTTGGGGTGTGATCCCACTGAGATCAGAGAAACATGAATGTGCGTTTGCCTATGTGCATGTGTGTTCACACACAAAGTACTCTCTGTCCCAAAAGTCTCTTTGGGAAGAACAAATACTGACTTCCCCTTGCCTTGCACGTTACACAGGTGTTTATTTCTGACCTGCCAGGTTGGAAGTTAAGCCACTTTCTATAGAGTCAGAAGAATATACTTAAGGTGAAAGTGGAGAAACAGGCTGACTTAGTTTTGCTCTCTTGGTGTTCAAACCTACATTGTACAAGGGAGAATATTACAATTCTGTAACTGCTGCTTGATTTTATGCAATCCCTCTTGCCTGGAGAACTCCAAATGCTTGAAAAACTGTTCTTGGTGCAGGAGAGTTAATTTCAAGACACAAAATAAGTGTATGTATTAGAATGTAATATAAAATCATCTGTGGCTCTTAAAATATTTAACAGCATAAAGTGGATCATTCCTCCCTGATTTTACACAACTATGTAGAATTCCTATAGTGTCATAGACTTGCTATTAATCATACAGATAGAACTGTCATCTTTGTGGGCTTCTCTGGAATTGCTAAGGTGCCCTCTGCAGAAGATACTGTGGCTAATGTTCTCATTACCAACTAATTGGCTAAAGAGAATTCTCTCACATTGCATTTAGTCTGATGGATATTTTCTATCACCTGATGGGTGGAATGGACAGCCAAACCAATTATCACAGCAAAGAGTGCTATATACCAGAAGATTTGGGGCAGAGACAAAAGACCTTTGTAAGATTATGTCTAGTCAGTGCCAGCTGATATTTTGTTAAACTATAAATTGGGTTTGGGTTTGGGTTTTGGGTGTTTTGGTGAAAGCAAAATTCAAAACACTTTGAAGCTTCTGTAAGTCAGGCAACCCCTGAGCTGATTTTGGGTTGTGGTGTCAGTGCCTTGACATCAAGTGACCCTAAGTGGGTGTGGAGATTAAAAACAAAAGGAGGCATCATGAGGTGTTAAGAGAGAGTATTCTGGAGAGATTTATACCTGAATGAGCCCTGTGATTCGTAAGAGCTGGAGTATGTGGTATTTAGATAGTAACCCTTAGACACAGGCATTATTCAAATTCTTTTTGTGCTTATTTTCCTTTCATGTAGCTCCAACAGTTTTGAAGGAATGCTTGTGCAGCAATTGAAATGGAAAGTTGTTTGGCTCTATTAGCCTTGAATTTTTGAGATCTTTGCTTGAAATGCAAAAGGACTTTTCTGGAGTAAGGGTACCATTCTTTCGCAGGCCTAACTTCCAAGTGCTTTGGGAGCATTCCCTATTTTTCCAGCATCAGTGGCAAAGCTCAAGTTCTTTCTCTCTTAGCCGCTGTGGACTCTGGAGCGTGGCCTGTCTGCCGCATGGCCAGCCCATTCCTCTCAGCACACAGAGCCTGTGACACTGCTGTGCTGGTCTGGGAATCCTTGTGTTAGTGACCACGCACCGAACTGATAAGGGGAAGGAGAGGCATGCCGTGCAACTGAATTTCAATGAAGAAGGCCGAGGAGACCATGAGAACTGGCAAGAATCAAGGACCAGGACAGAAGATGGCAGGAAGTCCAGTGTCCCTGTGTGGGGTCAGGAGTAAGCAGCTGTGCGGGTTTACTCTCTTCTCATCCCATTCCCATCCTCTCCTGCCTGGCACTGTTCCCCCAGCCCTGCAGTCCTTGGGCTGGCACCGTGCACAGCTGCCCTCTTCCTCCAGTACAGCAGAAAAGAGGTAGCCCTGTCAGCCCCTCTTAGGTGTTCAGGGGTCTTCTGGAACCAGAGATCTGTCTCCTCGATACTCTGCTCCCCAAGGACTCTGAAAACACGCCCATGGAGAGCTGGCAAGAAACCTCACCTCTAGTAATGCATTCCTTTTTCATTTTTAAAGTCAGCTCATTTGTAGTAGTCATTTTAAATAAGCTTTCCTTGCTTCATTAAAACCATAATGAGAACCAGGAGAAAAGAAATTTCTCAAATAAGGCCAGGTGACACAGGAAAATGTGGATTCCTTTTCATATACAAAATGAGAAGTTTGTGCATGTTGTGCTCCCTTTTTTTTCCTTAACTTTACTGTATATTCTTCCACCTTACTAAAGGCAACCACAGAGGATGTCAGGGAGAGAGTCTGGGCTCTCTCCCATGGAGGCTGTAATCTCAGTGGATGAGGAGAAAAGGGCAATGGGAAAAAAGGTGGAGAAAAAGGAGAGGGCAACCGTGAGAAAAATCACGTGACTGTGTGCATGCAAATGCACGGATTGCGGCTTCTCTAAATGTTTTGTTATTAAGAGTGTATAAACCAATGCTCTTAAAGAGCACTCCAAGAGGGCTGAGTGGAGCTAAGGGAAAATGTGTTGGAGCGTTGAATCGTCTTTAAATCTCATCATGTACTTTAGCTCTGCATGGCTGGCCCACAAATGATATCTTTGGGCCACTGCAGTAGTGAAGTAAAAGAAGGACTGGGTGCTGCTGATCTACAGCTATTTTGAGAACGACAAGTTTTTAAGCTAAGCATTTCTTTCGTCCTCTCCTCTTATTGACTGACAAGGAGGATGGAAGCTGGAAGCATTCTCACCCAGTTTTTTGGGTAGCAGTAGCTTTGTAGAGAGTCTGCACCCTCCCACACACTGGGAAAAGCCAGAGAACATGTAACTCAACGTGACACAAGGGCTTGTTTGTATTGCAGAATATGTCCTCTTGCATTAGTATGTAGATGAATTGAGAGCCAGCCTAGGAAACATCATGAATGTGCATGCTAAGTGTTGATGCTTTGTTATTTAACAAATACACCAAATAAAGTGGACCAAAGGGGTAAGTGCAGTTAGTAGCCCTAAGAACAACAAAGTACTGGTATATTACAGTGACAAACCATTTAGAAATGCAGCAAGTCTCATCTCTTAATTCCTTATGCAGTTTGCTCCCTTGCATAGATGGGCTTTGTTTCAGGCTTCAAAGTTCATTTCAGTTCATTCTTGAATATAATGCAGCTCCTCATAGGCTCCTCAATAATGAATACATCAGAATAAAACTTTAATGAAAAAATAGACAGTGTTCTGATCAGAATTAGACCAAAGCATTTGCTTTCAAGCTCAAGTGGGGGAAATTTCATGTTAAACTTTATGGTTCTATTAGCATTTTAATGAAAAGACTTCCCAGGCATTCCCTAAAGGTAAAGAAATGAGCTGTCTCTTAAAAGCTATATTTTATTGAGGATGCGACCCAAGATGCAATAAGTGCACTCCTGGGTAAGGAAAAGGACAGTTTGGGCCAAAGCTGAAATTACAGTCAGCAAAGAAGTATACATTTGTTTCTTTCACCTGCTAACAATGTGTGATTTTCCACATGCTGGCCATAACCAACTCAAGTGGGGTTTTATTCAGCATGAACATCTGCTGTTCATTGTACTGGGTGAGTCACCTCAACTTTTTTCTAATAAATAGAATTTTGCTTTTAAAATTTGATTGTAAGTTTCTGCCCACCCTGCCTGGATTCTAGTGTATGCAGGCCTTGATTGCAGATAGGATTCTGCTGCTAGTGAAGAATTATTCAAGATTTCTTGACTTAAACCTTCTGGGAGTGCCACCTGCCCAACTGTCATGATGATGCTCCCTTCAGATAAAACAAGTGAGGCTGAGTTACTTTTCAGTACACACTCTCTGCTTGCCTTAATGCAAATATTGTAGTTTTCACTTCATGTTTGTGTGTCTTGTAATTGTTAGTTACGTGTATTTTCTGTCACCATTAATTTAAAAAATGTAATTAATGGAACATGTAATGGTGTCCTCTCTGAGACATTTAAGTTCTGATTCAGTCCTTGAACTCTGCCATTTATTTCCATGCTTGTATTTGCTCTAGTTTTCATTTTACAATAAGTGTGTTGGTGATTGATTTTTTTGTATCATTACATAAACTGAATGTCTGTAGGACATGCCAGTGCCACACCATGAGGTTCTGTCCTCTTGGCACCTGTGCCATGTACTAAACATTTCTAGAATAATGTGAAAATGCCTGTCATTGGGATGGCCAGCTCACATCTTTAGTAATCTTAGAATGAGCAAATATCCTCCTTGATTATTTAGTCAAATCAGGTGAAAAAAGACCCAGCAGAAGAATGCATGCAGAGAACATACTAGCCCTGTAGATTGCTTTAAAATAATTATCTCTTTCAGAATATTCATGTAAGCATTATCCTCCCTTTACGTTTGCAGCCAGACTTTACTGTCCTCCATCACAAATACACAACAGTGTTCTTAACTACTAGGCAAGTTCCTTAGGCTTTTAACTGCAGTTGCTGTTTCACTTTCCTCGAGTATGAATCCCCTGTCAGTAGTGGAGGTCCCACCTTTGGACACTTGTTTCTGCTGCCTGCTAGTGTCAGCACCACGTTTCCTACAGCCACATAATAAATGGGCACTTAGGGCTCATCCAGCAGAAAATAAATAAAGACTCCTGCTGTACTTGTAACTACATAGTGTTATGATGGGTTAAAGTGGTTGTATGATGGCACCTGAACACTGTGAAAATATAGAGCTGTATCTGGATCCCAGACTCTGCTTTGAAAAACTTTATAGTAATTAAGGATTGACATCACATTCTCAAAGTAACCCCCAGATGGCAAATTGCCTTCCCAGAAAGCTGGCCATCTGAATTACAAAGTCAGTGAAAAAGTGTGGATGTTTGGATATAGTCAAAGACCAAATAAAGATGTAAATAACACCTTTGTAAACACAGGACATTCTTATTTTTCATTCTCTTATCTTTTAGTAATACCTTGCTTTGAGTTGTAGCCAAGGTCAGGTTGGATGAGGCTTCAGCAACATGGTCTAGTGAAAGGTATCCCTGCCCATGGCAGGGATTTGGAACAATATGATCTTTAAGGTCCCTTCCACCCCAAACCATTCCATGATTCTATGTATTTGCTCATAGGCAAGAGGTGAGAAGAGAATGGATTGCTGTGGAAGACTGAAATTGAAAAAGCAGTGTATTAGCATGGCTTCAAGGGCAGGGAAAGGGTGACCAGGTGTCTTTACTTGCAAAGACTTTTGCAGTCATAAGACACCAAGTGAAATGTGCTGTTATGAGCTGAAAGAAGGATGCTTTATTGAACAGGCAGAACTGTCAGTGGGTAAATACAAAATGAGGACAGAGTTGTAGGACAGGCACCCCTCTAGCAATGCAGCCTGGTAGCTCAATAGAGTCAAAGCAGCATACACAGCTCAAAGTGGATACAAAGAGGATATTAAAAGTGTTTGTGGTTACAATGGAACAAACCTTAAAATCCAAAGTCCTGAAAGCCAGGTCAGAGTCAAGATTTGTGCACGATCTTGGCAATAGGGCAAAAATCACAGGTAGATCTCACAAGCTGTTTTTGAAGCAGAAGGCCAAGGGATGAAGGTAAAAAGGAAGGTAGGGCTTATGCTGAAACCATCAATTTTTATAATTAGTTTTAGTATCTTTTTTTGGTAAAAAGTCATCATCTGATATAAGGATTTGCTGTTCTTTGTGAGAGTGATAGAAAGTAACTGTGTGATAGCAGGGAGTGTCTATGGGGGCTTCTGCCTGACCATTTCAAACAACCTCTGTTGTAACAATTTAATTTTTTAAAAAGTTTCTCCTAGAATAGATTTTATTTTGTGTGTGTCTTAAACCTTTCTCTGCACAGGCAGGGAAATTATATGTTGAAAGGAAATATTTAGACCACAGTTAGGTCTCTTGCAAACTGAAATATACAGTAGCATATCAGCAGCTCTAAGGATCTGTGCTCAGCCCTGCTCAGTTAGGTCTGCCTGACTTTGGAAAATGTATCTCACCTCTTCAAGAATCACAGAATCATTAAGGTTGGAAAAGACCTCTAAGATCATTGAGTCCAACCATCAACCCTGCACTGCCAAGTCCGCCCCTAAACCATGTCCCCAAGCGGCACATTGACACATCTTTAAATGCCTCCAGGGATGGTGATTCCACCACTTCCCTGGCCAGCCTGTTCCAATGCCTGGCCACCCTTTCAGGGAAGAAATTTTTCCTGATACCCAATCTAAACCTCCCCTGATTCAACTTGAGGCCATTTTCTCTTGTCCTGTTGTTTGTTAACTGGGAGAAGAGACTGACCTGACTCCAACCTGACTACAACCTCCTTTCAGGTAGTTCTAAAGAATGATAAGGTCTCCCCTGAGCCTTCTTTTCTCCAGGCTAAACATGCCCAGCTCCTTCAGCCTCTCCTCAAAAGACGGGCTCCAGACCCTTTCTCTGTTGCCCTTCTCTGGACATGCTCCAGCTTCCCAGTGTCTTTCTTGTAGTGAGGGGCCCAAACTGAACACAGAATTTGGGGTGCAGCCTCACCAGTATTGAGTCCAGGGGAATGATCCCTTCCCTAGTCCTCCTGGCCACACTATTTCTGATATAGGCCAGGATGCCACTGGCTTTCTTGACCACCTGGGCACACTGCTGGCTCATGTTCAGCCAGCTGTCAACCAGCAATCCCAGGTCCTTTTCTGCCAGGCCCCTTTCCAGCCACTCTTCCTTAAGCCTGAGGACTGCATGGTGTGGTTGTGACCCAAGGGCAGGACCAGTCACTTGGTCCTGTGGAACCTCGTACAATTGACCTCAGCCCATTGACCCACATCCCTCTGCAGAGCCTTCCTACGCTCCATCACATCAACACTCCTATCCAAATTGGTGTTGTCTGTAGAATGACTGAGAGTGCTTTTGATCCCTTCCTCTAGATTGTTGATAAAGATATTAAACTGGCCCAAATACTGAGGCCAGGGGAACCTCTCTAGTTACAGGCTGCCAGCTGGATTTAAACCCATTCACCACCACTTTTTGGATGGAGAACGCACCTCTCCAAGCCAAGAGCAGCCAGTTTCTTCAGGAGAATACTGTGGGAAACAGAGTCAAAGGCTTTACTAAAGTCCAGGTAAACAACATCCACAGCCTCTCCTTCATCCAACTCATGCTTTGATTTCCTTCTCCATGAAGTCTGAAGACAAAGTCTGTGGTTTATAATATTCCCTGGTGCTTTTATGGCAATGAAAACATTTCCAGCAGTGATGAGAGAGAAAAGGAAGCCTGGAAATCAAGCTGGTCATACTAGCAAGGGAGAGAAAGAATGAGCAGGATAATAAATTCCTGGACAGAAGGGATGTGCGGATGGAAGAATGAAGGCACAAAAGAGCTCAATATGGTGGTCTCCAGACCTTATGATGACTTGGGATGAGACCACAGACATGCAGCATGACCAGGTTCAGCTCTGGGGCTGGGGAGATGCAGAAGCTGGGCAGTCTCTGCTCCTGTTCTCTCCAAATGAAGGATGTGCATCCCTGAGCTGCAAACATCACCCCCAGCATTTCTTACCACTAAAGAAGCAAGGGACAAGGTGACAGAAAAGAGGAGAGTGGAGCAGATAGCATTAGGAGCTGTGAAAAAGAACTTCACAAAAGGACAAATGGAAGAAAAGGAGGGAAGAGGTGTGAGAAATAACAGTCTTACCAAGCAAATTAAACAAACCTTTTAATGTCACTTCTTCCTCTGAGCATCCATAGACTAAACAGAATGGGGGAGGGAAAAGCTCCCTAAAAGAGGAGATAGAAAAGGATGCTTTGTGCAGCTCATGCTGTTCAAAGAAAATAGGAATTCTGGGTTAAAAATCAAATCTATTGCAAAAAAGGTATTTAGATTAATTTATCTGTAGTTTACAGGGAAAACAGAAATTGGCGGCTTGCTTACTGCATTTTGTGAGGAACGCACACAACGGTTGGGCAAATGTAAAAATGGCATTTCAGTAATAATTATGGATATCTTGCTTCAGCCTCATTTAGAAATGTGTAATTGAAGTGATAGATAGATGTAATG
Source organism: Myrmophylax atrothorax (assembly GCA_026770055.1). Taxonomy (NCBI): domain Eukaryota; kingdom Metazoa; phylum Chordata; class Aves; order Passeriformes; family Thamnophilidae; genus Myrmophylax; species Myrmophylax atrothorax. Next base: position 9,815,336 of record JAOXXN010000471.1, on the reverse strand, counting down.
CTTATAAATAGTTTAGGTTTGCTAATGTAATAATGAGCAGTTCTCATTCTCTCTAGTTTTCTTCATTCCTACAAGGCTTTGCTTCTGAATGTTGGGTTTTTAAAATTTTTTTTTAAACTTATATAGCCTTCCCTGCTGCTGACCAGGAGCATTCTCAGGGACACGTTTTGCCACACTTTTATGGTTTTATACCCTGGGAGCCCGGTCCCTTGTTGCTGGGTGGGTGTCACAGGTACTTGGAGGCTGAATGGAACAGGTGTGCACACGCAATAGGAGTTGTAACAGGCTGGGAGGGACGTGCGCTGCCTGCCTGCTGAGAGGGTGGTGGTTGGGTGGAAGTGCAGCTGGGTGAGGGGCTCCTTCCTGATGGTGAACAGCAGGAGGGGATGAAGACCAGAGAGAGAAATGGGGTGGGGGAGGCAACGCATGGATTAGTAAAACCACTGTAGCAAATTTCAGTAGTGAAGAGACTGGTGATAAATGGCACAAGAAATGAGGAATAAAAGGATAATTGCATCATGTACGCTTAAGTACTAATGAAGTCCAGGGAAGGAGGAGGAACTAGGAATGAGAAACTATGGGTACAACAGTTCTGTATGGCCCTGTCAATGAACCTCTTCAGACAGATGACTTCTCATGTGTAAGTTTTGCCACTCACTTCTCCCTAGACATTAGAAAACTCCAAATTTTTGCACTTGCAAAGCAAGGTTAAATGAATACTGGCCTGAGAGCTTTGTGTACCAAGGAATGTGAGACCAGCTGAAGGAAGAAGGCATGATGCAGGCTGAGGAACTGCTGGAAAAGACTACGTTGTGTGCAGTCCTCAGCATTGCTTAAAGGGCTGTCTGGGCCTGTGATATCTGAAGATTTTGTCAGTGTTTTCCTGCTGGTTTAGTGGTAGCTGATGTGTCTTTTCATTGGCTTTAAGATCTACCAAGGAAGCTCTTTTAATATCTCTTGGACAATGGCTAACCTGTAGTATTAATACTGCATAAGCATTCATAAAATTTTCTAGGGACTTCTGCCCCCCAAAAGTTTCTTTGCTCTCAACAAATTCTGATGGAGGACTGTGTTGCCATTTGGTGGTCTTTTATCTTACAAAATCTTCAGCCTCCCAGCATCTTTCATTTTGTATTTTTGTGCATCAGCAAGGTAAGATGTGCGTGGTTATGATCGGATTTTTGTTTTATCTGAACAAATGTAAACAGCATCCAAACATTAAACTAAAGGACAGAATGGAACAAGCTCATAATGGCTAGAAAAGAACATTTGCCTTTGTTCATAATGAAATGGTTGCAGGTGGAATCTGAGTATGTGTCCTAGTTCAGCAGATGGGACCAGTTATCTCTGTGTATGGGTGATCAAAGCCATGTATTCTACCCCCTCTAT
>JAOXXN010000471.1:9781721-9806762 GCA_026770055.1 Myrmophylax atrothorax | reverse complement strand
TGCTGTGTGTTTTCCTTTATATCTCCTCTCACTCACACCCCTCCTTTCCTTGCGCTTTATCTCTCCTCACCCCAATAGAGTGACTTTTCTAACCAGTTAAGAAATGAGTAGGGCAGATACAGTGCTTTGTATTTTCTGAGCAAAGATGGAGACAGATGTCTAGAGCTGAGTTCTGAACATTGCATACAAGTAAAACAAAGGAAGGCCACTCACCTCAAACTTTAGATTATGATTTGAGCTAAAGAAAATGAGTTAATTCTTTGCCTGGTGGCCAGCTCTGATTTGTTGTAAGTCTGTGCACAGAAACATTGCAGCTAAGAGCATGCCAGGCTTTGTTTGCTGGTTGGTTGGATATTTATGTCATGTTGCCAGGCAAATTCATATACTGCTATGCTGCAGGCAAGGTCTTGGGGGTGGGAGAGATGGGTAAACATCTTAGAAAGATCTAAAGGTGTAGGAAGAGGTTTGGAGGAAAAGAATGAGGAGCTGGGTTTGCAAGTTGTAAAACTTGCATCTATTTTTGTCTTCTGTTGCTGAAGTAGACACATATACAGGATTGAGCTGTTCTGCAGCACTGCCAGCGTAGCATCTGTGCTGTTCTGCACCCTTCTGCCATGAGCAGGCAACATCTAATGGAAAACTTCACAAACTGAAACATCCCTGCAATGTGATTTGAGTTTGTGTCACTGCCTGGACCAAGTGCATGTTTATGGAGTCCTGCATGCTCCAAACCTATAATAATTTCGGTTAAAGTCTTTTCTGCCAGTGCAAACCACAAAAAAGACAATAAATCTCTGTATTCCATGTAACAGTTCCCTTTCTCACCCTCAGCTGCCTTTCTTTCTCCAGCCTCTGTGTCACTTGTTGGGTTCAGACCTGCGGTTTGGGATACAGAATGATTTTTCTAATTGCCATTTGAGTGCCTGGGAAAAGCTGGAGACTCCCTCTGTGTTTGCAAGTGCGTGCTGTGATTTACTGGAAGACAAAGTGTGCAAGCCAAGGCAGTGATGTTCTGAAACAAAAGTTAAATCAGGAAACAGAAACAAAGGCCAATATCAATCTTTTATATATTTAGTTACCAAACAGCAACTCCTTTGTCAGCATCACATGTAGCAATCACTAAACAGAGCTGTCCCTTGCTTTTCATTACTGTGTATGCCAGGGCATTCTGCTCTTCTATTCACTCTAAGAAACAGCTGAAATGGTTATAAATATTTTTGAGCAAATAACAGCCTTTTTTTTTCCTTGTAGCAAATATATTTGCTAGATAAACTGGGGGATTGCAAAATGCTGAGGTTTAGCACTTTGCTGGACAAGCTGTGTGAGGTTTTGAGACAACCAGCATAGGGGGGACTGTCAGCAAACCACTATCAAAGATATTTGTGACTCACAGAAGTGGAGCGTTTTGAAAGGGAAATCATGTTAGGTAATCACAGCCTTAGCACATCAGTGTGTTTTTCAGTTATTGCTCTTCTGTCCTTTCTCAGACTTGGCTGGAAATCAGTTTGGTTTCATTCTCTTTTGATATGAAAATTAGAAATTTGTGTTTTCAATATATCATTATTTTTATTTCTCTTTTGGAGAAAAGCAGAGGAAATTTATTTGAAAAGTGGGTTACAAAAGATTCACATTTATCTAAGTATGCAAGAAACATTTTTTACACTTTGTTTAAAAATCTGAAATGCAAGAAAATGGGATCCTTATAGTTACTGCCTGATCCTCACAGGCAGGTAGGGCAGGTACAAAGAGTTGGGTTGCTTTCAGGAGAAATAAAGCAGTTTCTTGTGTGGGACGATTAAAAGAGCAGGAATTCTTATGGAAACAAATTCTGGAAATAGCCTGCCCAGGAGAGAGGTAGCTCCCAGTTTATTTATGAAAGCTCATAATGAAATGGTAGATAACAAGCTAGCATGATGTACAATCTGGAGGGATGAACCTGTACTTGAGATCTGACAACACTACTCTTAAAAATATTTATTGCTGCAATTTAAGTAGAGAGTACCAAGAGAAGTAATGTTTTATTTCTGTCACTTGGCCTTCACTATAACATAAAAACAAGCAATTTAAATAGTAAAGGTTCCAGTAACCATCTTGCACATTAATATTCAACTTAGTGCACACCCAAGCAGTGCTAAGTGTTCTTCCTTGGCCTTGACTGGGAGCCTGGGCATATGTAGCCCCTGTGCTGCCACTGTATTTTCCTTCCCTGCAATTCCAAGCAGCATCCACAGCGTACCCTTTGGTTTCTGTGGGTGGTGTCACTGCTTATGTTCATTGACAAACCAGGTAGGTAGAAGCAGAATTGTTCTGTATCTGAACAAGATGATTTCTGTTATCTTCAGTCTGAAATATATGCAAATTCCCAGATGTATTTCTGCAAAGGGGCAGATCTGTCCTGGGGCAGTAATTGGATTGCAATTACTCAGATAACTGCTACATGCCTTTCTTTATATGGAAGATAAGGCTTATATGCATGAAAGACAGTAAGAACAGCGTCTCCTACTAAGGATCCAGTACCTGAGGCATTCATCAAGACCTGAAGCTCCTCATGCCCTTTGTAACCAGATCTTGACAAATCAGAGAGCTGGGCAATCACCAACCATGTGAAGTTCAGCAAGGGAAAATGCCAGATTCTGTCCCATTCTGCTGGATGGGACAATCCTGGATGTACAGACAGCCTGGGGAATGAGGTGCTGGAAAGCAGTCCTGGATGATGGCAGGTTGAATATGAGTTGCAGTGCCCTGGCAGCCAGGAGGGCCAACCATGTCCTGGGGGTATCAGGCACAGCATTGCCAGCCAGGCGAGGGAGAGGATTGTCCCACTCTGCTCTGCACTGGGGTGGCTTTGCCCGGAATATTGTGGCACTTGTGGGCATCACTATATAGGAAAGACATTAGGTTTTAGAGAGTGTCCAAAGGAGGGCAATGAAGATGGTGAAGGTTCTGAAGGGGAAGCCGTATGAGGATTGGCTGAGGTCACTTGGTCTGTTCAGCCTGGAGAAGAGGAGTCTGAGGAGAGACTTCACTGAGGTCTTCAACATCCTCATGAGGGGAAGCAAAGGGGTGGCTACTGATCTCTGTAGTGACCAGCGACAGGACTTGAGGAAAGAGCATGATTCTGAGTCAGGGGAGGTTTAGGCTGGATATGAGGAAAAGCTTTTTGATCCAGAGGATGGTTAAGGCACCAAAACAGCCTCCCCAAGGAAGTGGCCACAGCATCAAGCCTTCTGAGTCCAAGAAGCGTTTGGATGATACTCTCAGGCACATGGTGTTGTTCTTGGGGGTGTCCTGTGCAGGGCCAGGAGTTGGACTCGATCCTTGTGGGTGCCTTCCAAGTCAACATATTCTGTGATGAAAATTCCATCAATGTAGTAACAGGTCTGCATGTTCAAGGACAAAACTTGTCTTTTTTTTTAATTTTGGGGGTTTTTATATTTTATTTTCCTCCTCTTGAAGATAGTGGTAAAATTCTTCATTGGAAAGTGTCTCCTTCATTTGAATTTGCTGATAAAATAAAACAGTATTTTTCATGTGACCTAGAAGTGGGCATTGACAAAATTGTACATATTAGTTGCTTTTAATCACTTTATACTTTCTAGCGTTCCTTCTTTGCTTTTCTTTGTGCTTCCTCATTACTAAAGACTAAACAAAATATTTTGCTTTAATGACAGTGCCTCTGATCCTGCAGATTTTCTTTTACAAGGAGACTTGTTTTGTAGTTGTTCGGTGTAGGGTTGCATTGGTCAACCACAAATAAATTTGCTTACCGTAGTTCCATGTGAGCCCAGAACAGAACAAGAAGTGAGCAGTCAGTGTAGGCCAAGATCAAGAGGTGGAGAAATCAAAAGATGTGCCATTATCCAGATCCAGATGAAAGCATTGTCAGAGAACAAGATGAGGTATTATGAGATGGTACATCCCATCCAAGTGCCAGGAAGCCAGAGAGTCCACATGGGAAGGAGACAGAGTCAGGGACAGGTAACAAAGAGGGCACCTGGAGTGCAGTGCAGCATGAACAGGCAGTCCCTTCCCTTAGACACCCAGCTGAGCAGGCACTCGGGCACAAGAACTGCCAGGATGGTTTGTGAATAGAAAGCTGCCAGCAGTGCTGTGGTTTGAGCACAGCCTGCCTGAGGCTAAAAGGCTGAAAGTGAGCTTTTGGTGTTAACCTCCAATTTGAAATGACTCTGTCTGTGGTAAAAAGTGAAGTATTCTGTAGCATTACATCCCATAGCTCTGAATACAGAATTTGGGATCACTTTCTATAATTAGCTGAGATTTTAATTTTTTTTATTTACTACAATTTTTTAAAAATGCTTTCCAGGAAAAGGCATTAGAAACCTAAAGCTGACTACTTAAATTTTAAAATACAAAGCTATGTCCTTCAATGTGGTTTCCCAGCAGTAGTCCAGTGACATACCAGGTCTAATTTCTAAGCTCCCAGCTCAGTTTTAGGTGCTGAGATCAGTGTCCTCTCACTCTCCCACTTCCTAGATCAGCAAAGGATTTATTAAAACTGTAGCTACCTCCTCAGCTGCTTTGAATCTGTTCTTCCTGTCACAGTTCTGCTTAATATGTTGGCATTATTAAAAATCTAATCAAAGTTGTTACTCAGCGTGACTGTGAGTACCTCTGTCTGGTTTAGAGCTTTTGCTATCTGTCCTCTCTCACGAATGTGAGCTTAGAAATCATAAAGAACAAAACTCTCACAGGAAAGCATACTGGAAAAAAGCCATCAGATGTAGATGCCTTAGAGTTTCAGCAAGGAAGTGACTCTGCAACTTCAGAAAAAAGGACAAAGTGAACCAATCTTAATTTAACTTTTGGGGGAGAAGACAAATCTTTTTGGATACTGTTTTTTCAGGTCAGTAAGATATTTTGTCAGGCTGCATCCCTTTGTTTCTGCATATGTAACAAAGTAATTCCTAGGAGTCTCCCTGAATGAAACACTGCATCATCTTCTGAAAGCACTGATCTTGGACAAGGGTGTCTGGTAATGTAAGCAGATTCTATCATGTGTGAAGGAGGCAATCTAGCAAAACCTTCCAAAATAAATAACCTTCCAGTCACACTTAGGTATATGCCTCATTTTGGATCTTCTCTTTTAGTCCCTTCTAGCACAGCTTTCCAAGTGACAAAGATGTTTCTGCCACTGTACTGAAGGGACTGCTAGGCAGCAGTGCTGGGCAGCTGCATGAAGTTATGTAAAATCCATTGCAGAAACAACTTTAGAATAAAAAAAAAATTTTAAAAAAAGCAAGCATGTGTCTCATGGCGTTTTACAGCTCAAGTATCAGGAGATGAAGGTTTATGTTCAGAGATCAATGCAGGACAAGTGGAGTCTATCTGGAGAGCAAAGCCATCTTTTAGGCAGATGTATCTGGGGAGCTGTGTAAAAGGCCCTGGTTAAGCCTGGAGTTCAAATTGTTCTTTGCAGATATTTTAAGCAATGAATGAAGGTTAGATGTAAATTCTCAACCCCTCCTCTCATTAAGGCAGGCAGATTTACTGTACTTTGAATTGTCTCCATCCCAATAGGTAAATTTTTATTGGATTTTGAATTTGTCTCTATCCCAGGACTCATGTGATACCTATTCCCTCCTTCTCATCCTTTCTGGTGTCAAAGAGGTTAAGGAAAGACTCATAGAATCACAGAATAGTTTGGGTTGGAAGAGACCTTGAAGATCACCTAGGTCCAACCCCTCCCTGGAGAGGGACAACTTCCACTGAATCAGGTTTTTCAAAGCCCCATCTAACCTGGCCTTGAATACGTCCAGGGATGAGGCATCTGTGGCTGCTCTGAGCAACTTGTTCAATGCCTCACCATCCTCACAGTAAAGAATTTCTTCCTAATATCTCATGTAAACATGTCCTCTGTCAGTTTGAAGCCATTTCCTCTTGTCCTATCTCTGCATGCCTTTGTAAGAGGTTCCTCTCCAGCTTTCTTCTCCTCATTACTTTTTCATTCATGCTGCCCTGGAGTAAAGCTCAAAAGGAACTTTGTGTTTGGCATTTGTTGATGGCAAGCTACTCGATACTGCTCCTTGTGCTATCTGGCATATGGTGGGAAAAGTTCTTGCAGGATGGAAAAGTGATTTGAAGGTGAGCTGTTAGGAGTCAATTCCTCAAGCAAAACTTTGTTATAGAGGATGGGTGGAAAAAAATCCAGGTTACCTGTGGGTTGCTGGTTTTGCCCCCTCTGTAGCTCTCAGAGAGGGGACAAGTTAATGCTCTTTTTGGTTTGGTCGTCTTGGAGTTTTCAGACACCAGGTGAGCTGGGCAATGTCTGGAAGCAGGGACTGAGGAAGGAGAGTGGCAGAGGATGATCCTGGGAGCCTTGCATGGCACTTGGCAGGTAGTGACTGTGCATGTGACAGCAATGCCGCTGGTGCCTGGCGCTTCCCTTTAAGTTTAAGGCGCGTTTAATGGCGACCTTCTGCCACCCAGAGAAAGCAAAGTGATAGATCTGTCTGATTTGCCTTGGTTACTGTTAGTAATTGAATTTAGTTAGAGCAGCACTGCATCTCTGCTGCAAAGTTAAGCAACAGCTTCTGTTTTGATCCCACGGTACCAGCATTTGTGTCTCAGCCTTCATTGTTCCCTTGCGAGTACCGGGTGTTCTTTGTCTGCAGTGGCTTTCTTGTCTCACAGGTCTACTATTTTAATTCACTTTCTAATTTCTGTCTCTCCCTTTCTTGTGTCTGTCTCTTCCTCCAAATCTGTGTTAGGTGATGCATATGTGCAGAAGGGGCTGTTTCTAATGAGCTTCTAGACAGGGAGAAGGCAAAATAGATCACTTTCAAAATTGAAAGAGAAGGGTGGGGGTGGGAGTTTACACTGAGAGACACTGTATTTTTTAATAGATTCTTATTTAATTAAGAACACTTCTGGAGGGATGAAGAATGGTGGTGTCTTCAGTAACACATTAGAGAACAGCAGAATATTTGTTTGGATATTTCCCCCCCATCCTTCCCAAGCATTTGGGGATATTTCTTTTTAAGGACTGTCTTTGTGCTTTTACTTTACGTGCTGTGGTTAATAAAGAAAAGAACACAACCATAAACCCATTGTGAAGTACCTGTGTTGTCTGAAATGCATTGAAATGAGCTCTTTTTGACGCACATGTGAAGCCTGATGCCTGTCTGATTAGGCACTAAAAATGGGGAGAAGGTTCCAGGCTTATACTGACATTGATTGGATCAGATAGACTCCCTTTAATAAAGAAAAAGCATTTTTAATTAAAAATTCAGAAATAGAAAAGAAATATCTTCTGAAATTAAGAAGAATTGTCACTATAATGGATGCAACCAAAATACCAGTTTGACATAAGTATTTTAGTACATCTTTTTCCAAAATATTCCATTCTCAAGCAATTTCCAATCCAAATGATAGAAGAATAACTTCTCCCTCTAATCTTTGTAAATGCAGGAAATTCTGAGCCATATTTGAAGCCAGCATATGCAAGCTCAGGGTAGGAGTAGGATCTTCAGAGACCAGTAATGAGTTATAAAGAGCTGAACCACAGCTCTCACTATTCCTTACAAGAAATGAGTGCTCTTGCAAAACTCTGTTGGCACTGCTCGAGTGAGTACTCACTCCTTTGTGATAGAATCATAGAATGTTAAGGGGTTGGAATGGACTTTAAAGATCACCCAGTCCCAACACCCTTGGGCCATTGTCAGGGACACCTCCCACTAGACCATGTTTCTTGAGGTCTTGTCCTGGCTTTGAACACTGCCAGGGTTGGGGCATCCACAGCCTCCCTGGACAACCTGTTCCAGTGTCTCACCACCCTCACAATAAAGAATTTCTTCCATATATCTAACCTAAATCTCTGCTTTTTCAATTTGTACCCATTACTCTTTGTCCTGTCATTACTACTACTGTTCCTGATGAAGAGTCCCTCTCCAGCTTCCCTGTAGGCCCCCTTCAAATACTTTTATTCTTCTTTGCCAGATGGACACCATCAGCCCCAGTAAACCAGGCTTGGAAAAACGAGTCCTGTGGTCTGAGTAACCAAAACTCTGACTACGGCACCATTGCTCTAACCATTTGTTGACCTGCAGATCCATCTGGCTGTTTCAAGCCCCTCTCTTTTAACCTGCAGAACTGATGAAAAACCTACTTGAGCTCTGCTACCACCTCTCCCAGGACTATATAATCTCTCTTCATACTTCCCAGACTGCCGCCAGCTATATCGCCAGGTCCCCCATGGAACACCACTAACGGGTAATAATCAGTGGGTTTGACAAGGCTTGGTGGCTTCTCAGTTATGCCCCTGATCCAGGCTCCTGGAAGGCAGCACATCTCCCCTGAGTGCAGGTCAGGCTGACAGGTGGGTGCCTCTCTGCTTCTCAAAGTAGACTCACCCACCATTATCACCCACTGCTTTTTCTTGGTTGAACTAGTTGTTAATTTTATTTGTGGAGCAGGTTGGGCTGCTCCACTTAGCTCTGACTGTTCTTCCAGTCTGTCGGGTGTTGCCTCGTTAGCCTGAAGAGCTATAAAGTGGTTCTGAGTAGGGATATCCAGCTGGGCAGGAATGTCTGACTGCAAAGGAAGCCCTTTCTTTTTGTTAGTTCCTTTCCTCTTGTTTTGTTGGAGTTTTTTGTTTGGTTGATTGGCTTTTTCTTTTTTCCCCCACTACTTCCCAAGCCCCTGTGTTAATGCCCTTCCTCCCTTCCATGTGTGCCACGGTGTGAATTTTTGGCGACTCCTCAGCTGGTGATCAGGTGTCCCTGAGCTCAGGAATCACCACGTCAGTCAAAAATCATCTGCCTTCAGTCTGACTTAGTTAAGTGTTTGGTATTTACTAAGGACAAGTGGTTTGAACTGCAAAACTGTTAGCGAGCTCTCAAACAAGGGGCAGATTATGGATGTGGTGGTGCCAGGGGAGATGCCAGCCAGCTGGTAACTTGCTGAGCTCAGCCATGCTGGGATGCAGTGTTTTCCAGCACTGAGTGAAGAAGTTTGGGGGTTGAGACTTTCTGTGGCATCACAGCAGTTTGGAATCTAGGCATAGTGTTTAAATCTACTTCTTTTTATCTGCTCGGAGTCCTCACTATCAGCTGTGATTTTGCTATCTACACTATCTTGTTTTCTCTTGTTAAAAATAAGAACAAAATCTTCCTGCTCTCTGTTGCTCCTTTGTTAAATATCAGTGAAAACCAAGAGAACATTTGAGAGCAGCAGTGAGAATACCTATTGCAAAGCACTGTCTGATCCCTTCCCACCACAATGACACAGAACAGACCGGTTACTTGTGATCTCACCTCAGAACAGGATGGTTAAGCAGATGCAGTTCATGTAAAATATATGGGAGTTCCTTATAATCACTTTAGGAAAACAGGAGTTTGTTTATTCTCGAAGCAATGTTATTAGCTACAGGTCCCATTGTATCCTAGCAATTTAGCTGTGTCAAAGATATGATTAGGCTACAGCAGTGGGACTCAAGCAAAACTGCCAGATCACATTAGTAATATAATTTGTGTCTGTACAGCAGCCATTTCCAGCTTTTTTTCTATGCAAGGCTCTGTTGTAGATTTGGTTTTCATTCTTCACTCCTGTTCATTGAAGGGACACATGAGATTATAAATTGGTTGTTAAAAATTCCCATTAGTTGGAATTTAGGAATTAAGAAGTAATTTTGACTCTTTGCATTAATGTTTGGATTATGGTTGATGGCAAAGCTGAGTTGGGGCCAGATGTGTTCTGATTTCCTATGAGCCTTCAGTTCAGGCCTTTGGCTTTGTCATATGTAGTGTCTTTGCTCCATATAATCCCCATGCATTAAAAGCTGACTTTTAAAGATGTAATCTCCACTGAATATACTTATATGTAGTTCAAGAGAAGGTTTTTTCGGAATCACATAAGGCAGGAAGGGCCTTCTTCCCTTTTTCTTTTTTTTTTTTTTTACAGTGGAAATGAGGTACGAACCACTGTGTATTCCCAGACTCAAAAGAATCCTAGTCCTCTCTAGGAACAAAATGTTCTGTCTGATATTTAAGTAGCTTTTTAATTTTTACTATTTTTGTAAAAATTCTTCTGTGGATTCTGGCTTGCTTGAATCCACCAGTCCAGATCTGTTAAGCATGGCAGACACTAGATTCAAGGACGAGATCAGTCCATTCTAATAATTTTTCTAGAACAATATTTTCTATTTAGCCATATCCCTCTAAGCTTCCCAGTTTTACACTTGCTGCCTTATCAAGAGGCTGGTTTTGTGATTTGCATTCTTCATCAAGGAGAATTGTGCGATTTTCATTTAGCAAATTGAGAAATCTCATAAAGAAAAAGTGTGAGCAGGCATTATTTAGCCCCGCATTTCTTTTCCTTCAGTCCCACTAGTGCTAAATTCTGGTTTTAATTTCATTATTGAAATTTTAATTTCATTACAGGACCTTGTAAAGATCTGGCTGCATCCCAAAACAGCCTCTTGAAAAATACCTCTAAAGTTGCAGCCATGCCAAATAACCTGCTGCAAGCAAAGGTCTCAAGGTATCACCACTAGCAAGCAGTAATTGCTCGTTTGCAAGGACAGCTTAGTATCTCTTCCTGACAGATCCCTTGGGAATTGCAGACAGGGATATATGTGTGCTCTCTGCTCTCTCTTAGCTACATCCACTGCAGTGATATGGACAAAGCATCGAGTCAGATCTGTGGGCAACACTTCAGAGGAACTAAGCCTGGAACTGGCTTGGATCTTGGCTGGTTCCACCTTAATAATGACACCTGCAGACAATGCTTGATGAACTGGCTGTTCCAACCACCAATAAAGATCCATGAAGTACAGGATTGCCCCAGTGTGTGCCATAGCTGGGGCACCTGAGTCTTGGAGTAGCTAGAGACCAGCCTGAGCAGGGCAAGCTGTGTTTCAGGAATACTGGGCTCATCTAAAACATACTTCAAAAAGCACTCCTGGCCATGTGAGAAGAGAAATAGCTTCTCAGTTTCTGTTTTGATTGCTTTGGTGTTTATGTTTGTTGGGAATGAGGGGAGGCTATGTATTCTGGCTGGGTGTACATCACCACAGGTGACATGCTACTCCATTTGAGATGAACCTCAGCAAAGGCTATGAATTTTAAATGTAGGAAGTTGTCATCTTCAGTTCAAACGTGCTGTTATGTCAAAACCACAGGCACACTGGAAGCACTAGCTCTCAAGTGTGCACGTGGGCACTTCTGCTTTTTGTACCAAGACATGGTAAAATCACAGTTAAGATATAAGATGGGAGCCTTGGAGGTGCAAATGCTGCTGTCTGAAGATTTCTATTGATGCAATACTGCAAATAGCCAAGCCCTGGTTAACCTGGGTAAGAGAGAGCTGAAAAAGTGTGAAAGTTGTGCTAAAATCACAAATGGGTGCAAAAGCAAAGGTAGAGGATGAAGGAATTTTAGGCAGTTGGTGCAAACGAGAAGCAGCAGGGCAGGTAATGAAGCTGTGAAACTTCACCATAGGCTGCAAGAAAGAGTGAAAGCCTAAACTGGATCAAAAGAGAAGGTGGGCAAATTCCTGGAAGGGAGATCCATGTCAAGCTATGATGGTCTGAATACCTTTTCGAGGCCCAAGGGTCTAAGTTGCTGGGTAGGGTGTACAATGGGGATGGCATCCTCTGTATTGCAGTGCTTCTTGCAGTCTCTAAGCACCCATTGCTGCACCGACAAAGAAAGGATACCAGGCTAAATGGATCTGTGATCTAGTATAATGGGGCAATTTTTGTAAAAAAGCCTAAGAGAAGACATTTGGAATAATTTTGTTTAATTCTTTTTTAAAAAAAAACATTGGTGAGGCAGTATCTTGTGAGAACACAGAAGCTTAAGGTATTGCTGTCAATCAGTATGATGCCTTGGATAGTTTTCAAGTGCCACAGTCACTTGATCCTCTCACTCATGAAGACAGAGTGTTGTAGGAAGGCTTAGCTACACTGCAGTGTGTGTGTGTGTGTGCTTGAGCCTGCACACAGAGTCTGGTGGCTGCTAAGAGCTGAACAGCTTGTACTGATCTGTATAAACTCTAACCCAAAGTGCCATCCTCCTTTTATGGATGTAAAAAAGTCAAATGAATTGACTTAGGTTTTTTAGTGATGGTGCTCACCTGGGCAGCACAACCAAGCACTGCCACTTCATTCCTTTGACCACCACCAGCTCGTGCCACTCAGCTGCAAGCCTGACACTTAACCATGATGGTCAATATGTTTCAGGTCTGGAGCATCTGGAACAGCATCCCCCACTAATGGAGAGGAGAGGGTTAGTCTGGGACTGGGGCTGCTGAAGGCAATCATTACTTCTCCACAGGGCTGAGTGGAGAGAAGGGGAGAGGAATGAATCAGCCTCCTCCTGCACGTGCCCTCACTGGCTCGGCAGGTGCTTTACCTGTTGGAACTTGTAGGGTCAATTAAATAATTTTTGCTAATCTTTCTCAGCTTGTACCCCCTTGCATCTGGCTTTGGAAGATGAACATTCTGCAGTCAGATTTTGATGCAAGCTGAAGCAGTCTTTATAGAAGCCCTAAACCATTACAGGTTTCTGGTTTAAGTTTAAATTATTTTCCTTTAGTTTGTTTCCCTTATGCTTCAAAAGGTTTCTAGACATGAATACCTGCAAAATGTGAAGAGAAAAAGCAATCTTGTTTTCAGAGATACTGACATGATTTCACTGTTTCTTGCAAGTTCATTTTTCAAATGAATAATTCCCATAGTGACCAGGAGAAATAAAAAGGCAGTAAGGGATTGGGTGCTGGTTGTGAAGTGGACCTACCTAATGCTACCGTGTATCAATTATATTTTCAAAACTATCAATTGTAGTTTTCAAATCCTCCAGACCATGCGAGTTATTTTTGACAGATTCTGCCGACCATGTCCTTTGACATCTGAGAATGAGGGTGGTCTGGCAGTAGCTTTTGAAAGAACATTTGTCCTCATCAGCAAGATAAAGCTGTCAAACGAACCCAGAGATATCCAGGGAAATAAAGAATGATTCAATACGCAAAACTAGTTTTCTAGTCCCAGAGAAAGGTAAGAGAAGGCACGTGTTTGAGAGCAGCATTCAAGTATCCAGATGAATGAGAGAAGGGAGAATTGGAATGACAGGGTGAAGTGAATATTCTGGAGGATTTAAATCATAGGAATTATTTTTTTTAAATGTTTCCCCAAAATACCAATTTATCAATTATGATCTTTGTGGCATTTCAGGCACTTGCATTTGCATCTTAGGTATCTGATATCCAATACTGTGGGGAAAACTGATGTTTCTGATATTGTGTTTTAGCTCCGTACATAGAGTAGCCAGAAGAAAGAGTAGACTGAGTCTGTTACAGGAAAGTATGAGTTTATTGCATTTTTTTTGAGAGTTGAATTGTTTAATGGAATGCAATAACAAGTTACTAGTAATTGCCTCAAAGGAGCCATGAGATGGAACAGATTGTAAGAACAAGAGTAATTTAATGCATGGTATCAGCAAGTTGCATCAAAGTAGCTACCTCTCTGATGTGTTCTCAAAAGTTTGTGGCTGACAGGCTCCCTGGGAAATCATTCCTCATTGGTTTAATGTTTTCTCACCAGGACAGGATTCACTTCCCTGGTTTTTTTGACTTTTAATATACTTTAATTGAGCAGAGGGTGGTTGCTTGTTTGGTGTTTCATTTGGTTGCTTTTTTTCCTTTAATGTGTGTGACAGCATATGTTGGAGTGCATTCCATGCCAGTAAAAAGCATCTGACTAACATCCTTCAAGCTGGCAACAAGCTCATGCTTGTTGTGGGAGTGCTTGTAAGCCCTGACCACGTATCAGCATCCACTGTAAGGGCTGAAGGTATCCACACCTGGGCAGCGCAGATATAGCAGAAAAAAAGATACCCTTGTGCCTTCATTATCCACAACTGAATGAATTAGTTGAACATCAGTAATGAAAGTCCCTTTTTCTCTGTTCTCAGCTGCCAGTACTTTTCTATTCTGCTGCATTCCAGGGCTAAGAGCAAGAAGAAATTCCCAGACCTATAAAGGTCCTTCAACTAAAACTGGCATTGTGGAGTAAGGATAAAGTAGTTGAAGCTCTTGGAGGACATCCACCTGAGCCACTGCTTAAAGCAGGGCCAGCTGGGTTCTGAGCCTCCCCAAGGATGGACAACCCACAGTTTCTGTGGGCAGCCTGCATCAGTGTTTGACTCCAGTTGCACTGAAAACTTTTTTCCTGGTGTGTAACTGCAGTTTCTGTGTTAAAATTCATGTCTTGCCTGTCTATCTACCACTATGTGGTCCACTAGGAGACTGGCTATACCCTCTCATTCATTGAAGACAGCAAGAAAACCTCCCTTTTGCCTGCCATTTTTAGGGCAAACCCACATTTGTTGTCATTACTGTAGGCAAAAGTGGGGAGGTAGGATATAATAGTAGGCCCTTGTGCTGGACCTGATGCTGCACAAGGTCATTTTGTGCAGACCAAGTTTGATTTCCTGCAGCAGCCTTGCTTTATGTCAAACTTGTCGGCCTCAGCCAGTGCTTACTGGAAGGATGGAACATTTGGAGGTAGAAGCTGTTTTCCTTCTGGGGTATCTTCAGCCCTAGAACAGAGCTTTTGAAAACTGGCAGTTGTGAAGGATTCCTGTGCCACTTTCTGCAGGAGGGAGGAAGGAATGGAAAGAAGGGATTAACGGTCATTGCTGGCATACTTAGCTCTTCCAATAATGAATAATTACTAACTAAGCAGGGCTCTTGCTACAAGCTTCTTTCTTAACAGTTTAATGAATCCTCTCTGCATTGTGGTGAGGATTCTTCTTTTCATTCTATACAACGAGCAAATTTTAGCTAAAAATCCCAGTAGTTCCTGCATTTTGCCTGTTGAAACTCCCCCCTGCTGTTCAAGCAGGTGTGGTGTACACTGCCTTATGTCCTAGGCTGCTGCTTGCTGATGAGGTAACCAGAGAATAGATGAGCAGGAATCTTGGCACACAGTTTGCGAAAACAACCCGGTGGTATGGATCTGCACTCTATTAATTTGCTGGTTTATTATTATTTGAAAAGTAAGACATTTTCTGCAGTTAATTTCCTGCATTCAGGGAAAGGGTTGCCAGGGAACATACAGCTATCTGCAGAACTTGCTGTTACAAATTCTTCTCAGACAGTTCTGTTTGGTAATTTCTTCAAAATTTGTTTTTCTTGTGGTGATTAAATGCAGTGTACTTGTAAAGACATTTTTGAGTATGTTCCATCTTGCTAACTGATCCCTGTGATCAGTCATTGTTGCTGTGGGACTGTCTGCCCTACAGCAGGAGGAAGGGTGATTCCCTAGGGATGAAATGCTTGTGTCAGATGCTCACAATTCCAGTTCTGGGATCTGAGAGCAAAGAACCATCCAGAACATTAGGTCTGATCTAAATTACTGCTTTTATTACTAATTAGAGAAGTGATTTCCTCTGTCAGTTAGGGCATTCCTTTTGTTTTAGACCCTTAAAGGGAGGGTATAGTTCCCCAAAATGAAGGGCATAATCTTAGGTATTCCCAGCACTGCCCTATATTTCTGTGCAGTGAATCATTTTTCTGTATAAGAACAGGTAATAAATAACTCTACAGTTAAAATAGTAGAAATTGTTTTGTGCATGAACAAGGCCTTAGTTATTTAAAAAATAAAATGCAAACCCCACACCTTCATCCTTGTCCCAACCCTTAAAAGAAAGTTGTGGTTTAGGATACTTGAGGCAAACTAAGAACTGTTTGCCATGATGTTACATTCTCTGAGACCAGTGGCAAAACTTTTACTTTCTCTGGTTGTAAAAATTGGAAAGAGATCAGCATCTTGAGCTGATGATAATGATGAGGAAGCCAAATCACCTGGGATCATAGGACAGGCCTGGGATATAATGTCAGGAGGCAGAGACAGCCTGTCACACAGACCTCTGGAAGCCAATATGTACGATGGTAATACACTCTGTAACTCTTGAAGCAGTGTGGGGTCTCTCCATGTGAACTGCTGTCCCCAGCCTTTCATTTCTAAGCCATAGCATTTCTAAGTTATATGGTCTTACAGGAAAGAACATGCTTAGTCACAAGCAAATATTTATTTTACAACTTTAGGCAGGGAGGCAAAGAAGGAACAAGCTGTTTTTCTTGTTGACTTTGAGGATTTTGCTGGTACCAGCCTCTTACTTCCTCTTGCCCATGAGTAGCCTGTGTCTTCTCCAAGTGTCAGGGTGGTAGCCCTCAAGCTGCCAAGTGCTAAGTGCATTTGATCAGTATCATTAGCAGCCCCAAGTAATTGATTATCGTCTGTAGCTGAGTATTCAGAGCAAGCACACAGCCAATGACAGTCACTTAATCTGTCATGCCTGCATGTTCTTGTCCTCCTGAGATCTATCAGCTATGTAGCCTCTGACCCCATCAGGAAAATCACTGATGGCTGTTTCGTATTTACTGTGTACCCATTATGTCACCTGTATTAACCAGCTGAACTGGCTGCAGTGTGCATAGGAGAAGGATTTGTAGCAGTGATAGCAGAGTTTTTAGATCTCATTTTAGTCTCCCTTTTCATGCATATCCAAGCCTGGATTTTTGTGAGAAGAGAGGATGGTCTTTGAATGTACAGTGTTCAATTATTTTTCTGGTGTTAGTATTAATTGCAAGACTCAAAATAGGTTGATTAGAATAAGACCTCACAGGGGTGTTTATAATTCAGATTTTAGAGATGTGACTAATGAATAACAACCACAGCTAATCAGTTCTCAAAACTGATGGTAATGAGCAGAAAAGGGGGAGGAAGCCAACCTGTATCTCTGCTAATGTATTTTTTTGAGCACTGCAGTGGAAGATGGCAAGGTCTCTTAAAAAGTGTTTGACTCGGATGGACTTCTTGATTTTTCCCAAGAAAAGCCATTTTTAAAAGCAATCCTTGAAGATTAATTTTAAATAATCAGCTGCCAATTACAGCCTTTAATGTTAGGGTAGTATTTAATTGTTGGAATGGTTTGGAAATTCTAGGCTTCTTATGGCTTCTTTGGGCTTTTTATTTATAAGTTGGGTTTTTCTGCATTCATAACTGCTACAAAAATGAACACTGAACACTGGAGTCCTTTATTCACAGAACTGGCACCAGAGAGGCACTGGCAGTGCATTTTTCCTGTGTTTCCAATATTTTTGACCTTGATGAAGGTCATTTCTTAAAGATGAGGTGATTTAGTAACTCTCTTGCTGTACTCTGGTCAGTCCTCTGCCTTTGTGCATGTGTTTGTTTAACCATGCAGTGAATTTGCTGTCCTGAATAAGGAAGAACTTGAAGTGTATCAGATGCTCCTGAATTGGAATGATACTTCAGTCAGGAATGATCCTGATCCACA
This sequence comes from Myrmophylax atrothorax, assembly GCA_026770055.1. NCBI lineage: Eukaryota > Metazoa > Chordata > Aves > Passeriformes > Thamnophilidae > Myrmophylax > Myrmophylax atrothorax. The sequence continues at coordinate 9,789,441 of JAOXXN010000471.1, read as the reverse complement.
CAGAAATGAGGATAGTGTTGGCCTTGGAAAATGCTTTTCATATCATAGGCAGACATCTACAAGCCAAATCCCTCTGTTTCTGCCATGGGCCATATCCTTGTAAGGAGAGAGTTTCCTCCCAGCCCTTTCAGGTTGTATGCATTCTAGTTTGGGGGGTTTTTGATACTAAAGGACACATTTGTTATCAAAGTGTGTTCCCTGCAGTTGAGCAAATAATTCCACTGACACCAGTGAGACTGCCTGTAGAGGGAAGGCAAGAGAAGAACTGTTCCTGGCTGGTGAGGCACTTGTCCACATTTCAGTGCCCTCAGGGAGGCTCTGCAGATGCCTCCTGTCCTTAAGAAAAAAACAACACCAAACACGATTTTGGGAACCCAATTTTGTCATTTGATATACAGCTGAGATGCCAATTTGTGTATTTTGTCTTTAAATAATACTGTAGAACCCAACTCAGGGTGGGCATGAGGATCAGGTTCCTCTTTTGGCAGTGAGCAGTGTGGTTTCTAAATAAAGCTAATGGTAGAAATGAGTTGTGTTTAATGTTTCAAATACTAGGACAAAGAGTATGCCAAGGTCAAGGTTATTCCAGTTGCTTAGGACCAGTATGAGGCTTTGGTGAAGTGAGACAGGCACCTCTGCATGTCTCCTGCCCTGTGCTCCCTGTTCCCACTGTTTATCACTCACAGTCCCTTGTGCTGCTACATGGACATGACCGCTGACATGGGACTAAGACATGGAGAGCCAGGTAACCCTCAGCTGTCAAACAGGTCTGGTAGGCTGATGTATGAGTGTTTATGCTTGAGAGAGGTGGAGCAGTCAGCTTAGAAAATTTTCTATCAGCTGTGAAGTTTTCTGCTTCAGAAGCATTTTAATGAATAATTCTGTTTTCTGCAGAAAGTCGAGCCTTTTGTTGATCAAATAAAACTAAGTAACTTTGTGTCTTTTAAGCATTTCACATGCATAAACATACATATATTATCAGTCAATATGTAATAGAAATACAGAATATTCTGAAGTCATGAGCAGTTTTGCCAAAGCCTGTAGTTTTTTTTATGGTTCCCTTAACTTAATAACAGCTCCTTTGGATGACACTAACCACTGCAACATCTCCATTTTTGCCCAGTGTCCATGATAGGATGTGGCCAATGAAACCTGCAGGAGAGTTTACAGCACCTGATGAAAGTTGTGTCAGTCTTTTAAGACTTCTGGGTAACTTCACTGTTCTGTCAATCTTCTGCTTTATTAAACTTTCCTAGGGTTCAGAGGCCTTAGTACCAACTTATCCCTTGGTGCCAATTGCAGTATAACTTCCTCTGGGTGGGACTGCATGTTCATAGCCCTTCCTCAGCCTCTGCTTTAGAGTTTGCAGTGGCAGCAGCAGGACTTACACAAACAGATCCAGCAGCGCTGGATAGTAAGGATACAGCAGTAAGGATACTGGCTGAAATTTTTCATGAGAAAAAGGCTCATCACTCAAAAGGCTGTTTGGGGAGCACATCACTTAAATCCATATCACTTCCTGGGCCAGTGCTTGGTATGAAGACATGTGTGAACTTTGCTACTGGAACATGAACAGCACATCTTAGGAACCGTAGAGAAAGGAAAGTAGGTGTTGGGAGGTGAGGGAAAGAAGGGAGCCTTAAGCAGTTTTTCTTCTCTGGCTTCAGCTTCAGGCTCTGAGGAAAATAAGGTTTTTCTTCATTCTTTCAACCTCTCCTTTAATTTATTTGCTGCCAGCCCAGGCAGAATAATCCTGCTGAATGGTTAAAAATCATATATTTTATACTGCAGCTGTGATCTTCACCAGAACAGAGATCTGAGGGACAGAGCAAACTCATGCAGGAAGCACCCTTAAAAATGCACAGTGCTTTCATTTCTCACAGTGGTGTGAATTTGTGAACACTGCCTAAAAGGGAGCAGTGCAGCCAGCATTACCCTGTATGCAGGAAGAGAAGGAGGAGAAATGAAGATGCAGGTCATTAGTCATTTATCTGCTCAACCAGCTTCTTCCTCTGCCAGGCCAAGCATCTAGGACTGGCAGGGGCAGGGTCCCAGAGCCCTGACATTCACAGGATCAGAGAATCACAGAATGGTTTGGATTGGAAAGGGCCTTAAAGATCATCTCATTCCAACCCCTATGTGATGGGTAGGGACACTTTACCCTAGTCCAGGTTGCTCAAAGCCCCATCCAATCTGGTCTTGAACACTTCCAGGGATGGGGCATCCACAGCATTTCTGAGCAAACTCTTCCAGTGCCTTACGACCTTCACAGTAAAAAATTTGTCCCTAACATCTAATATAAAGCCACTGTGTTTTAGTTTAAGGTATTTGCCTCAAAATTACCCTGCAATAGTGGTCACAGTCCCATTGGGCCCATGGATGGCACTCCATCAGCCTTGCATACACTCAGCCATGAGTCCATCATGTAAATCAGGGGTCTTTCAAGAAAAAAAACAGCTTAATAGAGGTAGAAGAGGTACTGGTTGACTTTGTTCAAAGTAGTTACAGCTCAAACTGTAGGTAATTAAAACAATGCAGAGTTTTGCACATAACATCTTGGCATGAACCTCAGATTTATGTGGGTATCAGCATGTGTTTGAATCCTTGCAGTTACTCCCTTCTTTTAAGCCAAGAGAAGATGGGACAGGAGAAGGACATTTTTAACATGCCTACAGTTAAGCATTGACATTTGTGTATCTTGGCACCCAGGTAAGAGGCTGGATGTTTGTACAATACATGTAAATGAGCAATAAAGGGTGATATTAAAGGCAGTGTCCATACAAATAGCTTGGACTGGAGTCTAGTAACAAAATAGAGCTTCTTTTATCTCAGGCTCGTTCACGCCTGTGTTGTAAAGCCATGTTGGCAACGGTGTGTCAGTCTGTAGCATTTACTTGGCCTGATAGTATTTGTGTGAGAGTGGCTAAAATGTGTCTATATTGGCAGTAAAGTGTGATAATCAATTGAATTAAGGCAGTTCACTGGAAACAGCATTTTTTCCCTAGTCTGAACAGTCCCTGGGGAGTTTTTCTAAAGTTCAGCATCTGAGACTATGCTCTCAAAATGGAGGCAGGACAATCCTGTTGTCATTTTTTTTTATCTCCTTTTCCAAGCACGCAATGAAAGCAGGTTAAATTTGGGTGTGCAGGCTGGCCAAGGGAGCTGGCTGCTAATACAGCCGGGGTATGGAGGGCTTCCTGGTGCCTGCAGACATCTTTGCCAGGCAGCACTGGGGTGGAAGGTGGCAGCAGGGCACAGGGAGGTTCATGACCAGCCGAAACAGTGCCCTCAGAGTGACTCAGGCCACGCTCCCGCTGGCACAGTTCTTATTCCGGGACGTCATGCTGGGCGATGCTGTTAAAGCCAGAGTGGACTTGTAGATGTGCCAGCCAGAAAGTCCTTTTCTGGAGTTTTTGTCTTGGTTTGAGGAAATGCTCCATAAACGGCACTTTTAAAATAGCCTTTGGCTGGTGCCTGCATTAGCTCTGCTGGCAGATGCCTTTGTGTGAGTGCACAGATCTGGTTATAGGGAATCTATTCCATGTTGTATTTAGGTGGTGCCTTTGCTTCCTGCATTTTCTTTTCCTTGCCACTAGCAACACAGTGACTACACTTGTTTTGTGCTTAAATCCTCTTTATAGTCTTTATTCTCTGAAGTAGCTGGATTGAAAAAAAAAAGTTTTGATGGTAGCTAACCAATGAAGCAGATTTTTATTTGGTCTAATTCTGTTTAGGTAGCAGAATAGGTACTCAGATGACAGGAGCAGATAAATCCCTAAATTGAAATGATGGATTTTCATTTTTAAATGAAAAACCCCTGTATTTTAGACTCTAAAAGCATGTAGGCCTTTGCAATTTGACTACACCTGGGTTTACAGTTGATATTAATGTGCATAACTGGGAGCAGAGGAAAGTCGCTGTCTCTGAAGCAGTAATTTACTGTGCTTCAGCTCTGAAAGAGTCTTATCTGTCTATAAACAGGAAGGTACAGACAGCTGAAGAACCTTTCAGAAAAATATTTTGTTCTACAGCATGACCAAGAAAGAATTTCCATCATTAGGACATACTTTTTCTGGAAATGACAAATTCATTTATGTAAATTGTGAGCTCACCTTTTAGAGTTCTTTGGGAACAGTGTTGCACAGTGAACCCCATGAATTCCAAATGCACACAGAAAATAGAGAAGTGAGAACACAGTCTCTTGTTTTTCTTTGATAGTGGTTCCCTTTTTTTTGTTTGTTTTATTTCCAGCAGAAAAACAGATAAATTCAGGGTGTACTCAGAAATGTCAGTGGGCTGACTTATACCATCCCATTACATGTGTTTGAAGTAAGCTTGTTTTTGCTAAATAGGAAACATCATTATGTTTAGTTGGGATTTACACTAGTATGGCTGAGACAAAACCTTGGACTTTGACTGGAATGGAAAAAGGCAATTCTATATGAATATGAACAAATGCATTTAAATATCTGTTATATATTCCTGACATTGAGCACCAAAGCTTCTATGGAAGATAACACCACTGCAGGAAGATTTATTTCTTAGCCTTTTAGTAGGGCACTTATAATGAAAAATCCACTTCTTTCATTTGTCCATCAAAATATGACTTACCTTGAATGGATGAGTAAAATTTTGCAGCTCTTCATTAGGACAGAAACAGAGTGATGCTAGGGCTGCCTTGGGAATTGCATTACTTTAATGTAACTTGTGCTGGGGGAGGTGTCTTGTTTATGCTTTGGTTTATTACTTTTAGCTGGCGTGAGTAGCACAAAGACACACGCAAGGTGATGATTTACACAGTATTGCTGGTGTTAATCCTATTACTTTGCCAGATATTGTTCATGCATCTCTTCACCTCCCACCCCTTGAACTGCAACTTTCTCTTTGCCTTTGTGAGTCACAGTGGAGCCTGGCATGATGGGCAGGTGTGGCTGGCAGTGCAGATGTGCTCCATGAACCACCCAGGATAAATGGAAGGAGGAGGGGATGGCTGCTCTGTGTGAGCACACACAAGTGAGAAAGGGAGGGAGGGAAAGGGGGCACATGATTTTCCAGCATGTGAATCCTGGAGAGCTGAAAGCAATATGAACTGATATTACTTCCAGGACAAAGTGGAAGAAAATACAGTGACCACATAACAGGGCAGAATATAGTCACCTTGGAGGAGTGGATCTTGTGCTTCATGCCACCACCTGCACCCAGAGTAACAGTCACTTCTGTCCCTGCAGCATGGTCTCAGGCTTCAAAGAGAATTTGGGATGTTTTAGTCAGCAGCATCACCCCTCCTTCTCCTTGTACCACTTGCACAAATCCTTTCAGACTTCCTTGTGGACTATGGCTATCGTATTGCTCCTGCACACTTCTGAAATGCCCTCAATGGGCACAGAGAGGGCTGTGCTCGGGGTGCCTTGGGCACTCCTGTTGAGGCAAATGTCACGCAAAGGGACAGGAGATGCGTTTTCCCCTCTGGGACGTGCTGAGGCACTGAGGGCACAGAGCCCAAGTCTGCTATCCTGTTTACAGGGCTAGTTGCCTTTCTGCCCACTGAGAGGATAAGTTGGCTTCTTTCCACAGAGATTTGCATTTTGACTGCCATCTCTCTGGAATCCTTTATGAAATGAAGGGAAGGTGTTGGTTGGCTGTAAAACCCAGGCTAGGAGGGCAGGCCTGCAGTGTGCTTGGCTTGACTTCCCCTGACTGCTGGGGAATGGTCACTCCAAACTCCAGATTGTAGCTGTGCAGGGCACTTTGCAGAATGAGACTCTCCTGCATGTGTTATGGTCAACTCTGGCCTGAAAAGGCTCAAGTGCATCAGAGGGGACCTGGTAAACTCTGTCAGTGAGTAACTGGTCAAAGGATAGAACAGATTTGTGGTGGAAAGCAATCAGTAGCATTAAAAGCAAGCAAACAAGCAAGCATCATAGTGTTTTGCATTTCTTTGTGTTAGAAGAAATTCCTTAGACCAAGCACCTCCATTTATACATTCTTGTTGTAATTGCACAGACCATGAGACTGGTTTGTGCAATTTAAAGAACAAAACCAAAACAAAAAAACAGTGTCGGTGTCCGTTACTTCTCTGGAAAGAGGAGTCAATTCCAAACTTTTGTTCATTTGCAACAATACATAGGGGCTGTGCAGTGACTGCCTGAATGTTAAATTATAGCACTTGTTTTACTCTTTATGTCTGTGTCTCATATGACGCAGTTTGTACCAGCAACATCTGAATGCTTTGGCTTACTTTGAAAGACTAGGAGAGTTAAGGGTCTTTCATGAAATAAAAGAAAATCCCAAAAATAGCCTTCTGTAATTTCTGAATTGTATTCTTAGCAGTATTAGCATATAGCTGGAGTTAGTTCATTTGCATTAGTGAAAAAGTCAAAGTGAGAGCAGAATTAGGCCTTTCTGAAAATCGAGGCAGAGTCAATTCTGATGCAACTCCATCTCGGCTTTGAACGGGAAGCCTGTCACGTTGCTTATGAACCTGGGGATGTGGATGTGTCACACTCATCCCAAACAGAAGTTGTGTGACATACCAAAAGAGAGAGTTGAACTCAGAGTTGGACTGGGGCCCATGGCTTTTCTGCCACCCCAACAGTGGCCAGAACCAGGGCACAGGATTTGCTGAGGTGATCCAGCCAAGTCTGTTCTGTACAGTGGCTTGAAGCAGAGACCCATCCCTTCTGCCCTGCCATTCAGCATTTCTATCCACGAAGTCCATGCTAATCTGGACTCTCTAAGCTCGTCTGCTCCCCCCTCAGACCCTGATGTTGCTTGTCTCTTGCCCCATGTAGGCATAGCATTAGATATTTGGAAGATGCAGGTTTGTGTTTGAGGAGAATGAGGGGATGACCAACAGCACTGTGGAGTCTGGGCACGTAAGTGCCAGGGTTTTCAGAAGAAATTGGATGCTCAGCTTGGATAGATGTTTTGGAAGTCCTGAGAGATGATATAGTGAGGTCTCCAAGGAGGAATTTTTTCCTCTACCTAGTTATCACAGTTATTCTTTGGCTGAAGCAGGAGGGTTGACAACCCATGCAAACTTGTAGCAAAATTATAAATCTCCCTACCGTGAATATGTATTATTTTTTTAAATCTTTAAGACTTTGTCTCCACAAGCCATTGAGCATTATTTTTAATCATACTGCCCTTTAGATATGTTTCCCATTAAATGTCAGGGTCCTCATTTATTTCTGTTTAAGAAAAAAACAAGGGAAAGGGAGATAGACCTTTTTTAAAGCAGGCATTATTGGATATACTTTTTGTCATGTCAGTCCTGACCTGAGTTATTTTTCAACTTAATAGTTACATTCTCTAAAATCTTTCCTCACATGTAAACTTCTCCATGGCTGTAATAACCTGTATTATTTTTGAAATGAGGTAGCAAGTACTTGAGCTTGAGTGTACATGGAGGCTTTACTTATTTCCTTGTATTAACACATTCTCCCATCCCGTTGTTTTGTTTCTTTGCCAATTCTTTGTCCTTCTGTACAGAGCAGGTGTTTTCACTCCACTGCCTATAGCAGTGCCGAAGAATTTTCCAGAGCAGTTGGAGTTAAGATAACATCCATTAGAGGGTATGAGGAAACTGCTGCTCTTTGTGTGCATTACCTTGCATTTGTCTACCCTGAGTGTCAGCTGATCAGCACTTTAAAAGACGAGCACTTTTTCCCTGTTAGGAATCTTTGTCCGTCTTCAGTTCTGGCATGAAGAATGGCAACTG
>JAOXXN010000471.1:9739754-9771464 GCA_026770055.1 Myrmophylax atrothorax | reverse complement strand
GGTTTCTGTTACTGTTTTTTTACCTTCCTTTTTATTTTTCCCTCTCCTGTATCTTACAATTCGCTTTTCTATTACACCCCAAATTTTCTGTTCAGACTTTTAATATGGATCCACTTTTGCTGCTGTGTTTATGAGTGGGTAGCTGCTAGAGGATTGCAAGAGAAAAATAGAACTGATAAGTTTGGCAAGTTTTACATCCAAAAGCAATGAAAAAGTATCCATGATTCAGTCTCTCTGCCTTAAGAGATAACTGCTAGTTACTTGGAGGAATTGCTAAGCTGTAAAGGAGACTTTTGTCCTTATGGAATTGGGATGTGCTGTGCAGAGGCTGACAAGCTCCACTCCAGGGAGTAGTGTGTGCTTGTGGGGTGTGTGTTGGACCTGAACAGCAAAGGAACTTAAGGCTGCAGAGGAAAATGTCAGAAAACAGGAAACCAGGAAGATCTGGAGGAGTGGGGACTGGATGGTATGTGTTTGTTTTTTCTTAAGGACTCTTTCCCTCATTCAGCAGAGTTATTATCTGTCTTCTTGTGTGTACATACAATGTAACTGGTGGTGGGAATGACATGCAGGGAAAGAGCTTTAGTTAGGAAGCATAAAGAACTTTACCTGTCCCCAAACAGTGCTGCGTGGAGGGATACACATTTCTGTCTCCCCTCCCCTCCCCTCCCCTTCTTTCATTCGTGGGAGCTGTCATAAAGTGGAAAAATCCCCATTTTTTAATGGTAGCAGGGAAGTTTTCTAGAAAATATTTAATTTGTCAACATGTTACACTAAAAAGTATATGTGACATAACTTGCTGGAGGAAACATTATTTTCACTTTCACAAATAGTAATGTAAATGTTAAATTTGCTTTTATTTCCCTTTCTTGGTTTTTAAAAGGAGAATAAAGTAATTGGCCAGATGTCTTTGAGATTTGATGATAGATTACGTAGCACAGAAGCTTGACACCTGGTAGAAAGTCTCTTTTCTGTAAAGCTTTTATAATGTAGCCATATAAACTCATCTATCTAAGGTAAACTGTTTTCCATCCCCATGAGACTCTCACAAATTTCTCCTAGTGGCATGGTGGAAGGATTCCACGAGGCTGCTCACCTGATGAGCAGAAAAGGCACACAAGTGGCACTTGTGAAATCCCAAGAGAGACTCTACCTGGAAATAATAATAACAGTAGAAAACATTTTAAATTTAGCCAGGACCATGCTCAAAAACATTCCAGTATCTTACTAGAAAATTACTGTTACAATATTGAACAGCTCCAATGGCTGGGTGTGGGTTAGATAGTTCAGTATCATGAGGTGATATCTGGCCTGTGTGCTCTATTTGTTGGCTTTATTTTAAGAGTATTATGTCTGCCCTCCTGTGAGAAGGGTGCTCAGTCCTTAAATATAGGATGAAAAGCTCCCTCATTTTCTGAAACACTGCAGGTCCCTCTCTTTCCAGAAACTTCCCTGAGTAGTATTGCCATCTGAGAGTCAAACAAATAATCCTTACTTGTCCATGCTCTCCCTGGGATTTTGGACTCTTGGCTCAAACAATTCTTTGCACAGTGAAGAAAAGAATTTGTTGAGCTGAATTTATTAATTATGGGCCAAATTTTCACATTCCAATTCTGTGCTTATCTATTCTAAGACAACCTAAAAACAAAGGCAAGACCCTTACAGTTCTGGTTTTATTTGACAGTGTGCCAGAACAAAAGTGGCATCATCTGAGAATGTAAAAATGAATATTCTGCTTAGAACGATTTTGTGTGTTTATGTTTCTTTAAATATAAGACATTAAGAAAAACCTTTCTGTCAGTGAGATCTAAGCAACAGCCTTTAGACAATTCTTGCTGCAGTTAAGAATTATGTAATAATCTGATTGTTATGAGTAAAAATAATAAACTAGTAAGGATTAATAGAATATTTGACTAGGAAAAAACGAGACTGATAGTCTTGTGTTTCTGTGGTCTGCATATAGAAAAGCTCTTCCGCAGAGGACCAATGCTTTTGGAAGAGAAAGGATTGAAATGAATGATGTAGTATAGCTTCAAAGAATAAATGTTTTGACTAATATCTTCCCCAGGACATTAAGTAAATGGTAAAGCGGAGTTTCTTTGCCATATGCTGTTCTATTTGCATGAAGGTGCTTCCATGAATTCGACTGGTTGATGCTGAGAAATACTGACTTACTGAAGCAGACTGAGCAAAGGATTTTATACATAGAATACTTTTACTTACTGTTGGTCTCTCTCCATCCTTTCTCTGCTCTTTAAAGGTTTCTATAGCACCTTTGCATAAGAGATAGTTTTAAGTGAGGATGCTGTGAAAGAAATAAAACCTCCTTATTCCTAATCCAGGTATCATCATGCTGCTTCAAGGAGAGCTGTATTAATGCTAATCATTCTCTCTTAATGCATTGCTACTTCATTGCAAGGTTGCTGCTGGCACCTCAGAGCCTGGTCTTGCAGGGATGGCCAACTGGAAAAGAGACAACTTGAGACTTTCTGTTCTCTGGCTCCCTGGAGAAGTGTAGCTGGGTGAAAAAGGAGGAGCAGGGAAGCACAGGAGAGAATATTGCTCTGTCTGCCTCCTTCCTCCTAGAAATTGTAGTGCTGGAAACTTCAGTCTGTTTAGGGCCTAAGTCTTTCTACCAGAGACCAAAATTATGGCAAGTCTGAGTTGAAAGTACCTTCTATCACCTTCTGTTCCCAGACTCCAATGTAGTAGCAGCCAGGCTCTGATTTCACAACACACCCATTGTGGAACTCGGGAAGTAGAAAGGCATGAAGGGTCAAGAGCTGCCTGTTACTATAAGTTTATCAGACCCAAAGTTTGATTGGGTAAATTAGGTGAATATTTAGCAGGCACAGGCTGTCCAACCTGTAAATATCGAGTGTGTAATATATGATGGGATAAACCGCCAATAGCTGGGCAAAGGCCCAGCAAATGCAAGGACAACCATGCAGGGCATTCACTTCCCCAAGCCAGGGCACGGCCACTTGGCAGAGCCCCAGCAGCAGAAGAGCCAGGCTGGGGAGGGGCTGGCCTTGGATAACATTCTCCTTTCTCTCCCTTCTTAAAATCGGTGCTGGCTTATGTTCCTGTTATTACTGACATGTTTCAGGCATAAACGTCAATAGGAGCTGGAGAAGCACAGTCTTTGTGTACTTTTGCTCCTTGGGGTTTTCTCTCCCTCCTTATTCTTCTGAGGAGACTTTTCTGAATAAGGCAATACTAGGCTGCTTTGCTACTGGCTGTCCTTGTGTCAGTCCACCAGCAGGAGATGCTTTGTAAGCTGGAATGAAGATAAAGTCCCAGAAGACCAAATAATCAAAATGAGCGGGGCGGGGGGGGCTCCCCAAAAACTACAACTCAAGTATTCTCTAACTTTGTGGCATTCACAGCTGGGTTGTGGTCAGGCTGACACAAGGCAACTGATTCCTAGTGGATCTGAGTCTTCACCACCGCGTGTTACTTGCCAAAACTGCTAGCTTGCTGCCCTGAGGTTGTCCTGGCCAGCAAGGAGTGGGTAGGTAGAAGCTGCTGCAGGCATTAGTTGCCAAAATCTGGCAGCCCAAGAGGCTGCCCACTTGGCCTCCCCATGATGTCCGTTGTGGTTTTGGTTTGCAGCTGTTACTCAGGTAAGGGGTTTATGTGAAGTGTGGATCAGAATCTAGAATTATATTCATCATAGAAATATTTCAATTCTGAGAGCTGTGGTACAGAATAATCACTTCTTCAACTTGCAAAAAAATAATCCTTCAATTTGTATTGGAAAAGCTTCCAGGGAAGGGCTTGAACAGATTTATATTGTTTCTTTCAAGCTGTACAACCTTGCTGCTGATAGAGCCTCTGTGCTTGCTTCTGAGGCAGAAATGCAGGCAAAACAATGCAAAACTTGTCACTTCCATAGGCAGAACTATCAACCTGGCAACTAATACAGAAGTGCCAAGAGAAGCATTATATTTGCCTGGATTTTTTTCTTTTTTTGAAGCTTTCTACAGGATTTGCTTGTATAAAGGAGATGCAAGGCAAAAGTACAGCTGAACAGATGCAAGTTGGATAACTAGAAGAGAGGGGCAATGTGTAGTGAACTTGCTCAATCACTGAGAGAGAGGGGAAGGAGGCTGTTACAGTCAAGGAGGTACGTGATGGTGATTGCTATATAAGAGCACTTTGACAGCATGTCCAAGAAAGCATAAGCTGGAGTTCTCTTGGCCACCACGTGGCCAGAGTGAGTTGGAGGGGGTTGGGTAACTCTCCTATAGCTGGGTGAGGTTTCCTGTGTTAGTTGTCTGTGACAGACAACTTTTTCAGAGGCATGGCCTCTGAAAAATGACTTTGAGATCCAAGTTCCAGATTATCATCCAAGTTTTGATCCCTAAGAAGTTACCCTTACCAGTTACTAAAATTTCATTACTCTGATTTATTGATTTCTTTGATTTACTGATATCGTGTTCAACATCAATAACCATTCCTCTGATCATCTGAATATGCAATAGAGAGAAATCACGTGCTACTAGATGACTTTAAATCTACATTGCAGAATCTATAAATCGTGGTGTCTCAGGCCAAAGAGGGCAGTTGTTGTATTTAGATGGTAGAAAAATAGATGGTGCCCTGATCTACTGCAATACTTTTCATAACTGGCAATCCTTTCAATCAGCTGGCAGTGCTCAAGATACCAGGATCACACTGAAGATGGTAGTTTGTTCGCCCTGCTGATGTGGGCACAAAGAAAAGCCACCTGGCAAGCCAGATCCAGTCCTTTTAGCATAGACTGGCCATCCCCAGTCCTCAGAATCAATTTGGATCTGTCACATACACTTTATTTGAGGAAGTACCAGAATCCATTTTGGAAATTATTGCAATGAGGTGTTTTAAGGTGAACTTGCACTGTTTTCACTTTGTTTTAAATGCTGTACTATGAGTTTCAGTGATCTTAAGAGGAGGGTGAGGTACAAGACCAAAAGTTCCAGGGTGGGACATGGCACGTGACCAACAGTGAGAATACTTTCAGCTGTTTGAAACCCAGCCAGCATCCCTTGTGTGCCAATATCACAAAGCCCATCAATCTCTAGCCTGCTTTCCAAATTCTGTCCCCTGGGCCACTGTCAGGGTGTTCTGTGAAGTGCTTTCCAATAGCATCCAGTTTGCCTCCATTCTTCAGGATGGAGGCAACCAAAACCCACATGTAGTCAGCAGCATCCAGTGTAATTTTATTAATGTTTTAGCACATAGTGGCATTCCCATTAGGTACCTTCAATACAGTACAACTGATGACATGACATTTTTGTGCACTGTTATGTGACAGATTTTTGTGTGGTTAGTGACAGTGAATGCCAGTCTAACATTGCTGATTTCAAAGCAATAACTATTGATGTGAAGTGGTGGGAACAGAAAACATTTCCAGAAATGTCTGTTGGTTTGGGGGTGCCTGTGCAAAGGTACTTATGTGCAAAGATCTGACATTCAGAGATCTGATACTTGGAATTTTTCAAAACCTGGCTTTTTTATATGTGTAACTAAGACACCCTTAATATTGGAACTGTTCTGGAAGTGAAAACATCCGTTCTTTTGGGGCTTTGGGGTTTTCCCCCCCCCTCTCCTATTTCTGTAACTGACAGCCTGAAATTCATCTACCCAGCCCAGTAACCTTGTCTTCTGTATTGGAGCTTGTACTTGCACTGCTCTGTACCTAGAAACCAAAACTGGAGGTGATAACCCCCATTACTTGCTCTTCACATCCCCACTTTTTCTTGTTGCCCTTCCACTTCACAGAGGCAGAGCTAACTCACTGCTGTTTGTAAGCAGGTACTTCCATGGAGGCCCAGGACTGCAAACAAAACATTTAGTCTACATGTGGTGGTTTGGAATTGTAATCTGATGAAACCTTGCTCCAGATTCTCCCTGGAGGAAATGAAGCAGGAAATAGCATTTTTTCCATTTCCTTTACCTCAACATCACCCTATGCATCTTCTGCTGAGGTGATACTATGGCTGAGGAACACTTTGGGAAAAATTTTCCCCCCTAGGTTTTTCTCCTGACAAATGTAGTTCTGTTAATCCTTCCATTTATTTCCCTTGAAAGTATGAATTATAAGAATGTTCAGGTTTTTTATCTAAGCAAACTACAGACACTGGATGTATGGCAATTTATTAAATTTTTCTTCCACAATATTGATTAATAGGAAACTATCTCCAGACCTAGGTTCTGGAATAAGCAATTTTATTCTGAAGAATGATCAGCTTAATCTGTAAATGTATAACTATGCTGTCATGGTGCATTTTATTCAAAGGGAAGAGGAAAGAGCAAATTCTTGTTTCTTCAAACCTTATTGTGTTCTTTATTTTTCCTTGAGCCATGTCTCAAAGATGGAAACTGATGAGTCCCTTCAGAGGTACCATTTCAAATCAAATGTTTTAAACAAGTATGCAATGTACCCCTTCAAGTAACTGAATCTTAAATCGGTAGTAATTTCATCCTGAAATGGGTATCTCCGTGGGAATTCATCTTCAGTAGTCCTGTCTACATATCTGTTTGTCACTTGTGCTGGTCCATGTCAGAGTACGTGGGTATGGTCCAGGACCAGCTCAGTGCCTAAGAAGATCCTAGGCTGAAGGGAACAAGCTAAAACTTGGAGTCACTGAAATGAGGGGAGACTGGGAGAAGGCAAACCTTGAAGAAGATGAAGGGACTATTGGGTCCCTTCCTTGAGTCCCAAAATATCTCCTTAGTGGTTCACTACCAGCATAAGGGAAGACAATGGGTGGCAGATCCTCTAGCTGGAGTGCCAGAGTTGAGAGAGTGAAAATAACCTCCAGCACACCTTGTGTTATTTAACAGCCTTGTCTGTCTTTCGTATTGTAGATCCTTGTGCATCTCAAAGCTGAGGGTATGGGTTGTGTCACGAAAAGAAGCTTATCGACTCCCCAGCATCGTGGTGTCAGGAGGCAGGAAAGCCTGTTGTGGAGTTCAGGGATAAGCAGAATACCAGGATGCAAAAGAAGACAGAAAAGAGCCTCATCCCGTGTTGTAGTGGGATGACACACATGTATATGAGATTGTGAGAGTGTAAAGCCTTTCTCTGACTGGATCAAAAGCTGATATTCCTTGTGGGATGCTGTGGCTGGACCTTCCCACAGGACTTCCATCTGCACCTTCCTCTCACTGCTGAGTGTAAGCAAGCAGGAAATCTACCCTTCCTGTCAATCAGAGCTTCCCCAGGAACAGCAGAAGGACAAAACTGGCAGGATTCTTGGCAGTTTTGCTGCTGTCCATAGGGTACTGATTATCATTAATGAGTCTTATTGATTTCACAGTACAGCTTCTTGGAAACAACAGGAGAAGCCTGTTTGCAGACTGAGAAACGTAGCACATCAGTGGGTCACATCTGGGAGAATATCACAAGGGCTGGATTTTTGGTTGTTGTGTTGTTTCCTTGAAATAAAAGGCTAGATTCTGCATCAGTCTGTGATTTTGAGAGCCACATCCTTCCCCAGTCTCATCAGGAAATCATTCCACTTACCACTGGTGAGTAGGTGAGTGGGGTTCTCAAGCCCACACATAAACTGTATTCTCAGCTTCAAGAGAGCAAAGGAGTTGTAATGTGACAATAACCTCTCAGAGATCTCTGGGTCTGATGCTTTCAAGACAATCCGGGTTTTGTTTGTTTTGGTAGTGGTTAGGCTCTGGCTGCTGCACTGATCCACCCAGGAGGATGGTGCTCTTTGCCCTGTCTTCTTAGTAGCAATCATTGTTCTAGGGTGTGGAAATTAAATCTCCAGATTCCAAGCTCTAACTGAAGGGCAGTGTGTGGAAGGATTCCCCCTTTACCTAGACATTTCGTCTCCAGCTCATCCTCCCCCCGCCCCAGCTCTAGCAAGGAATGCCAGCAAAAACAAGTGCTGTTTGTTTGTTTGTGTTTTACTGTAAAACCGAAAATAAGAAAGTTACTGTGTTTTGGGGAGGTTTTGTTTTGTTGGATTTTTTTTAACAAAACAGATGTTTCCCAATACTTTTACCCTCTTGGTTTAAAGCTCCTAATTTCTGTCAAAACACTCATCAGGCAGTCACTCCATAACTGCTGTGCTCAGGCCACCAATGGCATCCTGTCGCCTACCCTGAGCTTTTACTCCACAGGGGGTTTGCAGCTCCCAGAGTAATTCCAGAGCAGGAAAGGTGAGACTTTGGGATTAACTCCATCCTCTCCCCACAAGCTGTTCTCTTAAATTAGAAAAAACAAAAACCAAACCAAACGAAAAAAACAAGGAAGCAATCTCCCCTGTAGATAGCCCTTTTAAAAACTAGACAATGCCTCCTCTCCCTGCCCTCTTTTTTGTGGTGTGGAGAATGGCAGCGTCTCCCAGTGGGAGTGATGGTGAGTCCGGTGTACTCATCCTTCAGTAATCAGTTAATTAGCACAGCCCTCTCTCTACCTTTCAGCCTGCACTTCTTAGCATCACACCGGATTTCTGACCTGGGAGAACTCTGCTTTGAAGGGACAGCTTGATCCTTAAGCCCATTAGCCAGATGCCAGCCCTGGCTGGGGCAATGGTCTGGAGCTCTGGGCATGTGCCAGGTGCCAGTTATGCTCTGCCAGCCATGTCCTTCCACAGGACAGACTTGACCCACAGTATTGAGGACTCAGTTCAGAGGAAGAGAAGCTAACCCTCAAAGATATCTCGTGATTCCCAGCTGTAGACAGAATTCCTTCCCTGCAGTATAGAGGGGAGAGGAAAGTTTTAGCCCCCTCAGCAGCTGGAGATGTGGAACACAGCTAGGGGCAGGATGCCAAGCCTGCTGGCTGGCTGGCCTGACTGGTATGGCAAATCCCCTTTTCCCAGGTTCCTGAGGGTAGCTGTGGCCACGAAAAGCACTTGGGAAAATTTCCACATCATTTGCAAAGCCACCCTCAGAGTGAGGCCATCTTACAGTCTGTTTAAAATGGAAGAAAGAAAAAGAAAGTATAAAATGAAAACGTTCTCTCATTCCCCATCTCCTTATCTTTCACTTAAAAGTAAAGGAAGTAGAACATTTTAAAGCAGCTTTGTTTCTATGGATTAAATGAATTGAAATGCATCTTCTTTCTCTCTTGAATTTCTGCCCTCAGCCAGGTAAAGAGCTGGTCCGCTGAAATATTGACTGTCATTAGTCCGAGATTTGGATTTTTTTCATCTCTCTGTGAAGCACAGATCTTTTTTTATTACCATCAGTCCTCTATCATAGCTGCTCCTGTGTAACACTTCCCCTTTGATATGACAATGACTTTGTACAGGGGAAAGGACCTTTGCCAGAAGAATTGTTTCAAGAATTGATGGAGGTTGAAACCAAATTGGCAGCATAAAATATAAAATGAAGGGAAAAAAAAAGAAAAGAAAAAAGAGGTGGGGGAAGGAAAAAGAGCACACATTGGAGTGTGCCCAGATGAAGGGGGTGGGAGGCAGCTCTGTGGAGTCAGGAGAGAGCACCGCTAACGGACCAGCTTAAAGCCCTCTTAACAACGTGCAGTTGCTCTCCCCAGCTCGCCCATTGATTTCCTCCTGCCCTCCATCAGCCTGGCTGCAGTGAAACCATGTGTCTTCCAAGCCATGCTGAACCGAATCAGATTTTGCTTTTAGTTGTTCAATCAAATTTTCCTTCCTTGAGCTTAGAAGGCACACTTGGGACTTTATAGTAATTGCCTCCCCACGCTGAACTGCTGATACCTTTATTGGATTGGCATAGGGTTTCAGAGGACTGTGTTTAACATGCACTGAGCCGCAGCAATGCAAACAGCTCCAGTGTTTAAACAAGCATCCGTTAGGCCAGGAAACAAGACAGTGCCAGCCCATTTGGTGCTCTTTAGAGCTGGCAGCTTAAGTGGAAGGGTGCAGCAGGGTTTGCTAGGGGGAGGGGACAGGATGGGCAAGTCACAAATGCAGTGTCAGGAAAACAAGCAAAGCATCTCTGTAGGTTTGTGAGGAATGAGCTGGGGAGGGGGGGAACACTTGCAAGTGGGGACATGTGCAAAGCTCATTAATATCTCATTATGTTCGAATTGCAGTCTCCCAGCAGATTGGCATTAATGTGTGATGTGCTGGAGGAAGGGGTTGCAGGAGAGCAGCAGGGATATTTTAAGCAAGCTATTTTTTTTTTCTTTTTTCCTTTACATTGAAGAAGTGGAAAAAACCCAGTGTGTGCCAGAAAAACCACGATGTTTTGTGCATCAGCCCAATACAGCACACTTCATCAAACAAGAACAGTGCTCAGTTGGGCTTATCATAGTACCCACTAGCATCTTTCAGTATTTCCAATAAACCTCTTTTATTTTTAGGAGTGCTTAACTCAGTTGTAAAATTCGGCTCTGTGTGAAACTTCCAACATTCAGCATCTCAGCCCAGGATGAATTCTCCCCACCCTCAACCGGAGGGATTGGGGACTGGGGACAGGGGGGTGGTACTTTGACATTTTGCTCCTTTCCCCAAGTTTGTAAGTAGAATGATGTCTGAAATACTTATGCTGCTTCTGTACTGAAATAGCTTTTGTTTTATCCTGAACTGGAGCATTGCAGTCATTAGCTTATCAGTTGATAAGCTGCAGTCATTAGCTTATCAGCTGACATCAGTGCCCATACTTGCTTCTGCAGGACCACATACATTTCTCTGATAAAATCTTGGCTGCCATGTTACTGGGAAAAGATCCATTAATTTTAGGGCCAGTTATTATTCCTTGACTTTCTACACCTGAACATATAAGTCCTCTTAGAAAATAAGAGGAAATTCCCAGAGGTGGTTTATCCAAAGAAGAACAAACAATCAAGGACTTTATGCAGCAGGATCTCTCCTCCCTGTGCTCCCAGTTGCTGAGTTGCATGATTTATCTCCGTAAACTTTCACTGGGAAGACTGGAGTCCCAAGAGGCACTGAGAATCTATTTCTTTTGTACTCTGCAGCTCTGGGCTTTCATGCAGAAGTGTTTTACTAACATGTACCAAGGAAACCTGTGGTTTTTGCTTTCCTACAGACATCTAGTTATTCTGCTATTGCATACAAAAATCATTTTAATAGGTGCTGTTTTGGAGGAGACATTTATAGCCAAACTGTAAGATAATCATTCTTCTTCAACTCCTTTTGTGCTACAAGAGCAAAACAATGGTTAAATTAGTCCTGACTCTTACAAAATGCTTGCAAGCCCATAGATCTTGGCTCAGACTGAGCGTTATGTTTGAACTTTATTGCCCAGGCTATTTGTTATGTGTTTATCCTTCCTAGTAAACTTTCTTTTGCTTTTATGGAACAATATTGGGGCCCTCCAGTGGCCAAAATAATCATTCTGAGAAATGGAGTTCAAGTTCTGCCAAGGAGGTTGATTTTTTTCCCCTCCCTTCTCTATTAAAAAATTAATTTGGTGACCTTTTTATATTCAGAATGTATGTGAAGTTAATTTGAGTCACAGCATCACATGTGAAAAGTGAGGAAAGCTAGGAAAAAGGAAAAATGGTCTTTTTGCCTGTCTAGGATCTCCACATATTTATTCTTCTATATTTTTAAGAATTTGATGAGTTTATTCTTTAAATAAATTAAATTAGATTACATTTTCTGAGAGGATCCCATTTCACATACAAAACAAAGAAAATACATATCAAGTATCATGACAATTCACATTTGCTTAAGTGACTCTTATCAGTTGTGTGGCTTTTTATCTATGACATGGCTGGACTGTTTTCTGGCAAAACCTAATTTTTGGACATGACATTGTCATTTGCATCAGGGGCCTCAACACGTGGAAGATTTTGGCCTCAAGGCACCCTTGTCTGCAGCTCCTACTGGTGTCTTTCCCTTTCCATGGCTTTTACTTTGGTATCCACCCTCTGAGTGAAAATAAAAAAAAGGCGCTTTTATTTGTATGCCCTGGATATTAGTAAGAGGAGTTCTCTTTATAAAGAATGTTGAGATCCTTTAGAAAAACTAACAGATAAAATTGCTTACTTATGCCTCCTCATGTTTGGTGTGATAGTTATCACAGTTCTTCCTCCTTCCAAACTGCAATAACAGTCTTTGGGAACCCAAAATCAGATAGGTAGGTCATGATTATGTTGGAGCTAGAAGTTTGGGGGGAGGTAGGGGATGAACAGGGGAAGAGGAGAAAGTATGGTTGTTTGTTTATCTTTTAATAAGATGACCACAGTCTGGCATTCAGTCCGTGTTCAAAAAGCAGTAAAGCAAGTAATTAAGGTTGTTATTTTGCTCCCACTCCTCTTTATTTAAGGGTTACTGGAAAAGACTGTACCACCTTTTGCTGTACAGCTGCTTCTATATAAAATCATGTATTATTGAAATGCTTCATAACTACAACATTCAAACTCTGGTAGAAGGAGAGTTCTGTTTGGTTTATATCAGTAAAAAGCTTCTAAGTAGTTTTTCTTTTGGAGGCACTGTGGGTATAGGAACAAATGCACTGGGGCATTTAGCCCAGCATCCTGTCATCAGTGAGCAGAGTGCAAGAAATAGAGCAGGCACACAGTTAGCCTTTCCTGGCACATCTTCCAGCTATCCCAGGTCTAAGAACCTCTTCTTGAGCCCATCTGTACACAGTTTGCTTTTGCAGCCCCTTTCATTTGTGAAGGTTTCTTCTTGTTCCTGAACAGTGTGGTGAAAATGAGGAAAGCCAAGAAAACAGTTGTAGTAGAAGCTTCTTGCTTGCACTGCATATGGGGGCATGTTATGCAAATTCCTTTCATCCTCAGTAGCTGGAATTCCTGGAACAACCTTAGGCATTGTCTCCTTTCATGCTTTTCATGTGAGCTGGAGAATTGCTGGAGGAGATGAACGCCCAGCTTCAATTGACTTTTTGAGGAAACTACTAATGAGGTCAGTTGTTCTCATGATTTTATCCAAGACCTGTGAACACCGACCACAAAGCAGTCGGAAAGATGGGGAGAGGCTCATCACGGCATGTCAGCATGCACTGCACAAGAAGAGGCCCTTTGGCTGTCAGAAGGAATGCTCATGCTCTAAAGCCATTTTGCCTTCTGCAGCCACGGAACTTACATGCGAGGCTGAGAGACCTGAACCATGACAATATAGGAAATAGGGACAGCAGAGCTAAAAAATGAGACTATGCAATGGAGGGAGCAAATGTTTCCCACCTGCCTAGTGCACATTTCATATGCAGCTCCCTGAAACCTCACATCACTGCATGGAGCTGCTACGGCTTTGGTCGCTTGCCACTCGGTCGTCACAGCCACCTCTGATGGCTGCTGACACCCAGGTGAGACCTTCAGGGCTCCAGCATGGTGACTGGAAAGTGGAGGAGGCAGGGACCAGTTGCAGCTCTCAGGCAGCAGCCCAAGAGCAGCTTTATGCCCGGGGGGGCGAACTCTTGCCTTTACTGAGAGGCTGGAGCCTAAGCCAGGAATGCCAGAGCACCCAGGCTGTCTGCAGCCCTGCTGTGCCGAGCCCAAGAGGAGAATCTATTGGGTTCTGTGGTTTAGTCTGAATCCTTGTGGTTTGAACCTCTGCTCGACAGTGCCTGCCTGGGGAGATGGCATTCCCAAGAAGGGCGCTGTGCCCTGCTGTGTTCCCCCACAGCTCCTTAGGGAGTCTTTGACCCAGTACCACTTGGTAGCTCTTTGTTTGGTAACATTTACAGGCATTGTATGGAGAGAATGTCACTGGGTAGTTCATGTTGCTGTACAGAGACATAGGGAACACTCGATGGGAAATGTATCTGCTTCAGTTTCAGGCATTGCAGTGCTTTCTCACTAGCAGGGGCAGGAGAAGTCTGCCACTACTTTACTGATGAGTCAGTAAAAAACCTCTGTGTTTACAGTGTTCAGTGTTTATAATATGATTATTGCTGGTTTGAATTTGGAGTTTGGCAATACCAGAAAGCTTTTGGGTTTGGAAGGGAGGGGGGAGGAAACAACCAAAAAAAAGTAGTGACTTATGTGCCCAGATATACTGAGACCACGGTCTCCTGCAAATCCTACAGATATCAGGACTCACAATGTTTGTTCTTGGCCTCGTGTCTTCCACCTGGCATTGAAAAAAAGTCAGTCTCAGGCAGCTGTGCATTTTAAAGCTGGGCCCTTAATGTAATTCTGAAATATGCTAATTGCCAGGCTTTTGTTTTCATTTGACTGTTTTGAAAAGCTTAGAAGAAAGGAGGCAAAATAAAGGAGTATTGTAAATACCCCTAGGAAAAACCTCAACCTGCTGCCCATGTAATTTCCTTTAAAAACAAACTTTTGTACTGTAGGAAGCTTTATCGAACAGCAGATTTGCACACAATCCTATATGCCCAATATCTATATGATTTTACATCATTTCTTATAAGCATGTTTGCTCATTGTTAAAGTTGTTACTAAGGTTACTAAACTATTACTAAAGAAGGAAGAAGTGCTTTCTTACCCCAAAGCTTGTCCGTGTTTCCCTGATATCTGTGTGTCTAATTAAAAATACTTTTGTTCTCTCTCTGCAGACTTTGCTTAGACCATCGTGGTTATAACACTACTATTTATCTGGGATTCAAACTCACAGCCCCTCCTGCTAGATCTTCTCTTATCCTTGCTTCTTTTCAATCACTCAGAAGTGATTGAGCATGGAAGTTAGTTACTAAGCAAAAACTTGGATCTGCACAACCTTCTTTCCCTTGGCAGTGCAAGAAAGTAAGACTCTTTCCAAGAGCAAATGTAATATCGTAATTACAGGCCAGACTAGGAAGGTTTCAAGCCTATTTTCTTAGAGTTTAGTGTGACAAAGCTGAAGCCTCTGGAAATGAAAATGGGGGAAAGACTTAACCCACGCAGACAAAAATCATCATTAAACACAGATGTCAACAGCAGTAGCATGTAATTAGTGCCCTAATTGTGACTGGGCAAATAATGTTGGTGGCTTGGGGAGGGTCCAGATAGAGGCATCTAACTGTGGGTGTGCCTCTTTTTCAGCTAGTTACTAGGGCTCCCTTTAAGGTCAGTGAAAAGAAAAAGACACTTCTGGAGCATAGGGGACATGAATACCATCCTTAAGGATGGGATCGACTTGTTCTGCAACTTTCTTATGGTGCCTACAGGAGTTCCTAAACTCTTTCTGCCCTGTTCGTAGCTCCCCCTACAGATCCCTTCTTTCCAACCGCCCCTCCCCACCCCCCATAAGAAAAAAAGAGGCGCAAACGCACCTATATTGAGCTGAGACAATGGCAGATATTTTGTATTCCCGTTGGCTGGGGACAAGATTTGGAAGATTTGAGTCCAATTTCAGCCCTGCTGCTGGCTTCATATACAGCTTGAGGCAGCTTCCTGCTCTGTTTTCTTAAGTGAAATTCAGAGATTTAATACATGTTTGCATCTGAATGACAACGTTTAAATGCTAAATGATGGGTGAGGGGGGGTGGAGGGGGTTGACACAGTTAGTTTTATGTTTCTTTTTAAATTCAGCCCACCTATGTTTTCCTCCGAGACCAAAATCCACATAATCCTGGTAGTAGCTCAAGAGTACTTTGTTTTCTGACTAACGACTACAAGCCTTAGTACTAGGTGGCTCATCACTCCTACAACAGGAGAAAAAGGTAGAAATGAGAAGTCTTTTAAAAAGAAAAATAAGATTTGTGGAAGCCCATTATATGAATTCACACTGGCTAAGAATGCATTTCTATCATTTATCTAACAGGAAACGTATGTCTGGGGCTTCATACCTTCAAGCTGTTTAGGAAGGAGCTGTAGTGTTCTCAGTGACTTGGTCTTACTTACAGCATCTAACAATAGCAAATCCTTTTTTGTATTCTTGCATTTTTCTAACGCTGTTAAAGGCACAAACTCTCAGTGCTGAATGGGACTTGAAGTCTAAATTTAATTTTAATTAGCTGCTAATATATGCTTAGTATGCATAGGTTGCTGGGATTAAAACCCATGTGAGTATCATGGACAGTTACTGCCTCTGCATGTGTGTACTTATTTGGAAAAGGCAGGGAAATTTTTTTGACAACAAAAGGAAAAAACTAAAAATCACTGTATTGTGTTCACTGGACATGTATAGACATCTACAGCATTATGAGTTGCAGTTCCTTCCCTTGCAGGGCAGTTTTCAAAATACACAAATAGATAAAAATGCCTGATAGTAATCTGACACACAGCCACAACTGGCAATTTGAGCTGTTTGGCTACTCGAGATGTTTGGCAGAACACTGCCCACCTTTCTTATCATCATCTTTTTGATTTGTGTGGAGAGATCTCAAAGCTTTACACACCTTTGGCATTTTGGCAAACTTCCTGCCATTGCTACAATGAATTGAATGCCCCAAACCCAGCAGCTTGGGGAATTTATCTGCAGACAGGCTGCTGCTATTTTACTGTGGGACACTGTTAACTTAGTTAACCTCTGAGTAGAACAGAGCACCGTTATGAGTAGATGACTTCAGAAGGTAGGGATGTGATTTCCCCCAAATAGTAGCTGATACTTTCAAAAGCAATCAATGATGATTCACTCAATTAAGAGCAGTCAATGATATTCTGGCGATAAAGTAGCTACAAACTTCATGTAACAGCTTTAGGAGGGCAGAGAAGGCAGTGGGACACCTACTCACCAGACTGGTCAGTGCTGAGGTGCACCTTTCCCTGCCTCAATGGAGTTCACTTAGACCAAGAATGGGCACCTGCAACTGTGCATTCACACTGTTGCGGAAGGTACTGGGGACACTGCGAGAAATGGTCCAGACAGTCCACCAGAAGGGCATGAAAGCCAGGAATAAACAGTGTGATTGCTTGGGCAGGTTTCCCACAGCTGCTGTCTCTCCCAGGTCTCGTAAGTGCAGGGGGTGAAGGAGTTCACCAGATTGCAACAAAGTGCATCCCTTTTAGGATCTGCTCTTTGGGGAAGCGTGAAGCCAAGTGCACACACGCAAATCAACTGCAATGTGTATGTATATTCAGACTAACGAGGTGAGAGAGGAGGAGGTTTATCCCGGGTTGGAGACAGCTTGTGTAGATGAAATAAGGAAGGGAAGACCTGAGCAAAGGTCTTGATCTGACATTGTTGTTCATTGCACAAACCATTCTTTGTATTTTAGGTTGCTTAAGACACTCAAGGTGAAGCATGTGCTAAATATTGTGCTGAATCAAGGCCTTCATTTGCTTAAAATCTATTTTTTTCTTTACACTTCATCAGTAAACTTAAATAGTACATTTGTAGTTCACCCCACACAGCAAGTCCAGCCTTGGGACTCTGACTCTAATAGTTGCTGGGATCTGGGAGATCAGACATATGCTTTTCCATTAGTTGTGCTGTGTGCCTTTGTGGAGCCTGACATCAACTTGAGGTGAAGGTACTAAGGCCACAAAGAACTGAAGTTTGTGCTGTTTACTTGGCCATATATAGGGAAAATCTGCTATTGAGCAGAGTCTGGCCTTTAGCCCTTGGCAAATAGCTCTCAAACTGTGCTCAGAAGAATTTATAACACATCTGTGGCATCCTGTAAAGTCCTTTGATTCCTCGAGTCTTCACAGATCTTCAGTGACTCTGCATTTTTTTTTTCCAGTGTTGGCAATAACTTGTATTGAAGCCAAAAAATGAAGGTAAAGAAGAGTTGTTCCATCGTATTCCACCAAGAAATTTTGAAGCAGAAGAAATTATCGTATCAGTGGGTCCCTAATTCCTAGTGAACTTAATGGGACCCATCCCTGGAAGTGTTCAAAGCCAGGTTGGATGAGGCTCTGAACAACCTGGTCTAGTGGGTGGCATCCTGCCAACGGTGGGGAGTTGGAACTGGATGATATTTAAGGTCCCTTCCAACTGAGACCATTCTCTGGTTCTGCGACCTGAGGGCTTCGGTGTTGCTCATGACTGGGCCATGGGTTTTGTCCAGGAGTCTTTCAAAACTGCTACTGCCTGCATTCTTTGAAAGAGATATGCAAAGTCATGGCAAACAAGCAGTTCCTGCACTGTTCTTTCCGAGAGATGGATCAAGTTGATTTTGTCGATCAAGGAATCATTTGGCTGAAGGAAAAAGCCTCTTTTGGATTTCTCTGACATCCTTCCTATTTTAGAATTTTCAGTTATTTGATTTTATTATTTATACCTTAGCACAAATTTACTTCCAAACTCATCTGTCCCATGTCTGTTTTCTTCCTTTCCCCAAAAAACATGTCTCAGTAGCATAATGAGAATTAGAACTTAGAAAAAACACAAGTGCTTTCATTAACTACTATGCATAGGATTAATTTCCCTCCCCTTCTCCCCATGTTTGGGTCTCCTTTGCAGTGCTTACTATACTGTTACTTGTTTAACCTGTACTTGGATAACCTACACTTCTTTAAAAGTATTTGTCCTAGCAAAGAACTCCTCAGGTCACCTATGTCCTCAGACAAGGTGCCCAGTCAGGCACAGGGGACAGCTGGGGAAGAGTAGGCTAAATTCACCATTTTGTTTGTAGCACGGTATAAGTTGATTCACAAGACTTTTGAGTGTTTGTTTACTGTGTTAGTAATGGAAATCTGTTAATCTGATATTTAAATTATTTCCAAGTGAAAGTTTCATTCATGATGTTTTCTCAAGGGGCGACTAAAATGAGTGGGCTTGAACAGGGACAGTGTATAGACTATCTGGCTCTCATTTCCTCCCTTTTGTATCAAATACTTTGCTTCAAAAAGCATGAACTTGAAATTAGTTGTATTGAAGAATTCCTGAAATTACTCACCCCACATTGATTTGAGAAATTGGAAGATGCTGCTTTATGCAACTGTGGAATGAGTAGCCGTGTTGCCACGAGGTGGTGAGGGCTGGCAGTTAACACCAGTGAAATGAATGGGAGGCAACTGTGCCATCTCTGAGTTCAGCCTTCTGTCAGCTTGCTATCAGTCTTGTAGAGATCATACAGGCTTTGGCAGTAAAAGAGATTGAATAGAACCTCACAGTCCATGGAAACTAATGTTGTCTTTGGGGAACTTCTGTCACACTTTCACCACCTTTCTTCAGAGTTTCTCCAAGAACATTCTGGAATATTATGTTATGCACATAGACTCTGCCATGGCAGTGTTTTGTGAGCAACTGGAAAGTAATTTGCATCCTCTAAGCATAGGAGGGGCTTTCCCCTTGCAGATTAGATTAGACAAGATTTTAGTCTGTTGGTTCTGAAATCAGAAAGAGAGTTCTTATTCTACCAGTGCCTTAATGGTGAGGAAGGCAGAGGCTGTATCAGAGAGCTGCTCTTCCTTTGTAGAGCACAAGAACTCTTTCCTGTCCTAAATGCCCCCTTGCCGGCCAGGCAGGGTGACACCAGCACTCTTCACTAGCCTGCTATGGCTTGTGCCCATCCAAGGATGAACTGGGACGAGATTTGCCCCAGAAAACCATTTTTAGTGTCACATATACAGTTTAAAGAGCTAGTGAGTAGTGAATGAGTAACTATGGTGCATGTGCAACAAAACTGGGTATTGCTTGGCTGCTTCGTAGTTTAAAACTCAAAAGGTTCCTCCATTTCTTTTCTACTCTAATTAGAAGTTCTTTGGGAGGCACAGCTTTAATAATCTGCAGTGCCTGCTTTTTATCATTAGCCTCCCTCCTGTCCAGATACAAAGCAGATGGGGAATGTTTTCAAAGGGTGAAGACTTATCAGCACAACTCCCCGACAAGTCAATTAGAGGTTGCCTGACTAAATCCTCAGAACATGCTTTGAAAATGTAGCTCCTGCTGTCTGTGAGGACAGAAAGTGTGGAGCTCAGCTGCTGGGCATGAGAGGCAGGACTAGGCACTGCCAGCTCAGTGGTTCATCTCTCAGGCTCTTAGCACCTTCATTAAGACTTTTGCACACGCAGAGGAGTGCTGGCACTCCATAAGTGTTGAGGTTACTGCTTTGCCACTGTTTATTGGGCTGAAGTGGGGTTGAATGGGATGGATGTGAAGAGGAGGAAGCTGTGTAGATCATACACTTGGGCACAAATGCTGTTTCACAGTGATGACAGCATTTCATCTATGAAATAATTTGTGCTCTAAAGTTCAGTTAAACTTGCCATGCAATGTCTTTGCATTCAGCTTTTCTTGAGCTGTTTTGGCACACATCAGCATCCCTACCTGGCTGACTGAGGGCAGGTGGAGTCACTGCATTTACCTGATTTGACTTCACTACTGCTGTTGGTATTTTGCTCTCATTCAGGGCCTTTGTTTTTACCCTTCTTCCTGGTTTTCTACTTGATCTCCCTGTGTGATCCAGCTCCCGCTGGTGTCTGGGAGCCTGACAGCTGGCTGGGGCAGGCAGCTCTGGTGAGGATTTTGCACTGCTGCCTTTGCATCGAAGCACCTGGGACTCTTCACTGTCAATGCTTGTGAGAGCAGCTCTTCCCATCTGACCAGCCCAGCTAAAATGCAA
Source organism: Myrmophylax atrothorax (assembly GCA_026770055.1). Classification (NCBI taxonomy): domain Eukaryota; kingdom Metazoa; phylum Chordata; class Aves; order Passeriformes; family Thamnophilidae; genus Myrmophylax; species Myrmophylax atrothorax. The sequence continues at coordinate 9,751,139 of JAOXXN010000471.1, read as the reverse complement.
GGAAGTGGATTGTTTTCCTCTCTGTTAGCTCTTTCAGGTTTAACTGGTGCCCTGATCATCATCATTATTATCAGGGGTCATTTTGTTCTTCCGGTGACCTGACAACAAAAACAAGGATGATGACAAGAGTCCCAGCAGCCCTTTGCAGCTCGTGTAAAAGGTGAAGGTTTCACCCCCTTTCTGAGGCAGAGGTTGCTGTGTGAGCCTGCAGAGTTGAATAGGTTACTGGCTAAGTTGGCAGGATGAGGTTTTACCTACTTCAAACAGGCTTCACAATGTGAATTTCCTGCATATTTGAAACATTGCCCTGGCCAGCAAGAGCTGGGCAGGCAGGCCCAGCATGGAAGAGCGCAGCATGTGCTTTAAATGAGCAATCATCCTCCAAAATCAATTTGCTACGTCAGGCTTCATCCTGTGAGTTAGCAGGCATTGGTGCTGTGCTTTCAGCAGCGTGAGGAAATTCAGGTTGTAGGGGAGTGGTTTGATGCATGAAATACTTTCATTTTTTGGAAGTGGTGATATGTAGCCCACCTCCACTTCACTTGGCCACTTGTCTGAGTTCAGCTCCAACAGGGTTTTTGAAAGGCTGTCCTGCACTTCCCACCATCTCTGTGGGACACCTGCAGCAAGTGTCATTAGGAGGCTGCTGTGGAGCTGATGGACCTCAAATACTGTGACAAGACGTGGCTGTACCTCAGGCAGAGGCACTCTTTGGCATTGACTTTTGAATGACAGTCTCAGAGGTGATACAGTAAGGAAGAATGTGCAAAAAAGGAGGAATCCTTTCAAATGTTGAAGTTGAATTACTGGCATGCAAATGGCAATGGTGATTACTCCTTACTGATCTCAGATGCCATGGTCATGGTCATTATGTCTTTGCTTAGAAGAACTGTCATGTCAAATCCACTTGCTTAGTGTCACTTCACATCCACCCCTGGGATGCTTCCTAAGTTGTTGATAGGATTTGAGTGTAGCACAAGAAGTTAAGGATCCAACTTCATTCAGTCTTCAGGGTGCAGGCTGATGACTGCTGAATTGGAGTTGTGTTTGGCAGAGCTTGTGATAAGCACTCCTGTTGGAGGTGGAGGGTGTCAAGATCTGTCTGGAGAAGCTCTGAGAGAAGAAGGGAGAAGAAAGGTGAGGCAAGCTTAGGAACATCTGGAAGAAGAGGTGCTAAGCCAAACACTGATGGAAGGGAGGGTCAAAGCCCTGGAGAAAGGGCCAAGACTGAGTTATTGCCATGGAAGTGAAGTGAAGGCCATATGAGCAAGGATGGGTGACTGGTGAGTCAGGTTAATTCAATAATGAGGAGAGGACAAGATCAGTTTTTTAACAGAAGGAGTTACAGAAGAGCATGTAGAAAAGATGATAACCCTTTTTTTGTAAACATGCATATTCTCTGAGGAAGATGGATTTGATCTTTGGCTAGTTTCTCTGCTTTTCCACAGGGAGCAAAGATAGCTACAGAGCCTTCCATCAGAGCTCGACAACGAGTTTGCCAGACCTCTTGCAGTTGTTGCTCTTGCCTCATATTGAAGTGGCTGGAGCTGCCTTAGAGGAAAGTCAGAGGCAACATGTCCACTATGTAGCTGGTACACAAAAGCATCCATAAAAGTGACCCTAAGCCTCCTTGTCTGTGGCTTACTGAGTAGAAGTGGGCCTGTGTTAGACCCTGTGAATAGTGCTCAGCCTGTACTGGCAAAGAGAGAATTTAGCCTCTTGGCTTCCCTACCTCCTGCTCTTTTTTCCCCCCTCCTTTTTTTTTCTCTTCTTTAAGGAGCAATGAAAGGACTAGTCTGTTGCCACAGCCCTAGTCACTCCCCATGGATGACTGGAACAGCCGCCCACCAAAGGCAGCTCAACAGTGGAGGATGGGCTGGCAAGTGGCTCGGCTGTTGCTATAACAACAGTACCTCTGTCTCATTTCTTCTGAAAAATGAATTGCTGCTGGTGAGATGAAGCGGAGCAGATTCTTCTCACAGATGAAAGCCCTGCCGACAGCCTCAACACACTCTTGTTTATCTGTTGGGTCTGTCACGGCATGTCCGAGCAGCTCTGCCGAGAATTTCAGGACGGGTTGGATTAGACCATCCGGGTCTGCGTGTGTCTGTGCGGTTGCATGCACTACCTCTGTCCCCATGCCTCTCCTCCAGTCAGGAGTCATTTAAAAAGTAAACCTCCAAAGCTTGACCTTCTCTTGTTCTGCAACTGGAGTTTCTCCAAAGGCATATAAAGAATAGCAAGTCCTGCTTCACTGTCTTCTGCTTTGGGGTAGAAAAGTGCTGTGAAATGCAGATCCATCAGCCAAATATTTTGCGTGAATAAAGCTAAAGGTTTATGAAGCTGCAAGGAGGTTATTTTATTTTAATATTTTCCTTTTATTTTGACATTTCCCTTTTACTTTATGCATCAGCAGTCTTCAGCTCCTAGACATAAAGCTCTAAGCTCCTGCTAGTACCTTCATGATGCATATTGTAAAATATACACAAACTACATACTAGTACTAAGAAGGAGAGGGAGGGTACTGTAAAGGAGAATATCTTACTTCAGGGATTGTTTTTATAGAGGGAAGGGGAAGTGGTGGGGTTTTAGTCTAAGACAATGTGGAGTCTTGGTGGTGGCAAACTATTTGCCAGTATACAGTCTGTGCATGATATTCAAACAATTCAAGAGTTAGCATGGTGATTGGGAATGAAATCAAGATACAAAAATGAATGTTTGCATTGAAATAATGTGATATTTCTGTGTTGTACCCCAAAAGAGGAGATGCATGGTTCCCAACCCCCTCAAAATGCTGGAGCCAAGGTGCTTCACCACCTGCAAAAGCTGTACTCAGCATGCTGCCTTCAAATAAATCTTTCGTGCTAAGATTCTGTCTACCTACAGTTTTCCAATGAGCAAACAAACAAACAAGCAAATTAGTGCTTGTTAACCCCCTAAATCCTAAAACCTCTGAAGGAAAATAATGTGGAGCTACAAACTTAGAATATGTTTAATTTAATTGATTCTGTTTTGCAACAAGGCACAGCTTCCGTATGTTTCATATCTGTTGGAAAATAGTTGCCTTGTCAAGCTGTTAAATAAATGATAAACGTGATCCTGCCTTTACTTTCACTGAAGTTACTGTATATTTACACAGGGGGACATCCAAGTTTCAGCACATAATGGAACTTTAGGAACTGATACTTTTAGGGCTGGTTATTTGCCACTAGATAGTTTCGCATTTTTTGGTAAACATTCATGTACAAATAAGGTGATGGTTTCAGGATAAATTAATAAATTATGTGAAACATGAAAGTGTGAAACCATGTGAAAGTGTATTTTCTTTCCAATATTTTGTAAAGGATTTCTTCAAACTGTTGCTAAATGTATGGAGTAAGATCACTTGTATTCCTCAGGAGATTCTCACTAATGCCTGCCTTGTCATTAGGACAATTTTTTTCACATCTTTTCCTTACATGAACTTTGCTTCATGACTAGAAGCCTGCCACAAGCTCCTGTTCTTATTTTAGCTCAGCATTTGGTCGATATGAACTCAGTGCAAAGGGCCATGACAAATTTTGAACATTTCTACAAATCCTGATTTTGTGTGTGCATGTCCATTGAACTTGGTCTTGAGTCACTTGCCATTTGGTCAATGTTTTTCTGATGTAGAAGGCAAAGAATGACAGCAACTTTGTGGCGAAATGCCTTAGGAGCTCAAATGGGTGATTTCAGCTGTAAATTGTGTGAGTGGCCCATTAGGGGCAACAATTAAATATGCTATTTTAACTATTAAATCAACTGTGTTACTGCCCACCTGCACTTGAGGCCAGCTCGTGCTCTTTTTTTTCATGCCCTGGAGTTGTGCTGCCGTTCTTGTGAAGTGGTGCCATTCTGCATTGTCCATTCCTCGTCTCCAGGGTCTGAGCCAGGGTTGTATAAAGATCAGGGAAACAAACTCAGCTGCAGCATTCTGTGGCATGCCAGTTACACTGGTCAAAAAGCAGCAGGGAGCTGTGATGCCATACATTGGTGTTCAGCTTAACATCGGTTTTCAGGGGAGGGAAGCTGCAGAGGTGAGAGCTGTATCATAAGTGCTCTTGTGGGATCTGATTTTGATCCTTCACACCAGCCCTGGGTGTTGGCTCACTTTCCACGTGGCTGCTAACTGCAGATTCAGACAATTACCACCCTTGCACAAGAACCTCTTGCTAGTAGATTTCTCTGCTACCATGGCACTGGGGGATGAGCCCTGCTGTGAGGCTTTGTGCTCTGCAGCCTGGTGCATTCCTGCAGACCATGGCTGATAAACTTGACTATGCCAGGCCTTAATCAAGAGAGTACTGGTGCAGTGTGCATTCCTGCCTGCATCTGCTGCCATGATCCCATTCTAGGGCATCTGTGGAGCTCCTGGGGGCAAGAGTTGGGAAAGGAGTGGGACCCAACAATGGGGACTCCACACAGGTGATGGAGAGGGCCAAAATGAGCTCACAGTCTTCCTCTCCCCCACAGTGCTGCAGCCTGGTTCCCTATCACAGCCTGAAGCACAGGGGAGAGGAACTCCTTGATGCAAACCACTGGCCCCAGAAACTCAGGGTATGGAGACACTCTCAGGGTATGGAGACACTCTCAGGGTATGGACAGCTCCTGTGGAGCTGTGCAGGCATAAAATCACAGGATGATTTGGGTTGGAAGGGACATTAAAGATTATCTCGTTCCAGACCCCCTTCCATGGATAGGGACAACTTCCAGTAGTCCAGGTTGCTCAAAGCCCCATCCAGCCTGGCCTTGAATGCTTCCACGAGTAGGACATCCACAGCTCTTCTGGGCAACCTGTTCCTGTGCCTCACCATCCTCACAGGGAAGAATTTCTTCCTAATACCTAATCTAAACCTGCCTTCTTTCAGTTTAAAGCCATTCTTCCTTGTCCTGTCACTGCATGCCCTTGTAGAAAGCCCCTCTCCAGCTTTCTTGTAGCCCCTTAGGTATTGGAAGGGGCTCTAAGGTCTCCCCTGGACTCTCTCTTCTTCAGGATAAATACCCCCAACCCTCCATATTTGGAGTTGTAAGACCAGCCATCTTACACCAGAGGCTGTGGTCAAGAGCAGCTGGTCTGTGTGGCACCACAGAAGCCAAGAGGTAAAGGAATTTGAGCCTGCGGGAGACTTGGCACATGCTGGCTTTGTGCAAGGCGGAACAGACAGCAAAGTCTCAGTCACACATGCCAACAGGGGAACCACTGGGGACTCTTAGTCTCATGTTAATTATTTTCCCATATAAAAAAGCTCTTCTGCTCCGGTACCAATCAAGGAATTTATGATGTGCTTAGACCCATAGACTTGCCTTTCTGCTTTGTTGTAAAGATCAGACATCTGCAGAGGATCAGCTACATAAGTAGCTTGGTGTCCCATGCCGGTTCAGCTGTAGCTGCAGCAATGTGTGTGTCGATCACGTCCCTCTGCATTGTGTGCTGAAAGGGCTGCACAGGCCTGAGGGGGCACAGAAGGGCACAGCCCTCTCAGAACCACTCCCTCCAAAACCAGGACGAGATACAGATTTTCTTGCCTGCCTTACACATAGGATGAAAGGGGAACCAGGCCTCTTGGGATGGGAGAAATAAATGGCATCTGGATTGTGAGAAGAAAGAAGGTTGAGGACCTCTAGTTTAGGGAAGGGGTGGGAGCTACATGTCTGGGACTTTCATACCAGTAAAAATACTTCAAAAATTGATAAAATCTTTCAGTATTTTGTATTCTATTGTTCTAGTATCAAGGATGCAAGTGTGTCCTGAAGGCGTTTGCTAGAGCTGTGACCTCTTTGCTTCCTCCCCTACCCACTATTGTTTTTTGCCTTAGCTGAAGAGGGATGCTTTTTTTAGCCTGGTACATAAGTGAAGGACTTCACTGTGGTGTGATAGGGGAGGACTGTAGCTTGTTACAGTTCTTTGCTATGCTTCTTTTAACCTGAATTAAAGCTTTTGTTAATACACTAATTTTTTTATAAAATCGTTGTAGTCTAATTTATTTGCTTTCCTGGAGACTTGTCTTGCTGTCATTTCTGTTAGCTATTTATGTTTTATGTTAGCTCCTAACACAAAGCTAATTTCCTTTTTTTTGTTATTTGATGGAGTTAACATCATGCAAAATGCTTTCTATTTTCTAGGGTGGATATATTTTTTCCTCCCTTAAAACTGATCTCAATATGTTTTGTAGCCAAGAACAGAGGGCTAATCAAATGAAACTATGATAATGAATTTTTTAAAAGAAATTTAGTGTCAACAACACATGTTTCAATATAAGTAGTCAATCAATTGTATTGCAGGTATTTTTCAAGAAGCTTCTAGAAACTTCCAACAAAAAAATTCAAAGTAAATAGTAAAGTTTAGTGATTATTTTTTTTGTCTAGTTTAAGACTTCTGTGTTAGGCACTGTGTAAATCATCACTGTGTGTCACTTGCTCCCTAAAATTCTCATAGGATAGAAAGCTCAGATTATTTTACAGTTCTGCTCTCCTATTCAGGAGAAGTTTGGGGGTTTGGGGGTCGGGAGGTGTTTGGCTGTTTCTTTTTTTCTGTCTTTTCAAATTGATTAAGGCATAATAATGAAATCAAAGAAACTTCTCAATCGGAGTTTTTAAAACTTATTTTCCCCGGTAGGCTTGATGAGGAGTATCTGTCATGGCACTTTTTTTGCATCTGCAAATACTTATTTTTTTCTTTCCTCTTGTTTTTCTTTAAGCTTCAAGAGACAGTCAAAAGGAAGTTAGAAGGCGCACGTTCACCACTCAACGGAGAACAGCAAAATGGAGTTTGTGATGGGAGTTTTTCTCCAACCAGCAAGCGGACACGGAAGGATGTGCCAAGCATCGAGGCAATCAACAGCTTGCCCAATAATTTGCCTTTGCCTGCTGTTTCTCCTATTCACCAGCTTGACATGAAAGCTCCCCTGCCCCTGCAGAACAGTGGAAGTCACAGTAGTGGACTAGAAGACTTGGGTGAGAATGGTGGGCTTTCCGAGATAAAGCTCCCTGTTAATGGCTGCAATGAGCTAGATGATAGTTTTAACATCCTGCAGAACAAGGAACTAAAGCAAGAGCCTTTGGATGACTCCAACTGCATAGATACTTCTGAAACATCTCTTTCAAATCAGAACAAGCTCTTCTCAGACATTAACCTGAACGATCAGGAGTGGCAGGAGCTAATAGATGAACTGGCAAACACAGTTCCAGAAGATGATATACAAGATCTGTTCAATGAAGACTTTGAAGAGAAGAAGGAGCCAGAATTTCCCAGACCTGCCACAGAGACTCAAGAGAGCGCAAGTGTGAAAAGTGACCCATCTCATTCTCCATTTGCTCATGTCCCATTAGGGTCTCCCCAGGTGAGGCCATCTTCTTCTGGCCCTCCCTTTTCGAATGTCTCCACAGCCTCCAGCATCGCTTCTGTGTCCAGTGCCCCACCAGCCCCGGTCCCTGCCGGTTCACCAGCAAACTGTGTTGTCCAGTCACCCCAGACACCCAGCCAGGCCCACACTCCAGGCCAGACGCAGACACGCTCTGGAAATGGCTATATTATGAACCCAGCGGCAGCAACTGTGGCAGGATCAGGGCCTGGGCCGGTGAATATGCCGAGTGCTGACTTGTCTCCAGCCGAGCAGCTCAAGCAGATGGCAGCCCAGCAGCAGCAAAGAGCCAAGCTCATGCAGCAGAAGCAGCAGCAGCAGCATCCAAATCAGCCCTCAAGCTGGTCACCTGTGGGGCCTCCATCTAGTCCCTACGGAGGACCCTTCAGTGCAGACAAACCAAATAGTCCAATGATGTATCCTCAAGCCTTTAACAACCAAAACCCAATAGTGCCTCCTATGGCAAACAATCCCCAGAAGACCACAATTAATAACTACCTCCCTCAAAATCACATGAATATGATCAGTCAGCAGCCAAATAACCTGGTCACAAACTCCTTGAGCAAACAGCCCAATATGCTTTCTTATGGTAACACCAAACCTCTGACCCATTTCAATGCTGAGCTGAGTCAGAGGATGACCCCACCGATGGCAACTCCCAGCAAGAACCCTATGATGCCATACATCCAGCAGCAGCAGTCCCAGCAGCCACAGATGCAGGCTCAGATGGCGCACCTGAGTGAGGAACAGAAACGCATGCTCATCATGAAGCAGAAAGGGATGATGAATCAGCCCATGGCATATGCAGCACTTCCTGCCCTTGGTCAGGTAAGCGTGAGTGCACAACGCGTGGGCAACCAAAAAGAGGCTGACACAAAGGCTTAGTATCTCTTTGTACAGTCTCCTCCACCCTCCTCCTCTTTCTTCTGGGAAATATGGAACGTCATTGCAGATGCTTTCCGGGCTTTTCATGTGGTACCGGAGCTTGATGATTTTAAGAAATTACTTAAATAATGTTGCATTATGCTTAAGACCTGTTGTTAATTCACTGTGTTTTTCTGAACTAGTGCTCTTTCCCCATGCTTCCACTGATGAGTGCTTAGGGCCATGCTGGGAAATTTTGGGTCAAAAGTGGTTCCTCCTTGGAGGGTTTGTTTCATTTTTTTCATTATCTAAGTCTTGATGGTTGTGCATCCCAAGCCACTGCATGGCTTAGTTTGCACAGTGTAGTTAGCATTGTAACAAAAAAGAGTGGCTGGTTCCTTCTTCTTGGGGGAGAGATAAAGCCAGCTTTAAATAGCATGTATGGCATTTTGGCTTCAGGAACAAAGGAAGGACATTTTGGGTGCTGACCGCCTTTGGTTTCCACTGGAAGAAGTAAGGACAACTGAATGCTTTTAGTGCTGCTCGAACCATGATGATGATATGAGATGGTTTGTTCTGGGACTTGCAAGCAGTCTTTAGCAATGTCAAGTATTTTATTGTTGTGAATCTGTAGAGTCCTTCAGCAAGAGGCTAAAGCCATGTTGACTTGAGTGGCTTGGCATCCCTATCCCACATGTGTTCCATGCTAACCTCTGGAGCAGCTGTTGCCAGGCTTGGGGAATGCTTTGTAATGAGTTAATAACTAACTTGAATAATGGTTACAGTAATGCCCTGTTGCCTCCTGGCTCAGCAGGGTATTCTTAGTTGTGCAGTCCCTGCAAAGATCTGCCCGCTGGAGCCACGGAAAAGATCAAGAATAAATTTTTAAAGTTGTTTTGAGAGTTTTAAAGTGAATTAAACTTAATAATCAATTCCTAAAGTCTTCACAGAAGTTATGTGCCACCTAAACATGTCAGGAATTCTGATATAATAGTACACAAATAAAATTATTGGTTGATGGTCTCAGCATAACAGCTTTTCACCAAATTAGCTGTTTCCACACCACCTACAAGGAATATTTCTTTCTGAGCATGGTCTAACTGTGAGTCACACTGTAATGCATGTAGAAATACGGCAAAATTTGTCATTGCTTCAGCTTGTGGAGTTTGGGGATCTACCAATAAGGAGGAGTAAGAGCTTTACGAGGTCAGAGCCCATCACATATTATTTTAAATTAATTGCAAAACAAAAAGAAATGTTCATCTGCCTCCTACTTTTGATTCAGGATGTATGATGAAAGCTCAAAGGTTTGTATTTTTATATTAATTCTGCTTGCCTCTTGCATTAGACATAGCTAGTCTAAAGCCTCTTCTTTTTAGGAAGGCTTATCTAGAGAAATATTGTAATAGTGACATGGAACTCAGACTGTAATTGGAGCTACAGATTTGTCAGGTTGCACCAGAGAGGCAGGGAATGTCTGGTCATGCTGCCTAATGTTTTATCATCTTTTTCTTTTGTTGTTGTTAAGTTGGTTGAACTCAAAGACACAGCAAACAGGTGAGAAGATGAACTGTCTGTGTGAAAGAGTTAATGGCATCTCTTCCATTTCATGGACTGAGAAATTCATGTTAATATCTCACTGCGATTCCTCAGTATGAACGGGAAGCTGAGGTTTCATATATCTAATCTCACTCAGTTCCTTTTTTTTTAACATAGGAAAAACCAGATATTTGAATACAACTAGATATTCTTCCATAAACAAGCCCAGATACTACATAATTTCTGTATCATATAAAGAAGAAACTTAAGAGAGAGCCATACTTTGTTATCTATTATGAGCAATTCACATATATTGATCCAGTTGGGATAAGGGACTTCTTGTTTTTGTGTAGGCGTAGAAAGGTCTCTTTAGTACTTGTGGGACCCACTTGCCTACCCTGAAGGGATTTTGTTTGGTGAGGAAAGTTGAAATAATAGATTTCTAACTGTGATGTAGTTCTTCCTTCTTTCTCTCCCTGATTCCCTGAAAAGCATTTTTCTCTGGAAAATTGGAAAGCTTATTATTGTAAGATGTGCTTGATGGAACAGATTGTTTTTGCAAAAGTGGTAAAAACGATATGTTGATATTGTTGAGTTAAATCCAGACTATTACAGATTATCTGATTCTACTACTTACTGCAGGATGCTGATGGTCACATATGGAAAATAAGGAGATTGCATTTTTAGTTTGAAATACATTTCTGAATGTAAAATGAATGTATCTACCAGTTTATAGTTTCTACTTTCTTTGTAGTTTGGGGTTTGACACAGAATTGTAAAATGTGTGTTTGTGTTAATTTATCATGATGTTTTAACAAATGACATTCAAGGGGGAAAAGAATCTACCTATTGCATCTCATGGTTAGCAGTGACCATATATTTCTGTCAAGTTTCTCTTACAAGGGCATATTTGCGAACCAAAAGCTGATTTAGGGAACATCACATGCGTACATAAACACCTTGTCTTATTTTCTGTGTACTGCTGTAAAATTTAGATATGGCTTAGTTTTGTGCGTAGTGCACACACTAATTAAACCCATCCCATTTGTGCCTGAGGTTGTAATAAGCAGCATTTTTACATGAACTCATTGCTTCAGTTGTTGAGCTTATTTTAGTGAGACACATCACTTTTTCAGTTCAGCTGGGACCTTGCAAATGCTCTGTGGAGGTCAGTTGTCCGAGACTGTCCTATTAACATGTCAGTGCTGGTACTCTGGGCTTGTGTCTTGGGCATGCTGAGCATCACTGTGTACTCCTGTAAAGAGAGGTGAGTAGCCAGAGAGGAAGTCTTTCAGTGCAATATATATGTGAGTAGTTGGACAGGCAGAGTGCTAAATTAGCAGCTTAGCTAGCAGAACCAGTATCCAACAGAAGTAGGATTTCTCTAAAGGCTCTCAGCACTGTTGGTGTTGAAACTCTTCTGCATTCAGAGACCCTTAATTTTCCCAAGCCCACCTTCCTGGAAGAGAAACACTTCTTCTGGGCGAGCATCAGCTGTGTCTTGCTTGCAGCCAAGCGTGCATGGTTCGGTCTCCGAGCACCTCAGTTTGCCTCAGGGGAGCAAATCCTTGGTTGATGAGGGATGGGATTTTCGGGAGAG
>JAOXXN010000471.1:9700985-9732177 GCA_026770055.1 Myrmophylax atrothorax | reverse complement strand
CTGGAGTTGGACCAAGGGTTGGACTTGATGATCTCAGAGGTCTTTTCCAACCCAATCGATTCTATGATTCTATGATTTGCCTCTGGCAGGAGAAGGCAGTAAATTAAGGTTACAAACCCTTGAACTCTTACAGATGGAAAAGCAATTTTAAGTCATTTTTGGGGAGGGACTTTTAAGTTTCTGTTGCCTTCATGTCATGTGAAACTGGTCTCATCACTTGACGATAGCTTCACTGTTCCCACAGAGACATGCATAGAACAGAAATATTTAAAGCTTTTTGAAAAAATTCAGATATAGTTACTATGTACATCACAAACTACATAATACACATGGATTAATAGTAAAATTTAATGTATGTGGTCACTCTGAGGCACTGGTTACTTCATTGGTCTCACTACATGGGGTTGCTTGTCCAGTATTAAGGAGAAACTTTTCTGTGGTTTTGAGAGGTACCAGTGGTTCATCACACACTTGCTCACATCCCCCAGCCTTACTCTACACAGTAAAAGAGAACATGGTGAGGAAACTTCATGGGACAATACAGTATATGTGTCTGGGGCAGGTGAAGCTCTGGGTGTCAGCTGGAGACATCAGACATTTCACACTATGACACAAGAGAAGTCACCTGCTGTGCCACTGTAGAAATTTCCCTTTGCATTTGCCCAGTTCCTGTACCTGCTTTGCAAAAAGTGCAGGGGTTACATCCTCAGTCCTTTCCAAGACATGGATAGGAGCAAAAACCACCAGCAAAAAAAAATAATCCTTGACTCTGGTTACATAAAGGGTGGGCTCTTTTCCAAGGGCTCTGCTGAAAGGCACAGGTGTCACCTGCAGGAACATTTGCAGGGAGCCTGCTTTGGCTGGGGAAGGCCAGAGTGTCACAGACACTGCATGCCTAGGATTTTTGTGCTAATGGAGCAGTGGAAAAGGCTCTAGTTTGGCAGCTGGGAGGGGGAAAAACACGGGTACTAGTGTAGCCCTTTAGGAGAAAGCAGCTTATGGAAAGAGCAGGACCCCTAAGCTCTCCTGCCTTGGAGTAAAAGCTGCGCTGCTCACAACACGCACGTGTTTGTACATTGCTCTCAGCAGGATGTTTCCCACTGCAGAGGGGCAGGGAAAGGTGAATAAAGACGAGCAGAACCCAAACCTCTTATGGCTTATTATCCACTCACCTGTCTGGAGCATGGTGCTTGCGTGCTCTGCTTCCCAGCCACTTCACAAGCCTCGTGTCAGAGAGGGTGTGTGCGCTTTGGCTTCTGGGCAATGCAGGTCAGAGTAGAGTGGAAATGTCAGGGCTGTAACCTAAGCAGAGCTCTCAGCATTGTGATTCCTGTAGCAAACAGCAGCTGTGGAGTTGCCAGCATAGACTGGGAGCTCCCCTGGATGTGCTCCATCATTTCTTTTTCACCAAAGGCTTGTGTGTCTGCTTTCCTCTGCTTCTGCTCAGGTTCCCTGTTCTAGGTACAGTACACTGGGTCAAAAACCGCCAAACATTAATGTCAGTAAAAAAGTTGGTTTATTAAGGCTCATGAGAAACACATTCCTCTGGAAAAAGCATGGACTTTCGAAAAATCCTCCTGGGTAAGTCTGAAATCCACAGACTGCAGGGGACATGGCAGGGCACTGTTTTGTTTTTAAGGTGGTCTTTTATCACATCTTGGATTTCTCAAAGAAGAGAATGTGAATTATTGTGATTGATTTTCAATTAATTGAGAATTACGTGGTTTCTCTCTGTCCTTCATTTTTCTTACCTATTCTGCCACTTTTATTTTCCTATTAATAGACTGTGCCTTGCCTTTTCAGCTTAGTGAGAGCTTTCTCACCTACACAGCCCTAGTCAATGGGAGCACTTACGTAAGGACTGCACAGTCGCCTGTGTGTCTTAATGAAATTGGAGAAATGATGGGGTTTTTTTCCTGGTTCTTTGCAATTACATTCTTCTTTCTCAAAGACTTTCTTTTGGCCTCACAAAATTAGATCACCACTATGCAAAAAAGAACCCACTGTGATCACAGCTTTGTTGCACAATGCCTGTACTTTCTTGAATGTTTTCCCATCTCTTCAAGATTAAGTAAGATCCAGTGGGTTGGACCTTCGATCTGCATAATAAAGGGCAAGGAGGCAGTTTGTAAATCCTGCCTTTCCATCTTAATTCTTTGCAGTTTGGGACCTGAAGGCTTGAAATAATTTTTGCTTGCTAAGAGGAAACTTTATGTAATATATGTGAAGATACTGTTATGGTAATTAGCGTTGTTAGGAAAAATCAATGTGGGTAAGTCATCCAACAGCAAGCAATGATCTTCTCACAATCAGCAATTTATCATGCATTGCCAATGCAGGAGGGCTTGGACTATTTTATTCGGATAAATTTCTCATTCATTGAGTCAGTAAATCATGGTGCACTTCATGATAGTAATTTTTAATGTGACTGCATTTTGTTAAGTTTTAATCACGCATAATGGATTTTATCTGACAATGAGGTCAACCTGTAGTCTCTTCCTCTGCCGTTGTATCTTACCATCCCACCATGGGCAAGATCACAGTCATGCCCAGAGGCCCCAGATGTAAGGGGGGTAGGGAAATACAGGAGGCCCAGGAAGATGAGCTGTTAAGACTGATTTTAAGCACTTTAGGCTTAGGTGAAGATTTACCCTGGGTGGAACAACACCAGATTATACTTGCTGTGGTTTTGCATCTGAGTGTAACTGAATTTGTTTGAAAACTGTTTTCCCAAGCTCTCCAGTTACACTTTTGAGCTGACCAGTTTGAGTCAGGGCTGTGGGAGCACCTTTACTCCACTGAGTACCCTGGTAGGGATGCAGCTGATGCTGTTCTTTTCTCTGCATTCCATGGTGAACTTTTCATTGGAAAAGGAGTGGAAGATGAGCTGTGGAAGTGAGGCAAGAGACCTTTGTGGTTTTCAATGAAAGACACGGTCATCTCTTCAGTGTCTTCATCTTGAGTTCACCTCTGCTGTGACTTGCCCATTCTTAAGCTAGTAGAAAAATCCCTGTTGTCTTCATCTACAACAGGAACGTGCCCTGGATCTGCCTTGCAGCTTCAATACAATCCTGCTGTTCTTGCTTATGTTTCTGAATGGCTGTGGAGTGTTTCCATTTGCTTTTTATATAAGTGGTTTGATTTGATGTTCTTCCCCCCTGAAGCAAGATATAGCTGTCTTTCCTCTCTCTTTTTCTGGTGGCTTCCCTGTGTTTTGGTTGTTTCCTTTCTCTCTCCTTCCCCTTGCAATCTTTGTTCATTTTCCTTTCACTCTTGCTTTCACTCTTTTTTCTTTTTTCCTTTTTATCAACCAAAAAGACTTTCACTCTTCATTCACCTCTATAAACATAGCAAACTCTTGTCCACTGAAAGGAGAAATGGGAATACAGGGAAGAATGTAACAGAGTACCAGAGATGCTGTTCTGTTTCAGGTTCTAGTACTGTGCTGTTCATGTGGGGGTTGAGCAGTCTCTGATGAGCTGCTTGGGCTGGATTTCTTGTTCCAGGCAAGAGGAGGAATGCTGTCAGTCCCCACCGACTGCTTCAGCAGTCCCACTGCGGCAGAGATGATGTTGCATCTCTCTCCCCCTGAGATTTGCAAGTCTGTGGTTACACAGTCTGGCCCAGGCTTTTTACCATCTCCTGTAGGTACTCCTGTGCTCTTCTGACACTGGGGCTGCCTCTCGCTGTCACACAGTCACCTGCATGGACATGGCTTTCCCTGCTTCCTTTCAATGATGTAGCCTTCATGAGAGATCAGTGTATCATTTAGAAAGGTGCTTGAGTTCCTTTGGGATGAAAGGTACTATATGAGTATAAAATCCCCTTGAAGTCCCAGAAGGCTGGCCATCGATCTTGGAAGAGCCATTTCAATTCTCCTCCCAGATCCTGTGATTTCTTTCTTTTGCTGTTCCTCTGAGACAGTGACAATCTGGAGACTGATGACCCTTTCTCTTACCACAGTACTGGATGGGGGAGAGGGAGACTTAATTGCCCATGATTTTTGTGGGAGGATTTTCCTCCTGTATCCAATGATTAGGATACCTTGTGTGTTCTGATGCTGTGACTCACCAACCCGTGATGGCTTCCATGTGGAGCCTGACCTGCTCTTTCTAGGTCAGACTCTCTCTAGTTACACTGGTGCAAGTCAGGAATATTCATTGAAGATAATGAATTTATGCAGAAACCATTTTAGAAAAAATCTGGGTTGTTTGGAAAATGGAAATTAAGTAAACTTCCTCTGTTTTGGATTTTTTTGTTTGTTTGTTTGTTTGTTTGGGCTTTTTTTGTTAATATGGAAGAGAAGAGCAACCTGAAAGCATTTACTGTCTTTGCAGGTTTTTAGTATTTCTCTGTGTCTTTTTCTCTCTAATGCAACTTTGCCTACAGCCTCATGCATTAGCAATGCAAAACAGATTTTGAAAGCCAAGGGAATCCAGGCTCTTCCAGATGAACACTGATTTTAAAAAAGATAAAAATCTAGAAAGAATAAAGGTTGTCCAAGTGGCATATGGTATGACAGTGACCCTACTGTAAGGACAGATGTACAGAGCTAATGGTAATCCTATACTGGAGCCAGATAACATTCTGAGGTTAGGAAATCAAAGCCCCATGCTTTGGCTTAGAATTAGCATGTGGAGCCTGCATTAGTTCTGGAAACAGGGCAATTCAGTTCTTACTCATGTTGCATTTGGGGCTTTCAGCTTCAATAGCAGTAAGATCCTACCTCATCCTGTGTAGGAAAATCAGTCCCATGCAGTTTGACCAGGGAACAGAGTGTGTTTAGTAAAGCTTCAGTGTTTAGATGGATTTGTGGAGAAGGTGTATACTGTTTCTGATAATTATTTCAGAGAAGTTCATGTCTGTTGCTGCAGAAACAGATCATATGCTGCTAAAGAGCTTGTGAAGTTGGGGAGTAAATGCTGATATTCAGAGCAGAGACTGCAGCAGTTGGTATTCAAGGGATGTTTTGGGGGCTTTTGCACATGGGGACCCCAGAAAGTATCTTATAGCAATCTAAGCCTCAGGCTTGTACAAGAGCCACCTCTGCACATGGAAGTTTAATGTCCTTTAATGACACAACCAAGTCCCATGGCTTGTTATTGCAGATGTATTTCCCTGGAGTCCCAGCACAGGCAATTCTTTAGCCAGTAGATTTCTGGAGCAGCTTCAGGTGGTCAAGCACTGTGCAAGGGCATGTTCTTCTTCCAGAGAAAGAGGGGAGTACAAGTGATGTAATTATTTCATTTCCCAGTAGTACCTGGCTTGGTGTTGAGTGAGAGAATTACATAGATTCTGTGTCCTTGTTAAAAAAAGTCATGGTCAGTAATGAAAACCAAGAATTTTTTGCATTCTTTAGCAAACTACCTCTGTCTCACCCAAGCACACCTCTCTCTGCCCTACTGCTTGTGGTGGCCCTCTCTTTCTTCTTGTTTTTAAATATATTTAACAATGAGAGTTTCCTTATGTATATTTTCTGAATAGAAAGTAGGTCAAGTCTTCCAATACATGATATCAGTAGCAATCTCTGAAGAACAGAAATTATAGGGGTAGCACCATCATTTTTGGTGCAATTTTGGATATCTACATTCATTTAGGCTCGATTTTTAAAATGGCAAAATTATCACAGTGTCAACTAAAAAGTTGATCATCACTGAGACATTTTGACCACACTCATTACATTTCCTTTTATATTTACTTCTATTGTCCCACAAAGGGAGAATTTGGGTACAGGAGAAAAACACAAATCTAAAATGTCTAATGGCAACATATTATTAAAAATTAAAAATAGTGTTTTCAGGTTTATTTTGGAAGGAAATGTCCTGGCTCAGTTGCAGAAGGTAGAAAAGTATTTAAAGAATTTGTTGTTGTTCTTAAAAGCCTATGCACATGTTTTGTATTGGATCATTATTGGTCAGGAATTGGGATCTGTTGTATTTTTTTCCTGTTTCCTATCAAATGTTTTCTAATGAGTTTGTCATAGGATATGGATCCAAGAACAAAAGTAATGTTATGGCAAAGTTGTATCTCAGTCACTCCAAAGTTGAACTGCTTTATGTCTTTAAAAGACACATCAGATTTTTTTAATACAATCTTTTTGAGGGATTTTTGGGCTTATTCATTCTTTCAGAAGCAAGCTTGACTGTTTATTGTCATTTCTGTTGCATTTTGCATTCAAATGGTGCTGTTATTAAAAAAATATATTTTTTTAATTGGCCTCTGTGCGTCTCTGTCTCTGCTTTCCTGTCGCATCATCTGCTGCTTGTTTCCCCCCTGCAAGCAGAGTTACATTCTCTTGCTTAGAATAATGCATGATGGGGGAAAAGAGGAAACTCATTAAAATACTTAAACCAGGAAATAGTCCACTTACACAATCCCCTCTTGTTTTTGATGGTGTCCCTGGAAGCCTGAGCACAGTTAGTCATTTCTGCACACATGGGCAAACAACCACAGTGAATATTTAAAATCCAGTCTGTTAACACAGTATCTGTGGTTGGGGTTTGTTGCAAGTGATGGATCACTAATAGTTTAAAACTCAGACGCTGGGAAATTCTTTTGTAAATTGAAGAGGATTATTTCATGCTGTTGGGCGTCCCTGTCAGAATATAAAAGTCTATTAACAGAGATGGTATTGAGCACGCAGGGGTTGCTTGCAATATGTAATTTACTAAAAACATACATGCATAGCAAAAATCATACCCAACAGCCAAGATTTCAGCTTTGTGCTGCTACTCTCAGATCAAGCACATATACAGAAAACACTAATTCACCTTGCAACTGTGGTCTGATCAGGTTTTTCCCTTGTGAAGTACTGTTTGGCTTGCTTAGGATTGGTGCAGTGAAAATTTTTTTTATTATATATAGTTATTAGTGAAGTTTATGGCAATTCTGTTTGGAGTGCTAAAAATTAATTTAATAGAATTGTAAGAATTGAGCTGGTCCATCTGTTGTTCTTCCATCCTCTTGACAGCAAGTACAGTATTTCAGTTCAATGACTGTGTTCTTCACATGCAGAGGAGAGTTTTCAAAACAACAGAGATGCTCCCACATCCTACAGAAAGCGAGCTGGTTTCAGGTTGGTTCTCTAATCCTCATTTCTTCTTTCAGAATTTCTCTCTGCATCTTTATTATTTTGATTTGACTAGACAAGAATACCCAAACATCTTCCAGAGTTGGTAAATGTGATCAGAAACACTGACAGATAAATATAATCCCTGCTACCATTCTCATATTCCTTGGTTTCATAGGCATTGGGTATTAGCCTTTAAGATTGTCACACCCATATCAGAATATGAAAAGAAAATGTAGTAAATATTTAGTTTCTCCTGTTTATTATCCTGTTTCTATCTCCATAGCTGAGTTAGGGCTTGATGTAGCACTGGCATTTTGGAAAATCCCTGTAGTTCTGGGAACTTAAAGACTATGCTTAGGAATCCTAGCCCCTTTGCTTAAGTCGGTGATCTTACCAGAAAAACCTAGATATTCTTGGAAACAAGGTTGTAATTTTTTAGAGAAAGATGGACAGCCAGCTGCAGGGCATTTTCCCTAGAACAGAAGAGCATTTATTGGTCATCAGAGTAGAGCAAAGAGGCTCCAGAGTGGTAGAGCTGTTTTGGCAAGAGCTGAACTGCTCAGGGTGGCTCCAAACAGATCAAGTGCTTGCCAGCAACTCAGTTTTTGACATACTCAAATCTTATCCTACTTCTGTGTATATACACTCCTCCTCCTTTGAACATCCCAGTGTTTCTTTGAAACCTTGAAAGGGTGAAGGAATCTAGTGCTAATTGTTTCTTTCTGCTCAATGATGCCCCTAAGTATCTTGTGAGAGAGCGAGAGGGAGACAACTCTTCTCAGGGTTATCGCCTTTTTGCTTTGGAATGCGGTTTTGTTCCCCACTAAGTTAGTCAGCGAGGTATAAATGTCCCTGGGTGTCTTGCCTGGCAGCCCAGGATAAGCCTTTGCTCTCTTCCTCTGACAAAAGCACAGTGAATGAAGGGAGAGTGGGGCATTCACAGCTGGCATAGAAATCTTATGAAATATTGAAGCTTCCTTGAATATGGAATAACTGGCATCTCCAGAGTTCTCACATGGATGTAGAGTGGAGGTCATTTCCCCTCTTGTTCGGCAGATAGATTATTACTGGGAAGTGTGTGCCTTACTACAGTTCTCCTTGGGTTACTCAGTCCCAATACAACTGCTGAGGACCATTCTTAAACCGAGGAGAGATTTCTTGCCCCTCTATACACTTAAGGTCAATTTTGCAAAGAATTAAACAAAGGCGAGATAGATAAAGGTGCTGAGGACCAGACATTGTCTTCCAAGGTGGAAAATACTGGAGTACTCTTCGAACCCCAGGAGAGAAAGAAGGTGCCTTTTCCTGTGTCATCTCTGAATGTGCAAATCCCAATACCTTCAATCTCTTTGACCTTACCTATGATGAGTGCACGTCTTTCTAATTTCCAGAATTGTCTAACTTTAGGAAAGGAAAATTTGATCCTGACTAGCTGAGAGGCTGGAAAATAGCAGAGAGCATATAAGGGGTACACAGGCAACTACTTCTTAGTTTTCTTACCTGTGAGCTAGGATAATGTGTAGCAATACCAACAACTTCATATCAAAATGTTTTAAATTACAGAGCTTTCTATTGGGCTTCTATTGAGCCACATCTCCCCAAAATTCAGCCACCCACAAATGAGACCACAACACCTTCAGCTGAACATTTTTAAATTTATTGAAAAGATTTGAGAAAACTTCCAGGAGAGTATATTTTTCAGGACTTGTGGATCCTTTTTTCTCTGTAAGGAAAGGCTGTTCTGTGCAGTATGAACAGAAGAGTGAAGCGGCAACAGGAGTTAGACTGAATTTTCCCCCATCAGTGGAGAGATCACTTTAGAGTTTCCACCTTGTTATATGGCCGGCTGAAACCGTGCATGATTAATGGACAAAATGAAAATTAGATTATGTATCTTTACTCTTCCTGTGACCTCTACTTTCTCCTATATCAAATGAAAGCAGCTGGGGGGGCAGGAAGGAGGAAAAAAAAATTCAAATCCTGCATAAATATCCAGAAGACATGGGGGAGAGGAGAGGAAAGGTGCAGAGCCCCTCTGTAAATTGTGTGCTGTCCCCAGAAATCGTGGCTTCCAAGGTATGAATCCTACAGTACTGAAGCCTGGGGAACTAAAATGTGGAACAAATGCCCAAGTTTCAGGCTGCCTGTCAGTAAGCACCACGTATGTCAATCACCCATGTGGAACTGCATCTTATGGGAATTTGGTTTCTCTGCTGCAGCTGCACACCGGAGGTGACCTGTGGTTCAGACACAGTCAAGCTATTGGAATAAATGCTTTCTGCCTCCCAGAAGGAAGTTTCAGTGTGTTGCCCATCTTTGGACTCTTATTTGGGCTGTAGATTTGAAGATATGAGTCTTAGAGGCAGAGGGAAATCACTTCTTGCCTGCAGGCATGGAGTTCTTTGGCAGTTTTGACATCCTTCAGTGCTGCCTTGTGATCAGAGCATGGATCTCTGCACCCACTCAGGGGCACCTGCATGTGTGCAGGCACCAGGAGCCTGTCCTCCTTTCATGCCTCAGCCTGTAATATCAGAAAGCAAAGGTTTTCCGTTCCAGTTACAGACTGCTTTGACAGAACAAAATGTGTCTTGCTGTGCCCTCTACAACTTCATTCTTTGAGGGAAAAATGCACATATAAATCCTATGTTCACTTCAAATAACTAAAAATCAATGTGTTACATGAATTGCTATCCCAATAACCTCAACAGGAAAGGTTAATACAGTGAAATTAAGAGCAGGAGTATAACACCAGACTGCAAGAAATTGCTAATTCCCCCATTTTTTTTTCCATGTGTGGTCACTGGCCTTGGGAATTCAGGGAATGTGGTTTCATTTGAAGATACCAAAATCCACATGTAACTTCTGCCTATTCCTGACTCTCAGAAGGGTTGGTGAGTGAGAAATGTGCTTTCAGTTACAAGGGACAATCCATGTTTTCCAGCTTACATTTTAACATGGAGTTGTTATCTCCTGTCCTTTTTGGAAGGCCTCAGAGCCTACAAGAGTCTTAGTTTTTGTGTTTTGAACAGGCATCATCTAGGAAAGGAAAGCTTGAACATGGTACCTGCAAAAATGGGCAAATGGAGAAAAACACAAAGCTTGATGAACTAGGAAGAAATATTAAAGCTTGATCTTCTCTCTGGTGACCAGTGGCAGGACGCAAGAGAATGGCATGAAGCTGTGTCAGGGGAGCTTTAGGTTGGATATCAGGAAAAGGTTCTTCACCCAGAGGGTGCTTGGGCACTGGAAGAAGCTCCACAGGGATGTGATCACAGCATTAAACCTGTCTGAGTTTGGACAATCCTCTCAGGCATGCAGTGTGATTCTTGGGCTGTCCTCTGCAGAGCCAGGAGTTGGACTTCGATGACTTGCAGAGATGACTCATTCCACCTTAGGATATTCTATGATTCTCTGGTTTTAGAGATTTGCTTTCTGATTTTTAAAAATTCAGGGTTGGCTGCTCTGCAATGGTCTTTTAGTCTTTCTAGCATATGAGTAACAAAAATACTGTAAGAGACCTTAGGGTTTCCCTTGGGAATCAGTAACTAGGTCATGGGTATTGTTGCCGTGAAGATACATGTATTTTCCTTTAAATTGATCTGAGAATCAGGGACTTAAAGGAAGAAGATATGGTTCTGAGCAGAAACTCCTTTTCAAGATCGGTGTGTTTTTCCATCCTTTAATCAACTTGTCCAGAATCCATTTTGTTGTTACTTGAGGTATCAAATTTGGGTAGTACGAAATCAAGGTGGGTAATGAAATGTGTAATGAAGGCCTCACATGACTCACTTGTGCCTAACATTGCATGATTCTCAACAGGTTGGTTTGGCCACTTTCTGCCTAAAGGCTTCTGCTGTACTACAGCAGGAGATCCTGTCTCCATGGCATCATGCTGCAGGGGCATGTTGAGGAACCCAGGACATGATGCACCTTTGTTCTTTGTCTCATTCATGCCATTTTTTCTTTTGATTTTCATGTCAGTTTTCTGGGCATATCTTACCATCTTCTAAAGGTTCCATTTGTAAAGAGGGAGCCCTCTGAGAGTATGTCTCTGCTAGGGCTGTCTGTTGCTACAGGGAGAGACATAACTGAAGTGCCCCACTTCTGAAAATCGTAGTGGGAGACCAAGCACTGTTGAGTCCAAGCAACTTTATTTTGAAGTTACTCCTCATGGTCAGTCTGGTCCCTGAGAAACCTGTCTCCAATTTGTGCTACAGTTCTACAGTGAGTGTGTGATCTGTAGTTCCGCTTGCTCCCTGTTAAAAACATCCTCTTGTTTTGAGAGAGAACTTTAGAGCCTTAGAGAACTGCAGAAAACAGTGGCCCATATCTTAAATGAGACTTGGAAAGGTGACCCCTTTCTTATGAAGCCCATTCATTCAAATGCCTTAAACAGGAAGCTGAGGACCATATTCTTTGCAGAGGTGTAGGTAGTCCTGATGTGTGGCTGAGAGTTGAAGACATATATAACTGAACATACATTTCCACACAGGTATTTTGACCAGTCAGCTAAAGCTCTGAATAAGATACTCTGCTCTCTTACATGAGTTCATCTGCCACTCAGAGTTCCTTAGTAAGATATATGCTCCTTTTTATGCATATAACTCTTGTTAATGCTAAGGATCATTATGAGTGTGTTTTGAGAGGTGTCCTTGCTTCATCCTTTCAGGATGTAGTCTCTGAGGAGGGGTTAATGTTTGTATGACATGGCTGTCCAGAAATGCTTGCAAATCAAATGCTTTCCTTTGCTGTTTATGCAGGGAGGGGGGAAGATGGGGGCTGCACACCTCAAAAAATTCTCTCACCCAGCAACTTGCTTTAAAGAACAAAGACTTTCAAGGTTTGCAGAAGCTCAAAAAGGCACTCAGTCACATCCACTTTGAATAATTTGACACAAACCTGTCTTGTCAGTTGGATATCTGTCTGCAAAGTCTATTTTTAAAAAATTAGTTTTGGTTTGGTGCTATCTCCTGTCTAAGCAGGGAGGGGGTGTCAGGAAACCCTAAGTTTGTTTTCAGCATCTAACACAGCTGGCCAGATGACATACAGTGAGTCACTTAACTTCTCTTTTTCTTCTTCTCTTACTGGTAGAGCAGTTTCCCAATGTATCTTTTCTTTCATGTTGCCCATCTGTTCAGTTCTGTGCTTTATTTTTTTTTGGGGGGGGGGCAGGATTGGCATTATTCCTCCAGCAAGGCATGTACTTGGGGCATAAGGCATAGCAAGCGGTGATTGCCTGTTCAACATATAGCAAATGGGAGTGAAGAAAAGCAGAGCTTTATTTACACAACAGTTCCAGTCTGTGCCATGGCACTACAGTAAGTGCGCAGGAGGCTCGCAGCGACGCGGCTACACATGTTCTGGAGTATGGGGACTCCATGTGTTGTTTTTCAGCCTCCTGGGAGAGCTTGCCTGCTAAAGTTCTCCAATCTGGATCTGCTGTGTATTCAGTGTTATTTTTGTACCAGCTGATAGAATAAAGGCTGAATAAATTTGCTTCATGTTAGACATAGCCTTCTGCAAATAAACATATATGCTAAGAAACCCCTCCATGGCACAATTAGTTGTCTGTAAGCCACAGTATCACTGTGTGGAGTAATTAGTTCTGTTTATTTAAAGGAGCCCTGGAAAGCTATTAGCAGTTGCCTGTAAACCAAAAAGGAGAAAAAGAAAAGATAAAAACTCATGTGTGGTGGTTATTAGTCTCTTCATCATACTAATGGACAGCTTGTAAGAAATTGGACTTGCTGTTGGTGGCCCCAAGTACCAGCAATCATGCAGGGGTATTGTTTCTCCTCACTGGTGATAAGGGTGACTTGTGGCAGCTTTGATAGGATGCTCATTTTTATCTGCTAAGTGCATGATGCTTGTAAAAACAGCAGTGGCCTTGTTACCACTTGACATGACACTAGTTTTAGCTGTTTACACTGACACACCACTATGTTCTTTTAGAGCTTCAGCCTGGGGTCTGATTCATTAGAGAACTTCAGAAATGATACTGATACAGCATCTGGGCTGGTTTCTTTATGCTCACTGCTGCTCTAAGCTAGAGGGAGAAAGTCAGTGTAGCCCAGTGGATGGTTGTCTCTTGCTTGTCAGATTTACATTCTGTGGTGAAGTAGTAGCTTTTGGAGAAGCAAATGAGGTACTTCATTTATCTGTAGGTTGACTTACACAAGGGATAGGGAAGAGAACTCTGTCTATAACCCATGAGGGTTGGAAGGGAAGACACAGGCTGCAGCATGGATTGTGTGCAGCTGGCTGGTGGTCCCAGCTTCCAGCACAGATGTTTCTGAGAGATGCTGTGGTGACTAGGCTCAAATGGATCTTGTGTAGATCTAGGCTTTCTGAACTCAGTAGGCTTAAAAAGACTGGCAACTCCAGCATTTACTTCTGAAACCTGTGGCATTTAATATATTGGAGTTTTTTCCTACCAGATTTCTAAACGGCCTTCTATGGGCTATTAGTGAATTATTTCCCTGTTCTGTAATTGGCTTATAAATTTTACAGAGGGGTTATTAGCTCTAAAGGGTTGTGACAAATGACCTGGGAGAAGGAGCAAAACTTAGTTAAAGTTTTCTTCCCTGCCTCCTCTCCTGGATTTAGCAGCTGTGCCAAGTCTAGGCATGCTCTCATTCTTTGAAAAAAAGGGTACCTTTGAGGAGATCAGTTAGTGATCCCAGGCTTCAAGGAAAGGGCATCTCCTGCAAAGGGCAGAAAACTTTCTGGAGTTCCCCACCAAGACTGCAATAGCTATTAGTGATGAGCTGCCCCAGACAGCTAAGTAGAGACTGTAGGTGATAGTAGGAGCCCTGATCTGAGCCTCTGTGCTAAGATTGGGCCCATTTGCTACCCTAAGTCCACATGCAAGTTGGAAAGGTTCTGGTGGAAGTAAAGCTTCATCTCCCAGATTCTGTTATCTCAAGAAAGAGGATGTTACTGCCTTCAAAAAGAGACAGCCTTTTGAAAGTGCTAGGAAACCTCTGGCAGTGGTGTGTGACTATAATCCATCTAATATCTGTCAGGGATCCTTTGTCTGAGCTTCAGCAGAAGCTCATTTTCAGATCTCTGCTTTTCAAGGTGTCCTGGGTAATTTCTGTGTATAAACCAAACCATTAAATAAATAAGTAAATCCTATCTTCTCAGTACCCTCAGGTCACATTTTACATTAGGGGCTGCTCCTTGGATTTCTTTTACTTCTGAATGCTCTCACTTCTGCATACCATGTGATATAAATAATACTGCTGGGAATCTGAAAGCTGAAGCTTTTTATGGCCACATTCCAATGTTATGCTCTGAATTCACATTGCTGATTTTGCTGCTTGTGGCTCGCATCCTGCCCACCTTTACATGTGGCCACCCTGTCCTGTTCCACCATTAGCTGCTCTGGGATTGCTGCATGTGTAATGCACCTGTAATCATTCAACCTGAAAGTGTGGGGGAAGGTAGCCAGCAAAACATATGAGTAAGATTTTTACAAGCATATTTGAGTCATTTGTCAGGAGTTGCTTGTTTCCATGGGAATTAGTGAGCGAGAAAAGACATAGGTGAATCGTATTCCTTGTTTTAGCTTCAAGTCTGGCTGCATCAACCTGCAGGACCTATAATTTAGACCCAGGGGTGACTGAGAGAGCTCATTTTCCTTTTTAATTATTATTGCAGTGAGTAGATGGTGACCTATCATGGGAGGAGAGGAATTGCGTGCCTACTGGTTAGAATAGCCTGACACTGCAGCCCAGACTTCCTTGGGTGGCTGTAAATATGCCAGGCCTGCCTTTGTGGCAAACTACAAATGCTCTCAGACTTTTGAGAAGCCTGGGGAGAAAATTCCAGATCCTAAGGAAGAACAATTCATCTCTTTACCCATCCCCCTGTACACACATACACCATCCCCTTGTCTCTTTTTAGGTCATTTATAATCAGCAGTCATGGAGCACTGGCCTCATTAGTGATATAGCCATTCCTTCAGTGCTTCAGAAATAATCATTTAGAAAAAATGCACGGTTTTCTTCCCTTGAGAGCCCGTGAGTGATGAATTTATTTCAGTCTGGCTGTCTTGGCTGTCTTGCTCAGCCTTATCTCCATATTTATTTCAACAAATAGTGTACTATGGAAACAACAAAACAGAGTCTGCGACACAGACAGGATAGCCTGGGCAGGGAGGGGTTAACCAGGGAGATGGCATTGAAAAGCTGGGGCTCAGAGGGAGAGGTTTTTATTCAGAACCATATTTTAATGTGTTTGTATTTGTAGAGGTTTAGAAGCCCTGGGATTTGGGCATTGATCTATTCACAGGACAGCATTTAAAGAACAGACATTGTTCCCTGAGTGGTCCCAGCCACCGACCTTGCTCCTGAAAGGACCATCCCTTTTGTAACTGCGGCAGGTGATTAACTTTCCATGCCAGCTAATGACTCGGGTCTCTCACTAGCAAGCACCAGTCATTGTGACTGGCCTGGAGGGCCCGTGTACTGGGACCCGTGTCCTCACCCAACAGGCAGTCAGCAGCCCCGTAGCACTGAGGGTCCAGCTGCATATTCCTCTATCTCCAGGAATCAGCACTTGCAGGTACTGTAAACCAGGGTTACAAAGGACTTAAACTCATGATTTTTATTCTGCCGGTGACCATTTCAGTAATTGAGTGTTCTGCTCTGGAAGCCGAAGCTCCAAGGTCAGTGGCGAAGGACTGGAAGGCACAACTCCCATCTCTTCCTCCCAGTGCTTTTTCAGACATCCTGGGCAGCCCAACTGTGCTGCCACTTCCCAGCGTTCACATCACAATTAAACACAGCTCTTTCCTCCAAGCTACCACAGTCACACTGGGTTTATTTGAATAACATTGGACACCCTGAATTCCTTGAAATCATGCTTTCTAAGGCTTGACTTTCCTAGTGGGTAAGCTCTTCTCGTTGGACCACTTAGCACTCCTGCTTTGCCCTGCCTGTTGGGCAAATAAATCTAAGTACACGACATCTCTTCATGCCATGTGGTTGCAAGCACAAGTCAGCTCTGCAGGCCGTGTGTTATATTTGAAGTTTGGCTTTATGGGTTTTTACGAAAAGGAACACTAAGCCTATCTTCTGCCAAACTTTAGCCTCTCTCCTTCCTTCTTCCCTTCTCCCCCTGCTTGGGACATGCAAGCTTACATAAGAATTGGGTTTTTTCTGCTCAGGCTTGTGTCTGTGTTTCATTTGGGATGGCTTTTCTGAAGCATCTGGAACTTGCCACTTTTGAATGCAGCTGTAAAGTACTTGTAATTTGCCTTGCTTTGTTTTCAAAAGCAATTCCTATTCAGATGTACTTACAGGTAGCATTTGTGCATGGAAGAGCCAGCATTTGATTGCCAAGATCCAAGAAGTTATGCAGCAGCACTCTTGTATAGTTTGTGAATGTGCACACATGTACTTAGTGTCTCTTCCAGGTTTTGTTTTCCTTAGCGAGTATGGCATTAATTTTCCTAAACCTCATCTCCTCTTGGCTTGTTAATAAATAGATATTCCCAAAGTTTTCTTTCCTTCTCTATCCCTTTTATACTGAACTTTCGAAAACCCAAGCTAATCAGTTCTCTACCAGTGTAACGATGAGAGGTGAGGGACTAATATTTTAAAACCAGTTCAAAAGCTGCTTGTGTCAACCTTTAAAATTTAGAGACAAATATCCCCCTCCAGCCTTTTCCATTAAGGCAGAATGATTGTTTAGTTCTTTTCAGCTGGTTTCTCTATACATTGCTGTCTAATCACCTTGGTAGCAGGACCATAACCAGGTAAAGGGAGAATAAGTAGCAGTGGGCTTGCTGTCTTCTTCCCTAAGAAAAATCAGTGCATACATCTGCCCTACTTTAGGGATAAGCATCACCAGCTCAGGAAATATGGGGGGTGGTGGTGTAACCAGGAAGGCTGGTAACAGTGCCATCTCTCTGTGAACAGGGAGAGTTCTCAGGGGAGGAATTTAGCACTTTGTTCTTTCCAGCTGCTGGTTGGGAACGCTTTCAGCTTTTGCAAAGTCATGCCTCCCTTGCCTTAGAAGAATTTACCTAAGAGGAAGCATAGAGCCGTATCTTTGAAATGCTGTGCTGGTCACCTTTGTTTTACAGGTGCGGAAAATGTCTTAAAAAGAGTTTCACATCAGGCAGCAGTTGGGGGAGAAGAGACAGATTCTGAAAGAGAGCAGGTAGCTTTCACTTTGCTGTATAGGCCTCAAGGATATTTCTGCTTTCTGACAGAGAAACTCCTGAAAGTCTCAAAGATAGTTTTTTCATCTTTATTGAAGAGCTGGAAGCTTTGCATTTACAGAACAGATGTCTTTTGTTACAAATTTTTCATTCCTTATTGAAATAGATATGAGGAAGAATTCATACCACACAAACTCAGGAGGAAGCAGCATTTTAAATGGAATGATTAAAAACCTTGCCTTATCCTGTTGCTTCGTTTTTCACTTGTAACTTTTGTGATGTCACCCATTTGCTCTACTCCAGTTGCCGTAGCTTTTGCTGGAGAAGAGAAACTCACCTTGGGTGTCCACATTCAATGTGAAAGGTAAGTGAAAAAGAAAATAGAGGGGGAATATCTCTTTTAATCTTTTCAGATCAGAATGAACTCAGGATCAATCCTGGGCCTGCACCTGATATGCTTTCTTGATGCTCATTAAGTTGAACTTGTGATAACCTACTGTAAAAGATTTAGGCTTCAGACACGAGCAGCCTAAGACTCTGTGCAGACCATCACTCCCAGATGAATGATCAGAAGTGATGGGTCAATACATACAACAAAACCATGGCTGAAACCAAGTTCATCATTAAGGAAGTGTGGGGAGGAGGTCCCTCTGTGCAGGCAGGGAATGAAGAGCGTAATTGAGGTTGCTGGATCTTACACCTAACATGTTAGCCAACTAAAGCACAGTTTACACCAAAAGATTGTAAGCATCAGTGAACTATATGGTTGCTCATGATATTAATTTACTTCAAATCCTTCCTGTAAGCTCTTTGTAGGGTTACACACTGTGAGCTTCTTTTTCAGTTAATCTTTTCTTTTGTGAGGCTGAGTTTAGTGCTGGTGAGGAAAGGCAGCCTGATGTCCATGGAAAATGAAATCCTGTATTTATCCATAGAGCAAGAGCCAGCTGTTCCAGCAGTGGAACCCACTGCAAGATTGAATTCAGCTCACTCAGCCCTCTCCTTCCCCTTGGTTTGCCTTCTCTGATTGCCTGTTGTGCAGTGAAATTGGTAAAATGGATGTATCATCCATTCTAAATTAGACCGACAGCACTCAGTTGGCCAGATGCCTTTCAATAGCTTTTCAGGTTTTGTCAAGTACAGTGAGACTGAGCCGCTTGCTTTAAACCTGTCAGTCAAAGCAGGTGTTTTGGAAGAGCTGAGCTTTACCTCTGAGCTTCACAAACTATGGTGTATGATAACCACTAGCAGACTTCAAAGATGTAGAGATTTCTGTACCTACCCATAGAGAAACCCTTCAAAACCCTGACCAGTCGTCCATTATAAAAAACCCACACACAGATCTAAGGTGCTGCTGCCTTCACACAGGAGAGATGTGATGAACTGAAGATGCTACCCTTCCTCATGTCCCAGGAGGAGGCCCCCAGCTGGTGCTGCCCACACAGAGCATGGGGCTCTCGACAAGGCTGAGCTCTGGGATCCCTGTTTGACCACAACCAGATGTTACAAGCTTCGAGCACAGGTTACTGCCACAGTCAGTGACCTGTGCGTCACAAGCAAGGTGACTGTAAATGTGCATGCTGGCCTCAAGAAGCATTGAAACCTTTGTCAGAAAAGGAGGATTAAAGCAGAATCAACAGAATGTAGACCGAAAGTTGGAGGAAGTGGTGAATGTTTTAATGAAAAACCCATTAAATTTTCCAGTTACTTTTGCTCCCAGCACTAGGTCCTCATCCTTTTTTATCCTGGTTATATTGGTTTGTCAACAGCTACTGAGGCCAATTTTAAACCTGGGGCAAAACCATCCAGCTAACACCACTTTTCCTGATACTTCAGCCTGGTGGTTTTGCTTTAGGCTGTCAACACAAACCAGCCTCCTGCAGTGCTTCCCCTTTTTTTGCATCTGTTCATGTATCACATAAGCAAACCTAGATTAATTGTATTTTTCTTCCCCTTTAGATGTGCCCATCTTGAATGGCCATAACACCTGCAGGATATGGTTCAGTCAAAGACTCAGATGGATTAATATCTTTCTCTAGCCCATAGTGAAATGCAAGAAGAAATCCCATCCCAGAGCATCCTAGCCTTCTTTAGTTTGGCTGTTGCAATACTGGTTTTAGACATCATCAGATTTCCACAGCTTTGGCTTGTGGATGATACAAGCAATCCTCCTCCCTTGTACACTTAGTTTTGCTGATATCTGGGGAGTGAGCAGTTCATCACACTGAGCAAATTCTGCCCAAACCCACAAGGTGTGATTGCATTAATGGGAAAGTGATTTCCACCAGAAATCATGGACCAAAAGCAGAGTTCCCCAGCTACCAAGTTGCTCAGTTGGCATTGAGCAGCCAGGGTCTGGTTTTAGCCTGTGTCCCACTCTTAAAGCCATTTTTAACTGCCTCTCTAGCAGCTTGACTGGCCCCTTTCACCACCCCAGCACCCTGTTTATCAGAGACACCAAAACATGAATTTTGCAGAAATCTCTGCATCAGGATTGTGGCTGGGCATGGGATCAAAAGTCACCAACTGAAAGCTGCTGAGAGCTCTGCAAAGCCACTATTCCCCTAACAAAAGTTACTGTCAAATCTTTACAGCCTTTGGCTCATCTGATGTTTAACCCAGCTTTACTGAAAAGTTTTCAGGTTTCCTGACTGACTTACTAGGATCGGGATTTAACCTTTGTTAGCTGGTGGTGAAGAATGCCATACCTTGGTTTATATGCTCTAGGTATGGGAATAAGGTTTACCTGGTGTTACATGAGTGAGGGCTGGCAGTCCTTGAATGCAAGGTGCATTTTGTTACATGTAGAAAAGTTGAGGTGAGATTGATTTTCTTGCAGTGTCTTTCAGTTGTCTAAAAGTCTATGGGAGGTAGTGGCAGGTAAGTCCTTGGTTTTAATTCCTCTAAAATTAGATTTATGTATAGGAGAATAGCCTCTAACAAAGCTGTGGGACCAGCAGGTAGGGATGATGTAAATGTCTGAAACCAATGTCTGAAATGCTGTAGAAATCCACGCAGGGTGCAGGTCTGGTGCAATTCCTGCTGCTGGCACCATCTCGCTCCCTCTACACATGCAAAGATGGGGAGTGAGGAGCTTTGGGTTAGAGCGGGGATTGCAGCCCTGCATCAAAATGGCAGTGCTTGTTCAGGCCTTTCTTGCACAGTGCCCTTTCCCGACGGACACCAAAGGCGCAGGAGAGACACAGCGTGTTTTATCGGTTCTTCGCCTGTGCCGTTCTCTCATTCTCCTCACTCCACGCTCCCCCCTCCCCTGCTCCCCTGCACTCCTCTTACTCCCCACTGCCCACATCAAACATGTACAGATTTTACGGTTCACTGGAGAATAAGTGGCTGTCATTTCACAGATGGGCCAGGATGTAATTAGCCACAATGCATCGAAGTAATGGAACAGATGTCTCTTTGTAAACTGAGTTTGCTGTTGCACACTCTGTGTGTGTGACCTGCCGACTGCTCCGGGCGATTCCTCCTGGCCCCCTCGCCCCCTCCCCTCTCTCTGTTGCCGAGCCAAGGGCTTAGCTCACATCAAGTGTTTGTGTGTTTGCCGGTTTGTTTTTCTCTCTTTCTGGTGCACTTGTCTCTTCTGCTGTAAGGCCACTGATTATGTGACGGATTGTTAGCAAGCAGAACCTGCATTTATCGATGGAGTCATTCAAAATAGAAAAGGTGATACCCCTCTTATGAGATAATTGGCAGTTTCAAGTTGCTCTTATTACCCGATGATAATACACCACTAAAATCATAAATTACTATTATGATGCCCAGCCTTCTCCTTTCTTTTTTTCCTTCTTTCTTTAACTGAAAATAAAATAGCTCTCCCTGAGCCCTCAAATTAGTATTTATATTTTAGATAAGAGAGGGGCTGTTGGACTGATTACAGTGTGATAATGCTCACAAGCTGAAAACAAACACAGCACTCTCAGAAAGGTGCCTGTCTGGCTCAGCTAGGAACTGCAATCCAACCACCAATCCAAACATGAAAGGGGTAAAACCAGAACCTGACTTCCCTATTCTCATTTTGTAGAGCAAGCTTGTCTCTGTCAGGTACAGAAAATGGATAAGTTTAATTTAATCTGGTGGAAGGTGTCACTGCCCATAGTGGGCTGGAACGAGATTATGTTTAAGGTCTCTTTCAACCCAAACCAATCTATGACTCCACAATTCATACAATTTTCTCCCTTAATATTCTTGAGACATATTTTCAGCGAATATCTATGCAGGTTTTCCATTCCTTTAGTCCATCCTGTCCATGCAGCTCCTGAACCCTGTACATCTGAAGGCTGGAAGCTCTCCTGCAGTACTGCTTTACCTGCTTCTGCTGAGGGTTTCCTGCCAGTGTTCCACACCATGGCAGGGGGCAAAGGGACCAACTGGAGCAGGCTGGCTCTGGGCCTCCAATACTGAATTTGGCTCCCTTCACAGCTCAGCCAGGCCATGGAGGAGCTAAACATCATGACCAGGCACCAGCTACTAGTGGCAGAAACCCAACAGTGGCACAAACAGGAAGGAGATTTAAAGAAAATACATGACTGTGTTCTTGTTGCTCCAGGGTGTTTTCATTGTTTGTGTGTCAGAATGCTCACAGTCAAATCATGTAGGCAGTCCCTCTGTGTGTGTATGTGTATGCTGGTGTGCATATAGGGTTTATTTTCCCACAAGTTTCCTGTAGACCTGCATTGTTTCCCAAGGGCAGTTTTGAGGACAAGGTTCCCATTAGTTCCCCTGGTTTTGACCCAGCAAGCTTAACTTCAGATTGCACATCTTCTGAGCATTAACAGTGTGGGACACAATCATTAATGATGGTAAAAAGCAGGTCTTTTGTGTAGGGAGGAGCAAGTTTTTACCTCGAGCTAAAATTATAAAGAGGCTCAGGAGCATGATGGTGGAGTGCAGAGTGTAAATATGCTGGATATGTTAAACTTAGGCAACAGTGTCATGACCTGGAATAATCCTCTGTGACTCTGGACAAGGCATTGGCCTGCTGCCATCTTCAGCTCACGGGGTGGTTGATTGAAAATTTTAAAGGACACAAACATTTGGGGTTGGTCTGCAGCTTCATATGTACGTCTCAGAAGAGCCATAGTGAAACATGAGAGAGAAATAGTAACCCAGCCAGTGCCAGCCTTCAAAAATAAATCACTCATGCAGTGGGTTTCTCTACCTTACCACGTGCTCATAAAGCTATTTTCACTTGTGTGGACACATGAATTAAACAATTCCCATGCTGGCTTGAAAATCACAGAATTACAGAATATTCTGAGTTAGAAGGGACACACAAGGATCATCGAGACCAACTCTTAAGTGAATAGTCCCTGTGGGGATCAAACCTACACCCATAAGTCAGGAAACACAGAATCTACCAACCATTCAAACACCCATTGCCGAGGACACCAGAGTTTTTCAGTAGTTTTTCAGGTCAGCAGGGTATGTGGCAGAATTGACACTGTTGAAAAAGTCTTCTGAGGCATATCTGACTGGAAGCAAATTTTACAAACACAATAGTGTAGATTCCTTTGGGTCAAAGACCATATTATGATGCATGAGAAGTGGCCTGTAGTGCAAAAATATGCATTTCCCCAGGAAAAATAATAAAGCAAATTATGCTATGGAATTGAGATGGTTAAGCAGTAAGTACTTTGTGAGACAAGGAATATGGGGTTTTGACACTGTTTGTAGCCTTCATCTCTCAGTCAAAGTGGTGGTTGAAAGTGGCATCAGAAAGAGAAGTGGTAGTTGAGAGACTCCTTATTAAATATGGGTTCTCCATGGAAAAGAGCTAGTGATTCCCAGGACTTCCCAGCACTTACAATACAGCGTATTTTATAATCTGTAGTGACATTGTAGAATTCCACAGACCTATTTAATATGTTCCCATTCATGTACACAGGATTTAGGAAAGTAAGAGGCAAGGACAGCTCTGGGCAGCTAAAATGAAAGCCACTGCTTGGTCTCCTTCTCTCTGGCTCTGGGATCCAAGAAACTGGGGGGGGACCAGCAGGAGACACCTGCAACTGCTTTTGGTCCGGGGCCATTGGAAGAATGCCAGTCCTGATGGGGATTGCTTTTGAAGTCTTTTGGACAAAACCAAAATAATGCATTTGCTTCAGTTCCACTTGTGGCACTGCCCACATTCAAGTCGGTCTCCACAGGTGACTCGCTGACTGTCAACACGTTGGTTTTGTTGTGCTGCTATTCCTGGTCATGGCTTATTTCTGCATAACAATTAGACAGGCGAGAGAGGAAGGCATGAGAGTGCAGCTCAGGCCTGTGACCTCGCTAAACTGACTGACCCAAAGCTCTGCAAACAGGATTGAGCGTGTGGATGTCACACTTTTCAGCTGAGTCGTTCATGTCTGCAGGAACATTTCCGCTAAGGGATGTCAGGGCTGGTTCACTGCAAACCTCATGTCCCCCTGAGCTATCCACTTCCAGCTTCTCCTTTTAGGTTTTGATTTATTATTTTCCCTTTTGACACCCAAACTGACATATTTATCTCACCTGCACTGATGGAAATTACTCTTAACCCATGCTAATGGGAGAACAAAATTGTCATTTGTTATAACTTTTCAAACTTGTTTAAAAAAAAAAAGGTCCTGTGGGTTCCTTGGGTTTCAACCAGCATTGTAGTCTGCATGGCTGACCTATGATAAAGTTGATACATGCATGGGATTTTTATGCTGGTTTTATCTGGTTCCTGCATTTCAAGAGACAAAACTTAGGGTTTGTTAAGTGTTTGCAATACAGTAAAATTGTAAAGCAATTGATTGAGCTTTTCCTTTGCCTTGTGTCAGAAGAACTAAGCATAATGCTGCAAAGGCAGGATGGTGTCATGTTAGGGAGAAAGAGGGAGTTTCTCTTTGGGTCTAAATGAAGGCAGTCTCTGGCAGCTTAAATGAGGTGGCTAGTCAGTCCCTCAGCAGCACTAATTGCTCAACATTTGGGAAGATACTGTACAGCAGACAATGAACTATCTCTTCCAAACTGTTTTTAAAAGAATATACAGTTTATTTGACAAGAATTACTTTTTAACTGTGTAAACCATAGCTTTCTTGTTCCCAAAGCCCTTTCTCACGCAAAGCTTCCCCTGATCCAGCAGAAGGAAGACTGAGTTGAAACCGTGACAACAGCTGTCACTGAATGGTTTGCATTGGAAGGAAACTTAAAGATCGTCTAATTCCAATGCCCCCGCAACAAGCAGGGACACCTTTCCCTAGACCAGGTTGCTCAGGGCCTGGCCTTGAACGCTTCTAGGGATGTGGCATCCACAACTTCTCTGAGCAACCTGTTCCAGTGCCTCACCACCCTCACAGAAAAGATTCTGTTCCTAACATCTAATCTAAACTTACCCTCTGTCAGTTTGAATCTGAACTCTGGAGGCTTTATGCCAAAGCCAAGGTCCAGCTGTGCTGCAGGGAGAAGGGTGTGGATGCCAGGAGGAGGCAGCCCAGGAGCCAGCCGAGCACCCAGGTGGACATGGAGGAGGCTTATGTCAGCAGGGCAGATGAATGCTGGGCACAGAATAATGGTCCATCAGGACAATCATTCAAGAACATGCATTTCTCTCTGTCTCTCTTCACATCTGACTGGTTATCTATTGCTCCTCTTTACTGCAGTCTGCTTATAGGGCTTCATAGCTTTTGAAGGTATAAGAATAGGGCTTTTTTTTTCCTCCTCCCTTTTTTTTTTTTTTCACTTGCCTTGAAGTAATCATCTATATTTAGGTCAGTGACATGATGAAAGATGTTTATGTGTTTTTACCTAAAGCTGGAAATTGCCTTTCCGGATATCACTGAATGGAAAAAAAGCTAATGGAGCCTTGTTGCACTTTCATTGCTTTTGCAGTGGTGTTCTTGTTTTAGTACTATGGCACGCAAAGCATCCTTCCCCACCACATGGCTCTCGGCTTTCAGCTCCCTCTGCATCCTCCACTGGCTCCCCTGCACAGAGTGGACTTGGAGAAGGGCAAGGGGAAGGTCACTCCAAGTTGTTTTATTCTCCAGCTACCTGGAGCAGGCATCACCAGCTCTGCCCTATCAAGTAGAAAATGTGGCACTGATAAATCCTGTCCGCTAAGGAGCTGAGCCTTTTTAATATGCAAGTGCTCAGTCAAAGAAAGTAAACAGACATCTCCTTCTGCTGGGAATTACTAGACAAATGTCTCCCTCCCCTTACCCTCCTTCCTTCCTCCTCCCTTCCATTTAAGTGTAGGAAATTCTGCTTGCTTTATTTGATAAAGAGGAGGAGGGGAAAGGACATGTACTGAATCATGGTTAAGCTGCTGTCTTCTACCTCAAGACCTTTCAGTCTAGATGTGCTTCATTAGTTTGATAAGCAGACACCAAAAAGGGGGAGGGGTGTGGGGTTTGCATGAGGGGATCTGCCTAGGGGCTGCCCGGAGGTTTAAGAAGATGAACTGCTAATGATGTTGAAGCTGTACCTTTTTGGGACCTTGGCTCCTGGAGGAAAAATGGGCCCTTTTCACTAATTGTGTTGTGCTCAGTAGTGTGATGGAAAGGATCTCACAGGGGAGTGAAACAGAATGAATATTAGCTGGGCTCTTCCCCTGGGCAGCCCCCACTGCACTCCTCCCCAGCCCAACCCTCCCCTCTTCAGTGAGGTATCTGGCATGAAGTAATCCTAAATATCAGGAGATAACATTAAGAAAAGAGATAATTCAGCGGGTCATTTATTTGGACAGTCTGGTGTGAGACTTGTGAACTGAACATAGATTTTTAACAAATGTTGTCCAAATTCGCAATGCAAATGCTTTGATGAATAGCTACCAGAAAGACTGTGAACCTTGGATCTGCCCCCATGCATGTGCAAACACAGGATCTGAGGACTTTTGAATGTTGCTTGCTCTAATCCCGTGCCAGCCCCTTTCCTCTCTGACATACTCATGTCTCAGAAGCGGATAACTGTATCTCCCCTGTGCAGTGGTGTGTGCAGGTTTTCACCTGAGGTGCTGTTGCATGTTCCCAGGTGCACCTATTTTCCTTTCAGCAGCTGGATGCCACCCCGGATGGACAGGTAAAGTGCCATTCCCAAGTGTGCCTGTGGAGCACCCAGGCATTTCTTTTCTCCTGCACCAGTGTTACCCTGGCTCAGCGAAATCTGGGATTAAACTGAGTTCTCTGTGAGTTTTGGGGTGGGAAGTGACTGGTGGTGGACAGGCTGTGACACAGAATGCCTGGGAGCCTGTTTCCAAACTCCTGCTAAATGCTACCCCAATGGAGCCCACGTTAGCTGGGCACCTCCTCCCCTGGGAAAGAAGCCAAAAGCAGCTGGAGATGCTGCTTAAAACTTTGCTTTCTCAAGCACCAGCAGGCACAACAAGACAGAACCCTGCACATTAATGGGCCTCTAGGTACAAAAGGAACCTTTTTAACCCAAGCATAGCATAAAATTGTATATCCCTGCCACGATTAATCACTGGCAAGTCAGCAACAGACAGATGGGAATCACCTGAAAAGTCGTTCAGCAAAGGAGACATGGGTGGAACTTCAGGATGCAGGTGCATACCCAGGGAACTGCTCCAGACGTGAGATCTCCCTATTGTCAAGGAAAATGAGCATGATAATGTAGTGTCTCTGGAGCACTTCAACAGCACAGGAGCAGGCAGTAGGTTTAAAGCAAAAGAATGTTTTGGGGTTTTTTTGTTTGCTTGGTTTTTTGCACAACATCTACTTAATGTCTAAATTCCCTGCTGTACACTGTTACAGAGATTGTGTCCAAAAGGAATTGTGTAAAAGCACAAAGGAGAGGTTTGCAGCTGAGAATGAGAGTGCTAGATCGACACAGTCACCAGCACAGGATGCTCTTAATCCTCTGATTGCTGGATGCCTGGAGAGATGCCAGTGACAGGCTCACTGCACATCCATCCTTCTTCCTTTTACACTTTCTCTAAGTATTTGTGGCTGGCTGCTGTCAGAGATGGGATACTGGGCTAACAAAACCTTTAAGTTACATTATTATGTTATGCTGACAGGACAAGGGTGGAATGAACACCTGAACTGGGACATGGTGGGATAACTGGGGCAGCCCAGGCTGCAGAACAGAGCTTTATGGAACTGTTACTGGTCATAAGCAGTTCCATACGTGACTTCCTCAGCATCCCTTTGATGGTGATGGTCAAAGGAGGAATGCTGGCAGACAGTGCAATAAATGCTGATGTTATATGTGTTGTAAACCACTTCACAGAGAGAGGTGAACATTTCCCAGGGATTGGTGTGGTGAGGCCTAAAGACAGACTGTTTGAAGTTATGACCAACTGCATCTCTTCCTTTCTTTTCAGAGACAACTTTAAGTATTGGGCAACACAGAAAACCACAACCAAAGCTTATTTGAGAGTATTTGCCCACCTTCCACCCTGTTGCCTCCTGCCTCAGCCTGTCCTCTGACACTGAGGGACCCAACTATGGTGCCCTCCCATGGAAAGCTCTCATTCTGTAGTGCTGCTGGTCTTCCCTCTCGCATAGCACATGTGTTTGCACCTCTGCTTTGACCAAAATCCCTGCCTTTTCAGCTCACAGGAGCATGGAGGGGGAGTAGGATCACCCCCACTCATGGAGGGGATGCAAGGCAGTCTATTCCTGTAGAGAAAACATGCATCGCACAGTGTGGCGAAGTGGGGACTGTGCCTTGGTCCCTGTAATTATACCCATCTGTTACTTCCCTGTCTCTGCCTCCACTGCTGAAACACACAAAGAATCACAAGTGTGATTTAAGCCCCTGGAGAATACAGTGGCTACATCTGAACAAGCCGAGCTGGCCTCCAGTGCCCCACTTTTACTGCCCTAGTGCTGCATGCTGGGCTGGGCAGGGCCACTCTGATACCAAGCCATCAGCTCTCACCTCCATCATTATTAACTCGCCGCCTTTTTGTTGTTTCAGACTGGTGTGGAGGGGACAATGTCAGAGCTGTTCCTCCTTTCCCTATCAAAGTGACTGTTTCAGGAGTTCAGTGCCTTCCACATTAATGGGATTGGTAAACTGGTTTTGCATTGCAGTTGCTCTTGTTTTCTGTGCCCTCTTGTCATTGCTGTTGACTCATCAGGCTGAAGTGTCTGAGCTTAATTGAAGCAGTAACAATGCAATCAACATTTCTCTCTATTTTTATCTGCATCTCCTCCTCCCCTCTGGTTTTTCTGCTCCTTGACATGCTATTTCTGGGCTGAGAGCTTGGCAGCCTTTCCAAGGGTTGCACTGGGAGGGAACTGAGCCACAAAGGGAGTAAACCCACCAAAAGTAACAGGGTTTTTTTCTTTCTCTCAGTGATGCTGGACTCCCCGCATTACACTCATCCTCACTGTGCCTGCTCACCTGCCCCTGTCATCCTTTCTGCACATTGAAGAAGGCCTGGGCAGAGGGAAGCAATTCTACAGCAGGGCTGTATGGCTGTGCCTAATTAGCATAAAATTAACATAACTCTCTTTGTTTAACAGAGTACCCTGCTCTCCTTTATCCAAGTGATGTGACCAGAGGCAGGGAGGAATGACTGGTCTTGGTGCAGTGTTTATAAGAGATTGGTGGTGAAGATGCTAGCTTGGTCTTTGAATGCCAAAGCATTCTCCCTGACTTCAGGAGAAGAGGGCATTCTGCCAGCTGCAGGCTTAAGTGGCAACTGTTCTGCAGCAGGTGACTGACACCCATGGTTTCAGACACAGGTCTCCAGTGTTAGACAGCTGTCTGTATATACATAGCGTGATTTGTCAGGGATGCAAGTCCTGGGAGCAGCAGTATCTTTATCAGTCAGAGATGCTGCTAAAACCTAGGAAAAATCCACCACTTTTCCTCAGGTGCTTAATTAAGGCTCTGAGATGTGACTTCTCCTGTACTAGTTTGAGGGCTGGGATTTGGGCACTGCTGCTTGGACCAGGATAACAGTGTTCCCAGCGTGTCCCACAGCCAACCAAACGGCCTGGTGTGATGAGTGTATTTACTGAAAGTGCCATAAGGGACAGATCCACAGCAGTGAACTTCCACAGGCTTCTTACATTGATTTCACTCTGCTCTTCCCTCTACAAGTGCAAAGAGCGTCCTGCCTGTGTCAGCCTTTATTTCTCCCCAGCAACAGCCAAAGAAGATGCATCTGCGTGTCATCCTGTGTGCCACACAGCTGTGCCTGCACTGTTCCTTACTGTACCACTGGGAAGCCTAGAGAGGCCCGTGCAGCTGAGTCAGGGACCTGACAAAGGCATGTGGCCTCTTCGCAGAGAGGTTGTGTTCTCTTCTGCTTTCTCCGTTCTTTTTCCATACCGCTTCTCCAGTGCTGGGGTTGCCCAGGGACAGGCAGAAAAGCTATAGCTGGGAGAAAAAAGCTAGGGTACAGGAGCTGGAAGCTATTAAGTCTCTGTAAATATGCCCACTTAGGGGAAAATTAGTGATGGGAGGCAGGAAGAAGTAAGTAAGGAAATGTGGCCATTTTGTAGTAAATGAAGTGGCATCTTTTGAATGCAGTTCTGCGTGGGCAGAGTAGCAAGAAACACATGTAGCTTAACTGTTTTGCATTCAAAAGGATGCCAGCTGGCTTTAAAATATTTCTTCTTGTGTAATCAGTTAGGGTTACTATTGTTGATGGCAAAACCTAAAATGTCAAGAGGAGAAAGTATGAGGCAAAACAAAGGTTTCAATTTGAATCCTGTCT
Source organism: Myrmophylax atrothorax (assembly GCA_026770055.1). Classification (NCBI taxonomy): domain Eukaryota; kingdom Metazoa; phylum Chordata; class Aves; order Passeriformes; family Thamnophilidae; genus Myrmophylax; species Myrmophylax atrothorax. The sequence goes on along the minus strand of JAOXXN010000471.1, from coordinate 9,702,270 downwards.
AATGTCTTGGTGCACGGAAGGGCACACAAGTGTTGATGTCTGAGTTTTTTCCACGTAGTTTTTCATCCCCCCAAATGTATGTTTAGCTCTTCTGGAAACTGATGGCAGGCACAGAATCATCTAAAAGTATGAAAATGTAAGTAGAAAAAAAGAGAAGTGAGGGCAGGCATCTGGGTAGGTGAATTTATTGAAAATACTTCATCTTGTGTCTGGGAAATGCCTGGATTTCAGGTTGACAGAGTCCTTTGCTGTGAGACACGCCTCTCCTTTGTGTGAACCATACCACCCTGCATCCTCTTTCTGTCACCTTTTTGGCGTTGTTATTGGACTGCTCATCTGTATTTTGTAATCCTATTCCCTTTTTTTAATGCAAAATTAACATACTGTTCCCCTCCCCACTCCCACCCTGCGGTACAGAGAAAGGCTGCTGCTTTGTATAAACCCAGAATTGTTTTTAAGGCAATACATGCAGATCTAGACCTCTCAGCATTGATGCTGTAATCTCTGCTGGCATCTTCAATAATTTTATGTCCTTGTGTTAGACTTTGCCGCAGAAATATATATACAAAGCCCAAATTGTGTTATCTAGAGAACAAATGCTTTCAAATCTGTTCAAAGGGTGTGTGAGAACCAGCCACTGAAGCGAGGAAAGCAAGAGGCAGCTGACTTTGTTAAACGCTTGTTAATACTTCTAGCTGTTGGCAGTGCCCGAAGTTGTAATCGGCTCTGTCTGTGTGTCTGTCTCTGCCTTCTGCTTTTGCATGTGTCTTTGCCGGCACATTTTTGGGCCGTGCGAGTTGTGTGTAGCTCACGCCTGCTGGCGTGTGTCTCGCGTGTGCGCCGCCCCTCGGCGTGTGTCCGCCTGCGTGCTCCATACGGAACGTGCTCCGGTGTGTCCCAGCATGTCTGCCTGTGTGGGGTCTCTCCGACGTGCCAGCATCCGCCCCCCTCCCCGTGCGCTCCTGATTTTCATGTGTGGATCTCCCCGCGGGTGTGCCTGTCTGCCTGCACGCATCTCCCTCCCCGTGCATCCCTGTGCCTCGCTGTGTTTGCGCGCCTGGACACGGGATGGGATGCGGGAGGCTTGGTTTGTGGCGGGGCTGGTAAGATTTTGAGATGAATTCGGTGACTGTGCTCTTGTTGAGATGGAGGCTCTGTCTTTTCCCTCTGTCAGCCCAACAGACACTTGTACCAGGGAGGAAAAGCTGTTGCCTTGGTGGCTTCAGTGAAGTGAAATAAAATGCTGTTTCGAGTCGGTGGGAGTGGGGATGATTCGCAGATGTCA
>JAOXXN010000471.1:9664506-9690202 GCA_026770055.1 Myrmophylax atrothorax | reverse complement strand
CAGACCTATTAAGTATTTTGTCTTGCCTCCACAAGCTGTAATTCTCCCTTGGAGCTCTAACATGCACGTACATGGGGTTTTATGGGTTTAGTAGGAGCCATTGGGTCCTGTCATGGTGTGAGGGTTAAGCCAGCCAGAAAGACCACAATGCAACCTTGGTGGTTTTCTGTGTGACTAGCCAAGGAAAAGCATCCCATCAGCAGACCAGGAGTTCTAGAGAGCAGGTCCAGCACTCATGGGAGGAGGAATACGATGGTGTCGTGTGTGTTCATCCTTCAGGCACTGTTTAACTTGTGCTTTCCAGTTCAGCAGCATCTGAGGTGACAGAGGGAAGAATAATAAACTAAAGTGGTGTCCGGTGGGGTAGGTATGCTGACTAACATTTCCCTGAATAGACATTTATCATTCCTATGCAGGATAGACCCCAAAGGCATGAGATCTATGGAAAAGTAAGAGGAAAGATTGGTAGGGACACTTTCTTCTTACCCAGTTGTTTGGATTTAATTACCTATTCCAGTAACAGCCAGTACCTAAAATAAGCGGAGGGCTGATGTGAAATCCTCTGACCTCTTACAGACCTCCACACTCCTTGGTAGAAAGAAATAGGGGAAGCAAAAGATAAAGTGGACAATAATGACAGCAGAATCCATGGCAAAAAAAAAAATGGGAAAAGAAAGTAAAGGAGAAGGAGGGAAATTATATGACTTGTTTCCTTTTTTAGTATGGATTGGGTTTGGATGTCTCCCTGCAGCTGTTGCTATTGCTGCCACTGCCACCAGTATTTATTATTCATTCTTTTAGCACAGTTGAGGAGCAATAGTTGAAATAAACTCAAGACCATGACATTTTGTAACAAATAATTTTGAATTCTGTCCCCCAACAAAAAGTTTCAGATTCATATTTCAAAGGCTATATAGATGGAAGATCACACTGCAAATGAAAATAAAATCAAACTGGTGGGTATGTGGATCTGTAAATAGATGCAGACGTTTGCTTTTCATAACCAGCCTGGCTGATGAACCTTTCAGTAGCCTTGGCCTGACCACAAATCTGTCTTCTGACACAGGTACTTATTCTAAGGCTTAACACTGTACCCAATGATTAAGGATGTTTGCAAGCATGAATTATGAGTGAGACCACTATTTCAAAACAGGCAGGTCACAAATGAGCCCAGTACTGCAACAGGGCTTCAAACTGTCCTGCCCCTTCTAGCATCCCAAATTCTTAAATGGCCTCATCTGGGAAACCCCATTTTCTGCAGAAAAAGGTGTTAGTTAGTGGTATAGAAGATGTAAAAATGCTGAGCATCAGAAACCTACTTAAGCAGTATACACAGTGCATCAAAATGACATGGATAGAGATTCTCTGAGTGGCGTTTTTGGTGAAAGTGAGGGCTTTTTGGTGACAGCAGTAGTTGGATGTTATTGGATCACTTATTGTTATTGTGATCTCAGGTACCTAAATTGTTGACTTTTGTCTGAACTGGTTTGCTCAGTACAAATTTCATTCAGCCAAGTTGCTGGTGTGAAGGAGAGGGCCATGTGTGTGCCTTCATGTTAACTCCCTGGAAACAGATATCTCAGTTGAAAAGAGAAACACGTAGAGACTAAGAATCCTGGAGTGCTTTATGTGCTGCTACAGGCTAATATCAGAAGGTAGGAGAGGGCAAGGATGGGCCTTGCACTAAAACAGGGAGCAGTTGAGAGCGGGCGGAAAGTAGTTAGCACAAAGATGCACCATGTAGAAGATTTGAACAGGTTACTCTGGCTTTGCTGCCCTAAAAGGTAAAAATTTATTCTTCTCCCTTCCCTCAGCCAGCTGACCCTTCCCTTTCCTTGCACTGAAAGTGGACACAGCAGTAAAACTCCTCACATGCGTTATTTCTTCATGAAAGGTTACAGCTTACTGCCACATCTCCTATGGTGAGAAGTCTGGGATTTGCCTCATGAAATGAAGTAATCATGTGAACCTCACAAGCAGAGATACATGTGGACAGCAATTTAAGCTAAAGCTATATGATCTGTGCCATGGCCTGGAGGAGAGGCAGATCATTTAAAACTGAGAAACATGAGAAAAAGAAACAAACCCTTCCTCCCAAACCTTGGTGCAGTCCCTCCCTGTTTTCCCAAATGAATCCTCTTAACTTTCCAAAGAGTGCATTTGTGCTTGAGGGAAACACTTGTAATTTGTTGTTTTGCAGAAGGGTGGTTCCCTGCGCCCTTGGAAAGAGGCTTCTGATGGAAACCAAATAACAACAAAAACTTTCCCTTTAGGAAGCCAAAGACTGGTATTTGAAAGTATACTAGCACATCCATTGTTTTTGGCATGGTCTTTGTGAAAGCGTCCAAGAACAAATTTTGCTCTGAAAGCAGTGAACCATATATTGAAGAAGCAATAATACTATGCACATGTATGTCCACATGCTGGAAATGTCATCCCCATTGTATAGATATGTTCAGGATCTCCTAGTGGATTCTGGGCTAGTGAAGGGCTGCATCTTGGATTTCATGTAATGCTCTGGATAACCACTTAAACACTGGGGGGAATAAGTCTTAAGAAACAGTATTAAACAAGAAGCAAAGCATATCTTCCATTTCTAAACATAACTGAATGACATCATAACATTTAGTTATGTTGGCAATGTTAGAAATTAACAACTTTCCACATGATTTTGCTTCAAGTTTCTGCCTTCCCAGACTTCTTCATGGAAAATGGTGTCTCTTCTGTTTATCCCTTTTGGAATCTGGCCAAGTATAAGCAGAGTGGTAACGATGTCACACCTTGGGATTTTATGTTTTGGTTTTTGTCCCAAGCCTTGTGTTCCTGGAGTCAGGTGACTGAGTGTCTCACTGCAGCTCTTGTATTTTTTTAAGGAAGGTTCTGTATCTACCAATATGAAGTTTTACATCTGGAGCAGAACCAACTGCAGGTGTATTTTCTGTCCTTAACTGCCTGGTGGAGGAAGGAGAGACCAGCTCCTGATTTTGAAACACGAGAGAGCTGCAGCTCTGAGATTTGCCGCATTCCAGAAACCAGGAGCATTCTGTCCTTTCGAGACTTTCTTGCAGAAGCAGTGATTTCTGGGAAGCCATATCTTCCAGTGGTACTTAGAGCTTGGTGTTAGCCGGTACATTGGAAGTCAATGGAAGCCTGACCATCATCTTAGGCCCTTCAGTAGTATGAGACAGGCATTTCTCTCCCAATCTGCAGAAGCTTGCAGAACACTTGAGAGGTGATTGCCAAGCCTCAACAGCACTTTAGAGCTGAATGAAACTCAGAGGCACCTTGTGTCTCTAAGTAGGCACTTCTGGTTGAAGGTAATCTCCCAGGTCCCCTCTCTCAGTCCCAAGTGGCAGCTTCAGTGAGTGCATCCAGGGAGGGTGGTCAAGCAGCACCTCACTGCATGTGCAGGGATGTGATTTCAAGCGTCATCTGTACCCATAGGCATGTGTGGTCCTTGGTCAGGGAGCTGGCAGGCTTGTGAGTGGCATGGGGATGGCTCTGATGGAAACTTGCTCGGGAAGCTTCCGATGAAGCTCATCAGATGGGGGCTTGTAGGGAAGGCACCATTACCGTTTTGTGAAATGGGAAGCCAGTTTTACCCTAGAGAACCTCTGAGTAGGCTGCTTTTCTAGCAGCTAAGTCAATGAAAGACCACAGGTAAAGGCTACCATGAAAAACACCCACCACATTTTTCCTTTTACTGTCTTTGACTTAGCTCTTTCAAATGTGAAAGAAAGAGCTGGCAGAGCATGTCTTCCCTTCTTGCAAATGAGATTTCAATACTCGAACAAGTTGACAGTGTCCCTTTCTATCTTACATTCTGACACCAAGGAAGGCTTCAAGTTAACCCTGTTAGTTAAGCCATAATTGTCTGAACTGAGCCAGGGGGAAGCTGTGCAGAAGTGACACACGTATCCCTTTTTTTTTTTCAAATGTCACTCATCCAATCGGCTTTTAACAAGAGCTCTCTCCAGGCCGTCTCAAGAAGGACCTGTCTGCTAAGGGGCATATATCACAAAGTTCTTGATCACCTCCTCTTCCCAGGCTGTTCATTGTTTGTTAAAGAACATTGATGTGCTGCAAGTTTCTCTCATTACAGTAATTCCTGTATGTTGGGCTAAAAGGTCCTCATGGGAGCCAAGAGATCGGTTAGGTGATCTTCTCCATCAGTGCATTCTGTGATTTTGCCGTTTGTACATGACACTTCTCTAAACAGTGCCCTCAGAGAGCACTCCTGGCAATAAAGCTCTAAAACACTGGGATTATCCAAGGAGAGCCTTTTTAGCTCAAGGTACATCATATAATAGAAAGCGTAGACAGCTTAACCAAGGCAGAGGTTTTGCAGTCAAAGCATCCGGTGCGTGCCCGGGGGACTGTGGCTTGAGTCCCATCATCTGCCAATCAGGTCATGACTGGACACAGCTAGTTTTGGGGAACACAGCACATTGCTCTTTGAAGCTGTCACCATCCTGAAGAGCCTCCCCAGGAGAGCCGGCTGCTGAGGAGCCGTGTACCCTGGCATGCTCCGGCAGCTGGACCAGAGCCTTGGTGCAGAAAGGCTCCACACCTTCCTCAGTTCTTCCAGTCGTGGGAAATCTGCAGGATTGCTCCCTGCCGGCGGGGGCGGGGGGGTGGAGGGCGGTCTCCTGTTTACTGCTGAACTTTTCCTTCCTGTAGTGGATCCAGCAATAAGCTGGTACTGGTGATGTAACACGCCCAAGAGGCACCACACCTCCTCCAGCCGGGGGAGCCGCTGAAAGCAGCCAGCCACGGCCAGCCTCGGCCCCCGGGCCGCAGCATCCCTTAAATCTGCCAACAGCGAGAGAGCCCTGCGCCAGCACCGCAGAGATGCCTGCAAAGGAGGGGCCGAGTGTGGCTGGTGGTGTGTGGCACTCAAATGACACCTGACAAAGGGGAAGCAGTTTGCTGAAGGGGGAACACGTAGCTGTCGGCTCCCAACAGCCGTGATAGATTCATGGGGCTCTGCCACTCCATCTCACCCAGGCAGAAATAAGAGGTGTGTCTCAGCATCCAGAAAAGCTAGCACTGCCTGGGCCACAGTACATCATTTTTAGCCAAGAATCCTGCCCTCTTCTCTCCTTCCTGCTCCTTAACCTATGTTTTCAGTGACATTGCTCAAAGGAAGTGGGAGTCAAATAGGAGAGAGAAATTTATTTTCTTTCTTCTGTTTTGAGGAGGATTTTTTTGCCTATTCACTTGCTTAGGTGCATGCAGACAAGAAATACAACTGTGGGCTTTTTTTTTTTAGAAAATGTTTTATCTGAGGATAACTAGATAACTAAGTAACCAGGGCATGCTGGTGCTGTATCTCCCTGGATCCTGTTGCTTGCTGGGGTTGGGGCAGTTTGGTGGGGTCAGAGCAACTGGCACTGTTGTGGCTGAGGCATCAGGCAGGGGACACATTGGTCCAAAATCTGGATTGTGAATGCATCAGGCTGTCAAACCCAGCCTTACAACTAGTCTTCTCCTGTGTAGGGTTAATAAAAACAAATCCTGCACACTTCCTAAGGCTACATACACCTACCTCCCACCTCTCCACTAGTTAATGACCTGTCTGGAGGCAAAGAAATTTGTCTGTTCTTGTGAGACCAGTCAGCTGTAGGCAGGGTGACACCCCAGGCTTTTTGCCTGAAAGAAAACAGGTTGATATAAATAAGACTCTGAAATAAGTTCCTTTTTTTGGTATCAACAGCATGCAGGACCCTAAGGCTGCAGTACTTCCTTACATTGCTATTGACAGAACACTCTGTATCCGGAGGAACTCTTCAAAAGAGGGACGGCTTGTTTACATTTACTCCTTTTTGATTTTGCTTCATAAACATACAGAGCTGTACTGTCACTGAGCAAAGAGGTGAGCTCTGGCTGACTTGAATTACTTGGACGGTACAAAGCATTCCCAAAGTTGAGATGAAATGCAAAGAGTCACATAGCCATCACTTGAGAGAAAATTATAAGATAGAGTAAGGAAGCACTTATTAACAGAAAACAGGAGCTGCTTTTGCATCCTGCCTTTTCATTATCTCAGTAGAGAAAGGTCCTGGGTCATGTTCCTGCCTTAACTGTGGTGAAGTGGAGGGACCTGATCCTTTAGTATGCCATGGAGCTTTGCTGAATTAATACACTCCAGCGCTTTACAAAACACTGTACAAAGCACACAAATGAGACACTGCAGAAAATCTCCCCACTAGTCACAGTTTGCTCCAAGGCCCTGTTTTCCCTGGTGGTGGCTGTACAAAACAAGGTGGTATGACTTGTTTGGGCACACGGCTGACACCAACTGACAGTACTACAGGCTTTTCAAGCTGCTCACCTGGTGTGCTGGTACTGTGGGACATCCACCAGGACATTGCCACTGATTTTGTGAGAGAGACCTTGGAGAGGAGTGAATTTCCATACTAGGGTTAATTTTTAACCATTTCTACTTTTAGCATTAAATCAGTATCAGTTCAGTATTATCCTCAGTAAATTCCTCCCTTGAGTAATGTAATTCTCCAAGACTTAGGCTGTAGGTGAGGCTGTGGCTGAAGTGCCCCATGCTTGCCCAGCACTGGAGAGGCTGTTCAGGAGCCATGGGAGCATTGGGCAAAAAACATCAAGGACAGGCAAGATAGGATTCTCTGTCTATTCACTTGACCTGGAATTGGTGCTACAACCCATGTGTAGATTTTTTTTTAATGGAAAAGAAATCCTGCATTAGACGTGTGATCTTTTTCATGATTTATCTCTCTTGAAATGGATCTGACAACTGTTAAAATTTCTGAAAGCTTCAGAGGAGGAGGAGATCCCTGTGTGCTCCTTCAGCACTAGTCCCCAGTTCCCCCTCCTCAGACTTCCCCCCTCCCATCTACTCATGAGCACAACTTGGGAATGGGAATGGGATGTATCAATTCAGCATTATCCCAGCAAGAGAAGAGCCTCCTCTGTTGCTATTTTTAGCTCCACGGGTGCACCCTGCCTGCCATGAACTCGGTACAGTGAAGTGTTTAATTCAGCCTCCTGGCTCATTTAAAAGAAGGCTGTTGAGCACTCTGACCACCACAGCCCCACTTTTACAGCTGGCTGTAAATTTCTGAGTGTGCAGTGATATCTTTAGCTCTGACTCCAGAGATTTCCTGTTGAGCTGCGAGATGCAATCCTGCAAGCGCGTTAAAGCTAAATATACCTCCTCGGGCTGACACAGAGCCAAACAAACAGGGGCAGTGTCAACACCAGCCTTTTCCAGTGCTGAACAGGTCGGGTTATTCTGGAGGAGGTGAGGCCTAGTTCAATTAATTAGGCAATTAAGTTTGTTTTGGTATTTAAATAATCTTTGGACCTCTCTGTGCTAATCTTGTTTGTATTCCCTTAGCAAAGGCGGTGTGACCCACATTGCAGCACCGTGCTTTGCTTTGGCTACTGAGGCCATTCAGTGGGTGAAGGTTTTCGTCCTGTAGGCAATGACTTTGGCTGCAGAAAAACGTTGCAGGTTTTCACTTGTACTAGTCAGCATGGCCACAGCCTTTAAGAAAGATGAGAAAATAAATGTTGAAGCAGTCCAAGATTAGTGAGGGATAATAACTGTAAAAACATGTAAATGAGACACACAGCACTGGTTTGTTTCACATACCCTCACTAGTGCCAAACTGGTGCCACACAGTCAGAGTGATCCTTCCAAGTACAAGCTTGGGAATGGCAATTCTTTTGCTGCTTGAATTTTTAGAGGTGATACTATATGATGGGGCTGTTAACAGTCAGTGTGCTCCTCTTCCATCTCACACAAGACATAGGATGTATTTTTAGGCCATAGGAAAATATTTTGAGGGGACAGGAAACAGCTAATTAGTCCTTCAGGTTGTACACCTTGATTTTGCCATTGTAAATCTTCAGTCATTTCCTCTTGTAAGCAGCATATCCATGCCCAGCACCCACTGAAAATACAGCAGCTTTTCTCATCTTCAGGCTGTTGATCTGTGTGAGCATGGAGCTGTTTGGTTTTCCAAAGGAAGGGTGCTTCCAGGTGAGCTTCAACTAAGGTTGTTGCTGTACTTATGGTCACTGTGGAGAGCTACAGGACAGAGGTTCCCAGTCAGCTGCAAGGAGGAACAGCAGGAAGACAGGGGCACTCCAGGAGCTCCCTGTACCACTTTTCCCAGCAGCTTTTGAATGCTTGTGCCTCTGCCTTGGCTCATATCTTTGCTGATTTTAGTGGCTAGCCAATGGAGCTGGAGTTTGCTGCAGGATTGTTTCTGAAAAGTTAGGGAGGGGAAGAATGGGGTTTATTTATGGTTGTCCTTTTTTCCTGTGTGTTGTCTCTGTGCCATTTTTGGGTGATGGTGTGTTTATGTCTTTTAGGAGAAAATGTCTCATCATAAGCAGTGAAAACACATACTACTACCTCAGCTCAGAGTAACAGATGAGATTGGAAAGAAGCCAGCAAAGAAAACATGCCACTTACAGTTAAATAAAAATAATAATGCTAGTTGATGAATATAGGGCAACAATACACGTTGCTAATGTGTTGTGCTTGTTAAGGAGCTGATGTTTTTGCAGTGACAAACTGAATGCTGAAGTCTGATGACTCTGTTAAAATTTGGAGTTGTCTGACAAAGTTAGATCCATGTCACCATGCTAACTACAAATCCCAAACCTTTCTGTACAGCTGAACTGCCTTACTAGGGTACACAGTTACCCTGAGAGCAGGACATGGAAGTGTGAGTGCTGTGGTTAAGTTGCTGGAGATGTCCAGAGGTGTAGCAGAACAGCACTTGAGAGTCACGATGTTTCTGCCAGTGGTATGGCCTTCCTGCTTGTCTGCTGGGTTTCTCACAGAGGAAATGTCCCAAATCACAACCTGATCATTGGCCATCTGTGGCAGTCCCTAAGATGTTTTGGAGATGAGGCCTGAAAACTTTGGGAAGAACTGGATCCAGCCCACTGAAAGCACAGTAACTCAGTGATATGAGCCTGGCATTTATCTGAAGGCAACCCCCCCACTGCATTTCATTCACAGCCAAATGGGTGAAGTCTTTCTGTCTTTGTGCCTATCTGTGGTAACATTTCCTTAACAGTATCTTCAGCTACTTGTTTCCCAGAACTTGTTGGTAGCTGGTCCCTTTTGCTGAGGCCCAGGAAGTTGCCAGCACCAGGAGGGACAGTGATTCTGGTGGATACCACAGCTGCCAGTCTGTGTGTCAGGGATGTCTCGGTGTTATGGGTATGCTTTCATGCATAGTATCTAGAAAATCAGGTTTGGGGTCATAAGGTTGAAATCCAGTGAAAATTCAACAAAATGTTTCCATCCAAAGGGCACAGCTCACATTTTCAGTGGACTACCATGGAGGTGCCTGAATGCTTTGATTTTTGGGCACTGAGAAGCAGATGTGAGTCTGCAGATACAAAAATTGTGACAGTCCTGGTAGCTATGAATGCATCTTTTATTTGAAACATTATGAACCAGCTTACCCAGCTGGGATATGGCACAAGAATTTCACCTCACACGGTTTTTAGGGGAATATTTGATTGCCGAGTTTGCTAATGAAGCAACTGTGTTGCTGAAAAGTGACCCAGACCTGTTAAACCTGTCTGAAGTAAGAATTATGATTCATTTATGTGCTTCCTACTATGTTCCCAACCTATTGCAGTGTTGTAGGTAGTTTTGGAGGAAAAGATTTTTAAGATGCTAATGACAGAGTTACAGCTACAACCTTAGGGGAGGGGGAGCTAAACAAAAGAAGGATTCATTAGAGAACAAAAGAAACACTGGAGGCTTTGAACCTAGGAGTCTCCCACACATTAACTAGGTGTACTGCCAATGTGCTACAGATGTGCCTTACATGAACACATAAGGTAATGATATGCCTACAAAGGGCTGAATGCATGTGTTTGATGTTTTGTAGTTAATTATATTTAAGCAGGTGGGAAGCTGCAAACTCCCCAGTCCCTCCATATATCAGAAATAAGATATTAAGAGGTCCAAAGCTACCTTCTGCAGTTTTTGTAGAACCACAGCTGACGGCTGCACCATGTGTTGGTAAATTGGAGCCCTGCTCTGGTTTTGGGAGGTACAGCCTGTGGTTTCACAGTGCCACTGTTTGCTTTTCTTTGTGAAAGGTTCAAGGCATCAGCTCTCCAGACAAAGCCTTTTGAATACAGACAAAAGATAAAAGAGCTGAAAGGAAGAAGGCAACCCATATTCCCCATAGTGGGGTTTTCAGGGTCTCCCTTTTCTCATGGCTGACCTGGTGGGATGCTCAGACAGAGATTCACTTTTGGGACAGGGCACACACGGAGCTCCCACACAGTCCCCGCTTCTCTAAATACCAACTGGTTCAGCCTGGGGAGCAGAGGGTGTGCGTAGAACCAAATCCCAAGAAGAAATCTGTGTAGTCATACTCAAAATAATTGGGCCTGCAAATCAGGATTTAGTCACTGGGAAGTGACAGCTGTGCCTGTAACCCAGGGTGTGGCAGAAGGAAGCCCAAGCAGAGCCACACCAGAAAGATGTGCTACAGGCGTTTGCCCAACAGCCTGCTTTGTGCTGCACTGAACAAAATAAAATTACATCCATGCCCTGGACTCAGACCTCTCATGCTCAGGACTGGGAGTTGTACTGCTCTAGCTGTAGCTTCTCTTATTCTTTCTGAGAAGAGCACAGCTGGGAGACATGGATAAGATGTGGCTTTTGCTGGTGACTTCTGCAATAGTGAGGCTGGACCCTTAGTAGGATGGGGCCAAGAGGGAGATCTCAAGGGAAGATCAGGGTCAGAATGAAAGTACATTACAGACACTTATTCGTCTGTAGAGATGCAACTGAAATACCCCATTAACATCAAGTTCTTCAGTATTAGATTTATTTACCTCTAGGTGCATCTGTATAGTTTTTCTTGTGCTGTTCAATTTTTTGCTAGTGCACATTGGTTTCTTATTGAGCATTTGAATATAAAAGGCATTGAGGCTGGTTTGGAAGATCTTTAATTGTAGGTTGTTCCCTTTTCCAGATTATGGGGAAAAAATGTAGTAAGGAAATGTGAATGCACAGCTAGAGGAGGTCACTGATAATCTATGCACCTGCCAATCCCATTAGCTCCTTTGGATTTTGCACTGTAGGGGCCTAAAGGAAATGTTGCCTAAAAATAGCCATCTAACTTACGAAAAGGAGTCAGCCAAACCTTCCTTCAGCTGAGATGCAGCTGCCTGAGCATTCTGAGCAGTGGTAATAGAAAACTGCAGTATGGATGCTCTTTTCTTTTCACAGGAGACTCGACTTTACAAAGGATAAAGAATGATGGATGGGAGATCTGCCCTGTTTTCAGTTAAATAAGTTCTAATACCACCTAAGAGGGAGCAGAATGATTCTGTCATGCCATCAGCATTTTAGATTCATGCAGAGCACAGCCTTGGTTTGGTGGCTGGGATTGTCAGTCACCAGTGCTCTGCCACTTACTGTTATTTTTTTCAGATCCACATGTAGCTTTGCATTGGCACTCTTGAGACAAGGTCAAATTCATTGTGATGGCAGGGCTAACGGGTATATTCATGAAAGGCATCATTCTTTGCAAACAGTGGTGGTTTTTTTAATTAATAATTTCAACAGGATATTTCTGAGGTTTGCATTTTTCTATTCCATGTCCTTTTTAAGTTATTGAGATAATGAAATTACAAGGATGAAAGTGGGGGCAGGGGGAATCCAACTCAAAGCCTGCAAAATAATTGCTGCATTTTTTTCAAAAAAAGCCTGTAGTCTTCATTCACGTTAGTGATAGCTCAAACAAGGCACTGCAGTTGAGTGGCAACTGCACCAATTAGCAGTGCTGCTGTTGGTTTGTGAATTGCATGTGAAATGTAGAATTTGTCCAGAAGTGCTAATGCAAATTGCTCAACAAAAATGTGCCCTCTGTGTCAAGTCTTTTCACTTGTTCTGACACACTGATGTCTTCCCAGATTTCTCTGATCGGCAGATCCCTCTCTCAGTTGACAGCTACCAGAGCTCATAAAGTAATGGAAATATTTCTTGTTGCCATTAGCTGTGTCTCTGCAAAGAAGGCTACAAGCTACTGCTGGCACCAGTTACTATACAGTGCAATTCCGACTTTTATTTATAGGGAGTTGTACTTCGCATTTCTAGAATTAAATCCTAAAAGCCAGGTAAATGCCTAAGATTTTTACCTGCACAGAAGTTCAAAGACCTGGTTATCTGCCATGACAGTAATTTGGTCACTTTGCATGTGTTCAGCATCCTTGGTTATTGTACATGGTGATAACCTTTGTGCTGTGCTGTCTGGGGCTGAGTTACAATTGCCGTGGGAACCATAACTTAGCATTTCCTGACTTTTTCAGCATACGGTATCTCAACCTTCTGTTACACCCTTTAAAAGGAGAAAAAGAGGAGCAAGGGCACAGTGAAGTGCTGGTGGGTTTGCACCTATAGAGTATAAACCAGCATATTTAGCTGTATGCAAATTGAGTTTGTATTTGTAACTGCTTGCACTATGGTGGATGGCAGCTCTGAGCAGTAGTCCCAGTTTAGGAGTCTCAATGTGCTGGCTCCCTGCAGATGCAGGATGTAAATATGTTTCCTTCCCCCCAGACGCTTCCAACCTAAGTGTAATATGAGAGATAAGGCAGGGAGACAAACACACCAGGGAGTACAAGAAAACAGAAGACTGCGGAACATCATGGAGACAGAAACTTCTGCAAACTTCTACAAATGTAACTATGCTGGGGACAGAGTTCACGGTCAGGTTTGTATGATTGGAAGAATCTCCTCCCAAGAATGAGATCCAGCAGGGATGAAAGTATGAAGGCACTTCTAGCTAAAATGTAACATGTAGAAAGGAGTAGGTTGTGATAGGGTGATGGAAAGTCTCAGCAGTGAAAGAGAGATGATGCATGAGGTGGCATATGCTGCAGCTGAATTTGAGAGCAAAGGGGGGTGTGGAAATCCAGAGGAAGGGGAATCCAAGAGAGGGCTGCAAAGACAGAAATGGCATAGGCAAGATGACAGGCAAAGAAAATGACCTGCACAGCAGCACTCAGGCTGTCTACAAGCAGGGTAAGATTGCATCTATCAGGGTGTGAGGCAATGAGAGCCTGGCTGTGGGACTGCAGAGTGTGGAGGCAGAGATAACAACCAGGTTATGGGCTGAGTGACAGCGATGGTGTTGCCCACGGGGACTGAGGAAACCAGAAAGAGGGGAGACCTAGGGAGCTGGATGAGAGCCTGCTTTGAGCTTAAGCTGACAGATATCCATAAGATGATCCCAGAGGCAGGGCATGAATTTAGTCAGAATAGACGGGAAGTGGCTGGGGACAGAGAGGTAGGTTGGTGAGTCGTTGATGCAGAGAAGGTCCTTGAAAGTGTGCAGAGGGTGAGATATGAGTGAGAGGGAAAGGAGATGAGGGACTGAGACACAGAGCCCTAGAATGGCAGCAGGTGGGAGGGTGAGTAGTGATGAACTAGACTAACACTGAGCAAGCAAATGAAAGTGTTGGAGTCAAGTAGGAGCACTGAGAAAGGAGGGCCAGATTTCCGGACGGAACTGGCAGGCTGTAAGACTCACACAGGCTATGACAGCAAGCCTGGCATTGTAGTGCAGAGCTGCAGCCAGACAAAGGATATTAGAAACTCTGCAATCCTGGTTCTGCGACAGGCAAGAAGCAAAAGCCTGTTTGGGAAAGACTCTGTGTTGGAGATGGAGGCTAAATTCAGTCTGAATCATATAAATCAGCAGCAGCACATCCAATAAGCTTAGAGATGACAGTGAGAAGAGAGAGAGGGTGAGAACTGGAGAGTCACTAGGAGTCAAGGGTTGTTTGGATTTTATTTTTTTAAAAGCGTGAAGATAAAGCATGCTTGTGCTGCAAGGGGAAGGAGAGAGAGGAGAGTGAAATATAAAGAAGGAAAAGGCAGATGAGGACAATACAGATGAGAAGAGAGGACACAGTAAGGCCGCAGGGACAAGCAGGAGGGCTGGGGACTACTGATGGGGCCACCACCTCTGTGACCAGGAGCAGAGAGCCTGGCAGAATGTGGAGGAAAGCAAGTGGGGGTAGAGTAAGATCATGTCTTGCTTTAAGTCTCTCATGAGAGATATCAGCACAATCCTGAGCACAAAGCTGTCTCCAGTGAATGCACAAGAAGGCAGGGTTTGAGAAGTGAGCCAAAGTCTGCAAAAGGTCAGCTGGGAGGACTAGTTAAGCTGGCAAATGTGAGCTTGCACTAGCAAGATGGCAGGACAGAAGGAGGCAAAAAAGCATTCATGGTGTGGAGAAGAAAAAAAAAGAGGGAAAGAAAGAGGAGATTTAAAGCTTAAGAGATAAGTCATTGTCTCAGAAGAGGTATCAAGGCTATCCAGAAAGCCTCAGATGGCATAATAAAGGCTTGATCAGCAAAGGAAGCTAGACCTTAGAGACCTGGAAGTCTAGGGTTAAAGTCAGTTCTGCCAAAAGCTGAACTGAGTTAGGCCTTGCAAAAGAAAATAAGGCAATTGTGGGTTTTCCTTAGTCATATAAATGAAGGGGGAATCATACTGCAAGGGGCATGTTGATGTTGAAGACCTTAACGAAAACCTACACATAGCCCAAATCAAAATACCTAGTCTCACTTTTCAGTAGGACTAAGTTGATTGTCAAAGTAAAGGTCAGGTGGCTAATGGGAACACAAAGACCACACCCAACGTGGAAAAAAAACCCAGAAGTGTTTCTAGGGCTGGAACTAGGTGATCGGTGTTGCTTGGCTTCAAGGATGTTAAAAGAACTAGTGATGAAATCATACACCTGTGCTGCCATCCCAACCAACTTAGTTTATCAGCAGCAATGTGAAACCACAAAAAAAATAATGTGGCTTTACCAGGCAGCTGCTGTAGAGGACCACTTCCCTTGGCCCTGCCAGCTACCTTATGGAAATATTTGGCTCTTGATTTGAGCAGGAAATCCCACCTGCAGGGAGGCTGCACAGACAAGCACCTGCGAACAAAGACAAGGGAGTTATTCCAGCTCTTTGAAGCTGCTGTCAGAAAGAGGAAGATCATGGAATTTATGCATTAATATGTACAGATGACCATTCCTCATAAGCACCAAAGCTTTTATCAGCCGCACTTATTAACTGCTGGAGCCTGCCAGAAAACGGAGGTACCGCATATACATGTCCCACTCTCCGTGTCTCGTATGGGCACAGAGCAGTGAGAAGTCCTCACTTCACCTGATCCTTCTGCTGTGTGATCTTCCTCTCATGAGGGCACGGCATGAATGAGTGAGAATACAGCAGTGTTAAAGGAGCCGCAAGCTGTGCCAGGACATACCCTTAGAGACAAGCTGCTCTACTGTGAGTACCAGGGACGTGGTGTATGCACTCCCTGACCCCTCACCGTGTTTCTGCCAGGCCAGAGGCCAGCTACAAGGTCAGGGACAGTGCAGGGGAGGTCCCCAGAGCCATGCAGAAAGAGGGCTACTTTACCAGAGCCCAGAACCTTTGCTGTAAATTTTCCTGTGTACTTTTTTCTTTTTATTTGCCTTGGCAAAAGCAACACCATGAGGGCGATTGCAGCCTCTTCCCAGTTTTTGAGCTAAGGTGCCTTCTGCATATGGGAAGGAGAGCATATGGCCCACTGTGTTTATTTCTCAGCCAGCATTCTTTCAGGCTTGGCAAATTACATGCTGCTTGCTGAGGAGCAACACAAGTGCCAAGTTGGAACTTCTAAAAGTGAAGGAGATTTCATTTATCACAGCACAGAGAAACGGGTTTGAAAAACGCCCTTAAGTGTGAAACAAATACCTTTTGTTTATTCTCAAACAAAACAACTGAGAGGAAATTTAACAAAATTTCACCTAGAGTTAAAAAATATCTCTGCAGTCATCCACAGGAGACTTCAGGCAGCCTCTGCCAGGCGTGAGCTATAGCCAGGCTCTGCGAAATACCTCAACAACCAGCGAACTCCATGGGGTACAAGGTGATAATGTGGTACAGACTCGGGCCATTAGAAGGGAAAGGGCTGCCTGGTAATGGTGAGGTTTAGCTGCTAGAGAGCTCCATTAGAGCATCTATTTCTTATACTTTTGCTTTTTCCAAGCCCCACATTTTTCCCTGTGTGTGCTTAGAAGCTTTTCTTTCTCTTATAGCATTTATTTTTATTGTGTCATTTTCCCTCTGTTCCCCCTTTTCATTGGCCCTGTGTGACTGTTTGTTTAAACCATTTGCCTGCTTTCATCTTCCATTTTTCTTCTCTCCCTCTTCCCAGGGGCTCTCTAGCTGTGATTATCCTTACGCTTCCCATTAGCTTTCCTTGCTCCTGCTCCAGGATGGGCTTGAAGGGGGCATTGATTAAAGCTAAAACCTTTAGCAGGACAATTTCTGTCTGCCTTCAGGGTCCTGTGGCCTCCATGAGCTCAGGTCTCGCTCCTCTTTGCTCCAGGACCAGCTTCCAAAGCCTCAGGAAATTTGCCAAGGCAGATTCAAGCTGGCACCGAGAGGGCAAGTTGCAGCTCCTCTGCAGTGGCTGATTTGTACCTTTGAAAGCCCTCAGCTAGGGTAGAAGGCAGCAGGGAGGTGGTATGGAAAAGCTGTGGCGTGGGCTGATTTTTCAGCTCCCTCCTCCTGCCTTTTGCTCCCCAAAGGTTGCCTCTTGCTTTCAGAGTGGTAGGGCATGCTGTGGAATGCCACGATGGTACCGCTTCATGCAGCAGTCTCTGGGGGGAGGGAATTACAGCCTTCATAATATGCCTCAAATACAAAGTTGGGCACTTTAGTGTTTCTTCGAATCCTCAACCTCCTTCTTCCCTGCCATCAACCATGCCTGAGGGCCTGTGCCATGGCTGCAGGCTGGCGTGGGAGAGCTTGGCTGCAGAGACAGTGCCAAGAGGTCAGTTAGGGACTGGTTTTGCTGCCCATCGACAGCCCCTCAGACCTCTTGCCCCAAAACACAAATGCCACGTCGCTGTTCCATACTCCTGAGGGAGGGGAGCTGCTCGTGGGAGTAATCTCTGAGTAACTGATGCGCTGTAAAACCACACCTGGGTTTGCCTCACAGGAACTTGGCTGTGCAGCCATTACCTCTGCAGGTCAAATTAATGGCTTGATTAACCCCATCAGTTCAATCCTGCAAGAAAAGGATGTAAAATACTGCTTTGTTTTCACCATGAACATTGGTGCAAAGGGCTCTAGAGCAGGTGAGAGTGCAGAGAGGTAGGATTCATTCCTGTTGCAGGGACTGGGTGGGAGCACCAGAAGCTGGCTCACAGACCTGCCAAAGTCACAGAGCCTCTATGCTTGCTCAGGTCTCAGCTCCTCTAGGCTGGCTGGTAGCTCAGTCACTAGTCACTTCCGTATACAACATGTAAAGGGGACATCCATGGGGCCTTGCCAAGGAGCACAAGCTTCACATCCCATAGGCAATGGAGCAGATACTGGGTGATAACCACAGCCTTTCAACAGGCTCTGCTTGAGCCATGACTTGTAACCCATTAAAGCAAATGAGAATAGCTCACCTTCATTTTACACTTCACAAATATTTTTGTATTTGTATACTTATTTCCCCCTCATCTCTTTTATTTTTTTTAAGATATGCATGTAAAGAGGCTGTTTTGGTTTGAATTTGGGCTGACACACTCTTGTTTTCTCCTAAAAATAATTAGACCAATAAAAATTGCAATTACAAGGAAACTAGTTATTTCAGATAAATGAACACTTCTCCCTCAGTGCACAAACCAAACTACTATATCGTTATGCTCCATACCATGGACCTAGCTGGTGAAACTGAGGATAAACAAAACTGAAAAGCAGGAGTGATTTGCCCTGCAAAGGTTTCTTTCTTGGGGGAAGGGAAAAAATGCTGGAGTTGTTCTTTGTAAAAGAGGAAATGAGGCTGGTTTATTTAGGCGGGTTGAAGTTCAGTGGCGTTCTGTTGAAACGCTGCGTTCAGAATCCCATCAGCAGCACTCAGGGTTTGTGGAGTTAAAACCCTGTGCTGGAGCAAAAGTGGGTCTGTGGGGAGCTGGTAAAATGACGGCCCCTTCTGCCTCACAGGCTTTGAGATGAACTTCTGCCAGTCTTTAGCTCTTAAACGGTTTGGGATAAACCATTGCCCATTTTAGAGCCCTTTGTTACCTACTTTGTCACCAGACATGAAGACATTAGAAAATTTCTAAAAGAAAACAAAAATGCATGGACGTAACAGTCTGACAGATCCTGTTTGTTCTGTGGACAGAATAAACTGTATCAAAAACACAGGGAGGGGAGATGCAGGCAAAGGGAGGTGAATAGAAAACAAATTGGCTGCATGCAGAGGTCTGGTGTCAAACATCAGAGGGACCTTGTTTGCTCAGATACTGTATGAAAGACCATGGCAACCAGGGCTTGGGGAGAGAGGAGAGGTCTGCAGCCCCTCCCTGAGGCTGGATGACAGAGGAAATAGGTGAAGCAATCTGCTTTGCAGTGCGTGCTGCTGGAGCTGGAGTTGTGAACCAGCATATTCTGTCCCTTCATTGTGTGCACTGGCTCTTTCGAAGTAAGAAAACCAAACAATCCAGAAGTCTGAAATGAATGGATTTGTAATTCCCTTAGTCTGTAGGATGGTACCATTCTGTGAAAGGTGGCTTTGCTGTGGGCTGTCTAATTTAGAGAGAGGATTAAGATCCCTGCCAGACACAATAAGAAATATCATTACAAGGAATTTAATAGAAATATTTCTGGAGGAGTATAGGAATGTGCTTTTGGACTGCCATGAAAATATGGGGTAAAGATGATGTTTTACTGTGCCATAATGTATGGAAATGGAGGAATATTTTTGATCCCACTAATAAGTTGGAGACCCCCTCCTTCTTAACACACAGACTTACACATACAGACACACATGCAGTGCCTAAGAGCAAAGCAGTGTCTGTCTGCACAGCAGCAGTGTGGTGCAAGCAGGAGAGTAGTCTTTGCAGCAGCTCAGAGCTGTGCAGAGGTGAGGGCAGACAGTGCTGTTCTATCTTGTATGTCACAGGCCATTCCATTGCACCTGTGTTGTCTTTATCTGGAAAGGCTGTCATCCTTGAAGACATCAGAATGTGGACATTGCCATTTCTGATGGGTAATGGAATCATAGTGTAAAAATTCAATTCTTCTCTCTGATTTGAATCTCTTTTCAGCTTCCCTTCTATCTGGTTTTGCCTTCTTCACTGGATAAAAGAGCTCTTTAAGGGATTTCTTCCCTCATGAAGGTATTTTTATACACCATGGTCAAAGCATCTCTCAGTTCTCTTTGTGGTAAGCTAAATAGATTGAACTCTTTAAGTCACTCACTGGCAGACACTTTCTGCCTCAAATAATTTCTGTGTCTTCATTTCTGCTCTGACTCTGAAATGTAGATGTCTGATTGTATACATTTTTCTAGTATCATTCTTCTAATGCAGTGTGCAGGATAAGCCACCTCCTGGCTTCTATTTGCTCCTCTGCTCTTTGTATATTCAAGGATCCCATTCATTCACACACCACAAAATGGTACAGGGAATTATGTCTGTTTGTGTGTCTTGCACATTTAGACCTTGCTTTCCAGTCTGTGCTTCCCTCAGCTTTTTGGGAAACGCTTTGTTCCCAGATGTGGAATATCCATTCTCTGTTGATCTCCACCAGTCGTTGCCTGGAACAGCCCCTCATTTTCCCTGGGCTCCCACTTTGCCTCCCAGGCCTTCAGAAGGAACAGAGCCTGCTCCTCGAGATCCAAGAGCTCTGCTCAGGAGACACAGAGGGCTGATGAGTAGGCTTGGCTGTTCCTGCCTGCACTTACCCACACCCAGCTGCCCAGCTCCTGGAGCATCAGCTGGTGGTCATTTTGCTTGTTCTGAAAAAAAATTGTGTGATTGCTTTAGCTGTAGTTGGGAGACTGAATGACATGCTGAAGGAATAAATTGCTGTATGATAAGGAAGAGGCATGTAAGATTTGAGACAAAGAGGAAAAGATCTTTTCCGTTCCCCTTTGTTCTCTTTTTAAAGTCACTTGTGTTTACTGTGCATAACTGTACATACATATGCACACATATCACTCTGATCTCCTGTGGAGTATCCTGTCACTCCACAGAGCCCTGGAAATGCACTGTGAGGACACAGGATTTATCCTCCTGTTTCTTAACTAAGTATCAGATTATCCACAGGGGCAACTCCTGTGCAGGCTATAAGTAAGCAGCCAGATCCCTACTGGATGCTCTGTAGCTATACAAACCAAATGTTTTATGCTGACCATTTGGAAACTGGCCTTTTTTGGCCCTGCAAACAGCGGCTTGGCTCTTTCAATACCTCATTTTGATCCCAGGGACTGAGCACTCGATTCTGTCCCTGGGCTGCCTTAAAAGTGTGTGGCTGAGGCTGCAGGGGTAGGAGGGCTCCCCAGGAGTCTTAGCCAGGGCCAGCCTGTGTGATTGAACTCCCTGTGGCACAGCTGAGTGGCCTTGGCACCATCCCCCCCTCTTGGCTTGGCTTTGCTTGCCCCTTGATGAGGACCTGGCAGCAGAGCTACTGCATCGCTGTGCCCGACCTGAGTGCCTGTAACTCTGCGCGAGCCTGTTATCAGGAGGAAGCTGTTTGCAGCGTGTGAATAGCACACGGTGGCTTTGGGTGGTGTTAGAAAAAAGAGAGAAAAATCAGAAGTCACATTGTACCATCTTCCCAGATGTCACAGGCTGAGAATACAGCCTGCATTTCCCATTCCAGGACATGGGAATGTCACTCCTTCAGGGATGACCTGCCTATGCCTCCACAGAACATCCATGTACACATGTGCCCACACACACTCAAGCACAGGGCCCTGTGGGAATGAGCTGGGCTGTCCCCCTCCTGCTGTGGATCCCCTTGAGTCACAGAGTGAGTCAGACTGTGGGCATGGGCCACTGGGGACCAAGTGCAGGGGTGATGTGCAGCCAGAGTCTGAGTAGCCAGGGTGCTGGTGGGGGCGTCTGAAGAGGGAAGGAAGAAGTAGCAGTGCCAGTTTGGGGAGAAAGGAAAATGCAGAGGCTGGACAGAGGGTGTAGGAAAGAGAAAGGTACGGCAGGGAATGAGGAGGAGGAGCAGGAAGTCTAGGGACCGGAAGGCTCGGGGTGCAGTAGGAGGATGAGAGAGCTGGCTGGCAGAGCAGGAGCAAAGAGGGTTGTCAGTGGAGCTCGGATTAGTTTGGGTTTGAAGCTCTGTAACTGTGTAAGTGCTGCACTTAGGCTGAGTTGCTTGACTCAGTGCTTGGTTCCTGTGGTGAGATGGAATCTCAGCCATGGCTTGTAAAAGGCAGCCGTGTAGATCACCAGTTCCCCACCACACTGCCAGGCTTCGTCTCCATACACTCCCCTAAGAGGTTAACAGCGGCAGTGCCAGGCTGCAGAGATAAAGCTCTTGGGAAAGAGCTCTCCTCCCAGGTGCTAGGGGAGTTTTCCTACCTAGGGAGACCCTTTGCCTGGGCTGTGCTCTTATTTTCAGGTCACCCAACCCAGGGCTGCTTCCAGTGATGTCATCAGGGCCTTTCATCATCAGTTGAGAAGAGCTTTTGCAAAAAAAAAAAAAAAGGAAAGAAGAAGAAATATTCCATGCAGGAGAGTGATCTAGATGAAAAATTCCTGGCTTTAAACCTCTTATTAAAAGCATAAATGGGAAGTTTTCATGATGAGTAGGTAAACTCATGTACCTTGAAATGACTAAACACACAACACTGGAAGTAACACCTTTGTGCTAATCTTCATATTTCCTTCAGCTGCTGCACAGCACACAGGGCTCACGTCAGCTGGTGGGGCTCCTTTCAAAGCTTTCTTCCTTTTAAACTCCAGAATTAATTTATAACATAATCCAGCAGAGAATGGAGTGCTTTCTGTGGCAGTACCATGGGGTGAGTGTGTCCTCAGCCATGCATTAAGAGCCAGGACAGTAGTTCTGTAGGAATATGTTTTTGAAGGCAATTCAAAGAGGACTTGGGCTTCAGCCCCAAAGGCAGCTGTTCACTGAGGCTCGAAGAGGAAGCTCTGAGGGATGTCACTTCTCAGCATGCCCTTTGGCTCCCAGGTTTTTTTCCCCTCCTTTTTTTCCCCTCATAGTGGCTGCAGTAAAGGCTCCATTACTTGGCAGCGTGGCATTGCTTTTGTCTATAAATGGAAGCAGTTGGCCCGTCTCCCAGTATAACACAAGATAGTCCTGTGTATCAGTTATGCAATCGGTAGCTTGATGACTTCATCAGAAGTCGGGGGAGGGCCAGGGGGTGGTAGGAAAAAGCCTTTGCCCTCAGCTCTGCTGGAGGCAGCTGATGGCTGTGTGTCCCCCCAAAGCAAAGAAAGCAGGAGCTCAGTGACAGGGGTGGATGAAAGGGCTCAGTGCAGGAGGAGCTGGGGGATCCTTGGCAGCTGCGATTCCCTGACTCCAGCTTGGGGGAGCCCCAGCAGCTGCCGCAGCCCTCGCCCTTAGGATGCTGCATGGACAGTGTTTGACCAGGTTGAAAAGTGCAAAATGCAGTACGAGATGGGACTGGAGGAGATGTGAAAAGACGAGTAGGGAGGGAACTTTCAAACCAGGGCAGATGTTAAAAAGGGAAAGAACCTAAATATTGGACAGTTGCCTTTCTTCAGAGAGCGCTTCAGGGAATATCTGTGCAAAGCAGAGATGTGGACAAATTGTATTTTGTTATTTCCTCAGAAGGGTCCTTGAAAACGTGACCTTCATGCAGAAAGCCCGCTCCTAATTTCCCAAGCAAGCATTGATTTTAACCCTTTCACTGACTGAGGCTGGGGTAGGAGCCGCAGGATCACCTTTCTGTACGTTCCGATCCACACGATAATTGACATTACTAGAACCCGCCCAGGCAGCAGGTGAATCTATACCTCACTCAGGCAGGCTTTGCAGAAAGGATGCTAAAGCGATACAGGTCAAGTTGATGTTTTAAATGAGTCTTCATCTCTGTTCATCAATTAAAGAGGTTCTAAGGGCTCCTAACACCCAGGAGCACCTGAGACAGGGCCACCGGCTGCTTCGTTATCAAACCCGCACCCCAGATGGCCGGCTGTTAACTACGGGGTGGTTTACAGACCGCAGGCTCCGGGCACCGCAGCGATCCCCGGGAGCTCTCCCGCTTGTCCCGGGCTCGGGCCCCGCGGGCGGGCAGCGACACCTGCCGGCCGGCGCGGGGCTCGCTGATCCACCGGGACGCGGGCTGGGATTCCCCCCGGCCGCCGTCGATGCCTAAAAGGCAGCAAATGGGATTAGGAACGCGAAGAGAAAGCGGGATGGGTGTAGGGAGGGAGCCAGTCCTGCGTCCTGCCAGCCACGCACGTCGGTCCCGTGCTGCAGGATGGAGATGTCGAATAAACACATGATGTGGTTAAACCCTGAGGTTGTGGGGCAATGTAAGGAGAATTAATGCTGCCAGCTCCCACGGTTCATTGTGAGCACCTAACGCCTTGGCTCCTCAGTCCAGAACACTGTTTTAAATTGTTGTTATGTTGTTATGAAGAGAGAGAAGGGATAAGAAGGGAGATAAAGTTCAGAAAACCATGACTAGGACGTCACATACCCTGTGTGAAAAGAAAACCTCGCACACAACTTCATTATTTCATTATTAATGAATTATAAAATGCTCTTGCTTCACCTGAGGGGGTTTAAACTCAAGGAGCAGAGAGGAACCTGCTCCCTGTGGGGAGCGGCCCATTGTCAGAAACCATGAGCATCTTTCCAAGGACTCACTTTCTCCAAGCTCCACATTTCACCTGCAGACTCAGTGCTTCCTCATCCTAATGAGCTGTCACTTCCCTTGCCTGTGGAGCCCCCCCGAGTAACGAGGTCTTCTCTCTCTCTTTGCACAGGAGCACCAAGTGGGATTGTCGCGGAGCACAGGGCCCATGCAGCCCTCTGTGCCACCAGGCTCCGGCAGCGTGGGCACAGGCACGAGCTCTGGGGGTGCCTTCCTAGGGAACCAGCCGCAGGCAGCCATCATGAAGCAGATGCTGATAGAGCAGAGAGCCCAGCTCCACGTAATAGAGCAGCAGAAACAGCAGTTTCTCAGAGAGCAAAGGCAGCAGCAGCAGCAGCAGCAGATCCTAGCAGAGCAGGTACAGTATCCATCTGTCTCAAACACTGCAGTGCACGCTGCTGTGAGGGCATGAGTGCTGCAGACAACACCAGCCCTCCCTTCTAAATTTGGTCAATCTCCCTCTGTGGCTTCTATCGCAGTATTTCAGCAATGGTTGTCAAAGAAGAGGCATCTGTCTCAGTCCTACCATGAGCTTAACAAATATCACCCATGTTCCCAGTGGTGCCCTTGACAGTCAAATGGGATTTTAGGCACTGGAGAAGTTAGCTCTTAACCTGGCATCTCATGGTGAGTTTCCTCCAGCAGAAGCAGACACGGCTACAGTTGCAGTCACAAGTCCTCTCCCCTAGCTCTGAGTACGGTCTTGCACTGGCAAAATCTATATATGGCCACACAGTGATCTGGGACAAAGAGTAGATGTGTGTTAGAATAACCTTAGCAAAGATAAAGTATTTACCCAGATCAGTTCCTTAATTTGGTTTATTGCACACCAGTACAAGCATTTAGGTTAGCACTAGGGAGAAACAGCAGCAAGGAGGGAGCCACAGACTGGAGCAGGAGAACAATAAAACCACCTGTGGCAGTGGCAATGTGGAAGACCTGCATTGGACATATCACCTGGCTTCCTGAGCTCTTGAGCTTTGCGATATGGATGTTAAATTACCCAGTCTGAATGGTGATGCATGTTTAATTCAGCTGTAGTTTTAAAGCAGCCCAGGAGAAAGTCAATGCAAAGTCACACTGTTGAGTTCCTATAAGATCATACCCAAATTTAAAGTTGCTGTCCTCTAATGTTACCTAGATAAGGTTCTGATAGATCAGTAGCTGCTTTAAGCGTGGCTTCTCCTCTCTTGCTGGGGAATATGGCTTAAGACCTGGGGTCAATTTTAATTTGTGTTAGAACTTGTGCATGCTGTGCAACCACAGAAAAACTGATTGCCTTTCCCTCTTCTCTAATTGCTCCCAAAAACCAGAAAAGTTTACTTTCAGTGAACAGGAAGGATGTTCCTAGAAATATGTAGATGCATGAATTGATTCAAGCGTGAACAAGTGCACAAAAGTGAGAATACAGTAATGCATCATGGGTTGGGCCCATTCAGGTGCATAAAGCTGACAGCCAGCCACTTGGCTGCTAAGGACAAGCCTAAAAGTGTTAGAAAGCCACAAGGCTGATGATGTCAAGTGTGCTGGCAGAGATGAAAAGTGAGGAAGTCACAGTCCTCGGTATCCAGGGTGTGTGCCTAACAAGACTCCCATTTTCTTTTTGACAGTTAGTAACACATACTTATGAATGCAGGGATTAGTACTTCCTTCTTTCCCACCTTTGCTATTCTTTTGCCTTTGTTACATATCCTTGGTTTGGGACAGTACTTGTACAGCTACAGATGATGCTCCAAGACATGTCCTTTTGATAAGTGCTTAGTTGAGCATACCTTAGCATTTGAAAGCTCTGGTAAGCACTCTCTGCTTTTATAATCTGCCCTTGATTCTGTTTTACAGTATTGATGAGTATTCATAGAAAACAACCACAGAAGAGCAAGGTGGTCTGAATCAAGTGAGAGATGCATTTTGCA
Organism: Myrmophylax atrothorax; assembly: GCA_026770055.1. Taxonomy (NCBI): domain Eukaryota; kingdom Metazoa; phylum Chordata; class Aves; order Passeriformes; family Thamnophilidae; genus Myrmophylax; species Myrmophylax atrothorax. The sequence continues at coordinate 9,664,599 of JAOXXN010000471.1, read as the reverse complement.
GTCATCCTCTCCCCAAATATCATTCACTGAAGCACAAGAGGAAATGTACTTTAGTAGCTGTTTCTCTTTTGGCTCTAGGGCTGCAATGTTTGG
>JAOXXN010000471.1:9652381-9663886 GCA_026770055.1 Myrmophylax atrothorax | reverse complement strand
ATGTTTGGGTCAGGATGCAGTACTCCTTGCAGCTGACTGTTTTGCAGAGATGGAGGAAAGGCTTGTACAAGGAACACAAACCTCTAGACCTTGGCAGGACTGAGGGAGGGAAAGTGTGTGGCTACAGCTGCCCTTAGACCTAGGCGAGCAAAGTTAGTTCGTATCCCTCCCTCTGCTTTCTGCCTGGTGACAGTGAAGTTCACGCTGTAGAGGTCAGGATGAAGTGGCTGTAAGTAAGGAGAGATGATGTTAGACTCAGTGCTTGTTCCCTTTTGAACCAAAAGGGGTCCACATGCCAAGTAGCCCAAGTGCTCTCAGGAGGACTCTTCAGATGACTCTTCTTGCCTCTCCAGAACAGCTCACCAGATAAGAACTACTGCAGTTCTGCTGCAGTACTTTTACCACCAGTTCTCAGCTCACTAATTAATTAATCATCTCTTTCTCTTGTGCTTTCTTTCCCTCCTTTTCTTTCAGCAGTTGCAGCAGCAGTCACATTTGCCTCGGCAGCATCTGCAGCAACAGCGAAATCCGTATCCAGTGCAACAGGTCAATCAGTTCCAAGGTAAAAGTCAAATTATTTTTCCTGTTTTAGAGTCAATGTGTGCCCCTGGAGCAGGGGTGTGAAAGTATGTGTGTTTTGTCAAAACCAGGGTTAAGCAGTGTGCCAGAAGAGTAAGATGGGCTGTTGCACACACCACATATTTTACCAAAGGGGAATGCCCAGGTTTGTGTATTCAGTTATGTTTATAATTTCCTGACTGCTCCCTTCAGTGAAAGCTGCATTTTTTAGTTTACATTTGTTTTGCCTCTTTGACATCTGGATATCATGGATTCATTCATGGATTTATCTTGTTTGCCTCCACTCTTAAGATGTTGTGGGTTTTTTCCAGCTAGCATTTCTTACTATATCTCATTTTTAACCCCCTTCATTCCCCACTTTATCTAATTTGATGAGCAGAAAATTTCACAGATTTCATCCTTATCTGGAGCAGTGACTGATCAATGTCAGGTGTGGGAAACAGTGAAATATCTGAGCTGTAAATAGCAATTTTTTAATTATCTCAGAAAACACAAGGATTAATTTTATGCACTCCCAGGTAACTGAAGAATGCAAGTACAGTAATTTTTGCTTAGAAAAATAAGTTAATTCTGAGCTTTCTTGGTACAAAGTATCATCTGAATTTCTCCACTAACCATGATTTCTAAATAGACATGAACACACATTTGCACTATATATTCAGGATAGTGTCATATAACTGCAACACTTCTGGTTCCCAGGACATGAATAGACAGCCACATCTTCCATTGGTATGTATCAGGGTGGCTTCTAATTGCCTTCTCATTTTTATCTTCAGCAGCATAAGTTCTGTATGAAATAATTTTTTCCCCCAGTAATTCATTTGCAAAATGAGAAAGTGTGTGTGTGCTGCCATACACTGAGATGCACACGTACAAGCTTTCTGCATTAATGCTGCTTTGAAACCTTTCCTTCATATGTATTATTTAAAGAAACAGAGAAGGGAGTTTAGGCTAATCTGACAGAGCAAGGACTTAATTTTCATAAATGAGCTAATTTGAATAATTCACCATTTTTTCCTATTTAGTCACATGAATGTAATCCAGTGCAGTAGGTTATGTGTAAATGAGACCTGAAGGTGGCCCAAAATCTTAAAATCTGTTGCATCTCTCTTTTAACTACTCCTTGTCTGATCTCCTGTCTCTAACATCAGGCACAGTAGTTAACAAAAGTAATATGTGAACCACTTGCTGTTAGTGACTCCTTTGGAGCTTTCAACTGCCATTTTCAATTAAAAACTAGCTAAAGATGCATTAAGATTTTAACAGGATCTGTATCTTAAGCACTTGCTGGAGTCGTTGTAAAAAGAGACTATTTCTAATCATCGAAGGAGATGATCTAAATCAAGAAAATCGAGACCCCAGTGCCAATCATTAAAAAAGTGCCTTGATAGCAAGGATAAAGTAAAAGCTGCTGCTACATATGCCCTGTTCAAGTGAGATCCAGATGGTCTCTCTCCATGTTACAAATGTTTCATTTATCTATATGCTGGAGCTAAAAGCATCCTCCAGAAGCTTATTGTGCTGCAGCAAAAAGGAGAGGTAGCCATCCTCAGTCAGCATTATGTGCAAAGCTATAGAAATGGCACTTCCTTTATCCAGGCCCATTTCTCATGGAAACCAAGCCAACATAAATAACAGGGACCAGTATTCTCCACTCTCCATGGATGTTCACACAGGTAGCCTGCCACTGAGGGGCAACAAATAGGGGCTGATTTAAGAACATTCACATTCTGTTGTACAGTTCTGAACTCCTAAAACAACCCCTTTATATTTACACCTTGCATTTAATAACATTTGAGCTGGGAGCAATGGTGTGCCTCATACACTCCAAGCTCCACCTGCAGAATATTGTATTTAGTTCAGTGTGGTAGTGACTCAAACCTACAATGAGCCCACAGCATAATCTGAGCTCCAGGTAATTGTTTTTAAATAAAGATAGTAAATACAGAAGCATATTGGCTTCCCAGAAATCGGTATCTCCTCCCTACCCACAAAAGGAAGAGGCAGGCAGGGTTCAGTTACCTGTGGTGGTGTGGAATTTAACAAGGTTAGGATTTTCTGGTTTCCCATCCCTGGCCTAAGGTGAAGTAAAATGTGCTTATAGTATTGATTCACTAATACACTCTGCCTGCCTTAAACGTGCACAAAACCCCAATTTTTTTTCTTTCCATAGACTTAATCAGTAGCAATGCTATAGAGAATCCATTCATTTATGCCTCCTGAGCTATTAAAAAATTGATTGGCCTTCTCAGCCTGACATTTCCATTTTCAAGGCTTACTTTTGAGAGACAATGGAGATATTTAAAATAGAGCTTTAAATGATAAACTAAAGTTCAGCTGCTTTGCTGTTATTGAAGAAGACCAGTGGAAGATTTCTCATTTGCTTGCTAGAAGCTGAATTAGGTGTAGCTGAAGAGGATAAGTGCTACTGAATTATGGGGCACATGCAACTTTGAAGTCTTAGGGACTATTTTTTCTTTTTCGTGGAGGAGGATGCACATTGTAGCTAGTCCTGGGGAGATAAAATACACACAGAAAAGAAAGGCTCACATTTACTCTTCACAGGCGACTTTGACTCCCAAGTCCCTTTTAAAAAATTTAATCTCTGGTCCTAACAAATTAAGAGAAAAGCCTATTTTAGCCCTGCAGCTCCTGTGGCCATCAAGCTTAGGTACTTGATTAGGTTACCAGCAGGGAGGCAACCCTGCCTGTAATCATGCATTACACATGCAATCGTGTTGCCTCCATTCCTCAAGAATCTCAAGTCAAGAATTCCTTTGGGTACACATCCCAAAACCATCCTAATTGAGAATTACTTAGTGAGTAAATCATTGGCCTTTTAACCTTGCCAGTCTCATTTTAGTCCTTAAGGGAAATTAGGTTTCTTGCCTGCATCAATAGAATCCTCTGCTGAGCAGTGTCCCGCTTCACCAGTTGAATACACAACACAATCAGCTCTTCCTGTTTAGGAACAACACTGGAGCTGTGTTGGCTCACACCTTAAGGAGAGGGAATTTGGCAAGTCAGGATAGAGGCTGCCACCAAGGTGAGGTGGAGAACATGTAGTCTCTGAAAGGCAGCAAACATTAGGCAGCAAGCACATGGATAACCTTCTGGCTCTCTGCTAACCTTCACATGAAAGGTTGCGTTATTCGCTCAGAAAGCACAGTAATCTGAAATCCTACTGCGATGCAAAAGGCTCCTACAGATTCTCTCTTATGCAAAGATGTGTTAATTAAGATTTACAGGGTTGTGGCTTTTTCTTACCTTCCTCCCTTTTTGGTGTAGGTTCACCCCAGGATATAGCAGCTGTGAGGAACCAAGCAGCACTCCAGAACATGAGGACATCCCGACTGATGGCCCAGAACGCGAGCATGATGGCAATGGCTTCCTCCCAGAACCCGAGCACGCTGCCCACGACTGCAGGCCAGTCGGATATGGGCATGGCTCCTTACAGCAACACCTCTTCCAGCCAGCCAGGAATGTACAGTATGAGCACAGGGATGAGCCAAATGTTGCAGCACCCAAACCAAAGTGGGATAAACATGGCACATAATGCAGTCCAGGGAACAAGGCAGCCTGCCTCCGGACAAGCAGTGGGAATGGTTGGCAATTTTGGTCAGAACATGATGGTAAACTCAGCTCTTCCCCAGCATCAGCAGCAGATGAAAGGAGCTGTGGGCCAGGTCTTACCAAGGCCACAAGCACCACGGCTTCAAAACCTGATGGGGACTGTCCCTCAAGGAACACAAAACTGGCAACAGCGAGGCTTACAAGGCATACCTGGAAGGACTAACAGTGAAATGGGGCCCTTCAATAATGGCACCACGTACGCAATGCAGACTGGGCAGCCACGGCTGTCCAAGCAGCATTTCCCACAGGGGCTTAATCAGACAGTTGTGGACACAAGTGGAACAGTAAGAGCCCTGAACCCAGCACTGGGGAGACAGTTGCTGCAACCACTACCTGGGCAACAGGCAGCCAGCCAGGCCAGGCCAATGGTGATGCCAGCAATAAGCCAAGGGGTCCCCACGATGTCAGGCTTCAGCCAGCCCCCAACGCAGCAAATGCCAGGTGGTAACTTTGCTCAGAGCGGCCAAGGCCAAGCATACGAGAGGAATCCCACTCAGGACATATCTTACAACTACAGTAATGAAGGAGCAGGGGGGTCATTCTCCAGTTTAGCAGAGGGTGCAGACCTTGTGGACTCCATCATTAAGAGTGGACCAGGGGACGAGTGGATACAAGAACTTGATGAGTTGTTTGGAAACCCCCAGTGAATGGGCTTGTATAGTCTGGAGCTTTGGTTGTTACATTTGAAAAAGAAAAGAGAGAGCTGGATGTTCTCCTCATCCCTGAATGGTTGGGGGTTTTGTTTGAATTGGTTTAGTTTGGGCTTACTTTGTTTTCTTTTGTTTTTAATCATGCAAACTGAGCTGATCTGTAGCCAACTTTGGAAGATTCAGGGGACAGTGAAAACATTGGCATCTCAAGGCATTCTACCAGGCAATCTTTGTTGCGTGGCAGTGCCCACTCTGTCTGAGTGAGGCAGAATGGGAAAACTGGAAAAGCCAGATGATGCCTCTGGTTGGGAAAATTTGTTCTTTTCCCTCTTAAAACAAGGCTTCATTGCACAGTGGTATGGGGTGGTCCCGATGTCTCCCACCTCATATAACTGTGAACACTGCAGCTTTCAGGGGAGCAGATGAAACAGCTGGGATCAAAGCCCACAGATGTCCATGGGCGATTGCACAAGCCCTGGTCAGAAACAGGCTTAACCCCAGGGGTAGGCAGGTCTCGGTGAGCCGTGGCCAGGCCCATGGGGCCAGCTCTGGGCTGTCATTAGGGAACATGTAGCACTCACATGACAAACCTAAAGAAATCACAGGGAGGTCATCATTTTCACTGCAGTGATAAAACTCCAATACAGGTGTAGGAGAACATAAATTTGGCAGTGTTGTGAGGACAGTTTGATTATGGGACTGCTGCTGGAGACAGCTGAGATGGGTGGGTTAACTTAATGAGCTGCTTAGTCCCCTTGGAACTCTGACAGTTCTTCCCTGTCAGAGCACTTTGGCTGCCTGGAGGTGTTGAAGGGCTAAGAGGTACCAAGAGACATCAGCATAGGTCCTAAGCAGGTCCCTCCCTCTCCTTTCTCCCCAGTATGTTCTCAGTTCACTTCCCTCCCCTCTTGTGCTTCATTGTGCAGCAAGGTAAGCTGCCTGCAATTTTTTTCAGGTGAGTCACAAAGGGGCAGTCAGGGAAGGAGAAAACAGGTATTAGAAAAGATACAGTGGGGGTTTGGCACACAGAATGAGTTTCTTCTGCCCTCTTGAAAAGTGCAAGTTTGGTAGGTGGTTTTACCCTGGGATCTGGGCTCTCAATGGGATATATTCAGTTTTAAGCAGATGTTTTGTCTAATCTGGTTTGCTGGAAAAAAAATCACTGCAGTATTTGAAGAACAGAAGCCAGTGAAGGACTGCTGTAAAGACTGTTCATGAATGGGTAAAATAATTGATATTACAAACACGGGGTCTGCCCAACTAAGGTTTAATGTAATGGCAATGTATCACTATCTCCACTGTGTGGACCAGTGCTGACCAGCACTGTAATGAAGTTGTGATGTATCTCGCACAATATTGAGTCCCCAGCCATTCTGAATGTGTAAAGCAGCAGTTCCCAAGCTGCAGCCAGAGGCTGAGGTAAGCTGTTCTCCCAAACCTCTAATCCTTTTAGTGTTTTCAGCTAAGAGCTGCTTATCAGGTTATATAGTGGTGCATAAAAAATGTTAACATAATCCATAGTCCAGAACTCTGGGCACCCTCTGACCTAGTGCTGGCCTCTGTGAGCCACGAGTTGTGCTCTGCAGCAAAAGTGTGGAAGTACCAGTAGCAGCTCTCCAGCTACTGATTACCTCCTTGTGTGCTGCTCTCCTTGGGCCTGGTGATGTGAAGTGCTGAGCCCCTGAAATCCATGGAGGCTGAGGGCCTCAGCACTTTGCATTTTCACATCCTGCCTTTCCCTGTAGAGCATAGATATGCATCACATTAAAGAGTGGGAACAAATGGGGCTGGAACCATCTCAGTGCCCCATTGCGGTTCCCTTTTGCACAGTATCTCCTCGTAGGGCTTACCTAGAGGAGGGGAATTACCTGTTTTAAATGCTACGATTTAGGCAGGACAAGCTGCATTTTTAGTGTGCCCAAGGTGAGCTGCCAATCCAGCTTGTCCTGGCTGCTAAATTTTTAAAAACAGCTGTAGTTGCATCTCTTTTAGCTAACCCCTTTTAAGATACACTGACCAATTCCAGTTCCCATTGAAGACGATCCAGGATTCCCTGTGTGCTGCTTCCACTGGGAGCCAAGTTGGGCCCTAATTCAGTGGAAGGGAGCACCAGCCAAAGCTTTTGGTCTGTCTTGCATGTAAGCACCTCTTAGTTGGAATGCAAGGGATAGGCAAGCACTGAGAGAAACAGCGCCCTGAAAGCACTGGGGTGCTGTGCTGCCATGTGTGTCGGGCACATATCTGTGCAGCCCTGTACGATGGAGGTGTGGCAGGATGGGGAGGGAGCCAGCCCGCTGGGCGGGGAACAACACTGGGAATAGCACAGTATCCCCTCCGCGGGTGCTGGGAAAGGAGGGGTTAGAAACACACAACCACCATGTGGCAGTGAAATGCGAGTCTGTGTGCATCAGGGAGATACAAGCTTTGGTGAATAAATGGTCATGAAGATGAGTCTCTGTTGTCTTTGTAAAGCTTCCTCCAAATACTCCATACTGGGATCAAGAACTAGAGAGTAGATTTTATTCAATTTGGGGTTGTTTTTTTTCTTCTTTCTTCCTATGGTGCTGATGTATATGTAATGTTAAAAAAAAAGTTATTTGTAAATATGTTTTTACAATTCTACAGATATCACTGGGTCTACTATCTGTAAAATATATACATATAAATATATATATATATACTGTTTGTTTAAAATAGAGTATTTTTATTTCATTCCTTAACTCATCCTTACTACAGTGGTATTGCACTTCAGATGACGTCTAATTACTAATTTGTACTGTATTCCTGACAGCAACTTGCTCCATTTTATTCAGATTTTTCTAGTTTTCTGGTTTTACTTTGTACATTAAGCATTGCTTATTTCCTTTTAAGACCTGTACAGAGCTCTGGAAATGTAGAGAAAGACCTGATGTTAACATACCACTTTTAAAGAAAAAGAAACAAAACAAAAAAACAGACAAAAAAAAAGAAACCCAAATAAAAGATGGTTATCTGACTCATATACCTGGTGTGTGTGGATCATCTCTTGCCCTACTCCTGGGCCTCGATGAATGATCTTCTGAGGAGGGGAGGGAAGCTGGATGCTCAGGCAGATGCTGTGGAGGAGTTAGTCCATAACTGGGCCCCTTAGATGTGGCAACTCCAAACTTTTGTGTTTATTCTGCGTATGGAACAAAAGTAGGGAGTAGGGAAGTGCTTTCAGGGGAGAAGACAAGATGGAGACTCCGGGATTTAAGAGTCCTGTGGCTGAAATATGAGGACACAAGGTAGCATGGAAGAAGGAAGATGCTGGGTTGGACTTAGAAGTTGGAGAAAAGAGATGGGGAAAGTGGGGAAGCATGAAGACACATACTTAGAGTAGTTCTGTATCACCTACTCCTACCACAGTATGAGAAATGTGTTGTCAGAAGCCTTTTGGAACATGAATCTAGAGTTGTTGAATGTACATGACCTATTCAAGGTAAGCATGCCATGCAAACCTTCAAGGTTTGGCACCACTTTCCACATGTTCCCAGCCTACCAGGGAGTCATGAGGGACCAGACATCGGACCTCTGTTTGCACAGCTTGCTGTTCAGGCTGACACTGTGGCTTGGCTCCATTTACAACCTTTAAGGTGAGGTTCCCCTTCTCTCCTTAACATCAGTCTAAGACATTTATCATTTTAAATATGGATAAGGAAGGACAAAGAAGGAGACTGGCCTAGATCAGAGCAGCTTGTTGGAGTTACCCCTCAGCATGTGCTGGCAGAGAAAGTGCTTGTTGAGGAAAGATGCTGCAGCAAGAGGCCCCTGGGTAAAGACTGACTTTGAGACTACAGTGGGGACCATCATCATTTCTGATTGTGACTGACAGATGAACATTTGCGACAGGAACATTTGCATCAACTCACAGTGCATGCTGAATGTGCACCCTGGTACTGACTCCTCGATCAGCAGGCAGGAAATGGTGTGCTTCTCACTACAGCCATACTAAATACTGATACTGCCAGCATCCATCTGTTAGAGGTGTGCTTTGTTTTTAATTATAGATGAGTCAGTCTTTAACACTTTTCCATCACATTCTGCCCTGGCATACTGGAGACAAAGCTGTGACTCAGAAGACAGGTGGCATCCTCAACCCCAGGCCTAATTTTGCCATCTTGTTAGCTGGTGGAGCTCCTAAAATGTTAGGTTCATGTTTATCCCCTTGCACTCTGGCCTTGTGTTGCTGGATGATGCATTGCAGTTCCACACCTGCCTTTTTTGACATGTGAAATTGTCCTCGTGTGTGACAGCAGTTTCTCTCTTTCTGTGGAAGAGAGGAGAGGAGAGGATGGGATATAGGAAGCTGTCTATTAAACACACCAAAGCACCACAACAGGTAAGTTTGGAACAGAATAATTTCAGAGGCAAAGAAAAACCTATTTGAATACAGTCACCTTTGGGCCTTCTCTAATCCGTATTTCAAGTCTGTCATGTGGTTTGGACCTTTGTCTTGGTTTTGGTTATGCAGACAGCACTTCTTCCTGCCTGTGACTGACTGAAGGCATCACTGGTAGGTGGGTAGGTGGATTTTCCATATTTCAGCCCGTAAGAGAAAAGTTCATGGAAAAATTCCTGATGATTTCTGTGGTTGTTAAATCTGGCCCTGTTGTACTTTCTCCCTGGAGGTAAGTGAAGAGCTGCCCTTTCCATAGCTGTGTCAGCTCCAGTCTGTTCACCATCACTGTCTGTCCTTTTTCCCTTTGCAGCCATTGTTGGACCCAAGCCTTGCACCTTTGTACTTTTTCATTTTATTGTTTCAAATATCATTTCAGACTTTGCTACCCACAGGCACTAAGTTGTGTCTTTTTATCATGAGGAAACTTTGTAGAATCACAGAATGGTTTGGGTTGGAAGGGACCTTAAAGATCATCTCATTCCAAACCCTCCCTCCAATGTATCCATATGTGTCCACTTTTTCATATGAAAGGTTGTTATGGACCTGATCCACCTCTCAATTATTTTGTGGTTATGTTATCAACCTCAGTACTATTAGAAAGCTTCTGTGCCTTCTTTTTTTCTGGGTTGCCCCCCCCCCTTGACAAGTGTTATGTTGTGGGTACAGCCTGTCTTCAAGAGGCTTCTGTGAGGACATGGAGGGCCCCACTTTTATAAGAAGAGTGTTTGAGTATGTGTTTAATTGTAAACATGTGTATAGAGTCAAAAGTCTTTTGCAGAAACACAGGGCCAAGTGCAGCTTTAAGTGTTTCCCTGAGAAAGCAGTGTTTCCATACATGCTTATACAGCAGTGGGATTGGATATACTTGGAAAACAGGGACCTCACAGCAGCATTTTGCATGGAAGTGGGTTTTTACATTTGGCAGTGCTGGGGGAAATAAAGAGGAGAGGAGGGAGACTACAGAGGCAATGGCAAAGCTGAAGGACATTGGGTAAGATGGACTGATGCTCGTAGTGTCAGTTGCAACTAAATTACTTAGGGAATTAATAGGTTTAGTTTTATGTAATTTGTTTAGTTGTTGCAGTACCATACTGGGGAAAGACAACGTTTAATTGCAAATGTAGATGTGACATGACATTCTGTCTTACTGACTTTTTCAAGAGTGTAGGGAAAGTGTAAACAGCTCAGGAAAAGCATACATTTTACATTGCAATGGGCTGTTATTAAAGGGCTCTGATGCTTTATTCACATGATGCATCATCATCTTTTTGGTATTCAGGGAAGGCATCCATGTTATTTATTTATTTGGTTGGGGTTTTTTTTTAAATACAGTCTTCACAGCAATTTACGGACTTTCTTCATAATGCTGAAGTCCAGGTATTCATCCAGAAAGCTGTTAACAATCCCAGCTGCACCCAGGGTTATCAGGCAAACTAGAATTATCAAATTCAAATAAAAACCTGTTAACCTAGAAGTGGAAAGCAGAAAAACACTGTTACAATCTGTACATGGTATTTTACAGTGAAACTGTGTGTCCACAAGAGTTAGGAAGAGGTGTGTGGAATCAGAAAGTACCACTGCTGCAACACTACCTTGGGATGGTTCAGAATAAATTATGACTTTTCACTTGACATACATGACTTTTGCTAGGGAGAAGAGAGATTCCTAATATCCTCCCTATCAGAAAACTTTCTCCCAGTGTTTCTAAATATTCATGAGGCTGCCTCATCCCATGACTTGAAGACCTGAAGGTAAAGTGACAGAAAGACTTGAGCATCTCACTGCAATTCCAGGTGCAGGAGTGTGGGAGAGAAGTCTTAGGGACTGAGGAAGAGGTGTAAATGTCTCTTATATCCACTTCTATTGGGCAGGTAACCTCTGCTGAGCTAAGAAGTCTGCTACTGGTTATCACTTTGACTGGGAGGTGGATTCTTGGACCAGAAAGGAAGAGCCTGAGAATCTCACTGGTGCCTAAAGACTTGATATAAGCAGCCTTTCTGGGCATGCCATGTCTAGATGCACATTTGAAAATGGTGAAGTATGGGATTTTCTCAGTTTCAAGAGAGCATGAGAGACATCTTTAGCTTAGCTCTAGCTGTAACCACTTCTTTGAGTATGCAGACTAGGTTTGTCTTTATAACTAGGAAGCCTGTAGTCAGTGATTAGGATTGAGGTTCAGTGTGAAGGCTAATTACTTTCTTGCTACTAAGCCTGCTGGAGGCT
>JAOXXN010000471.1:9627755-9652281 GCA_026770055.1 Myrmophylax atrothorax | reverse complement strand
GGGGCTAGGTTCTGCATGCCTGACTTGTGCTGACCTGTTGCTAGTTGAAGATTCTGGTGGAGGTTAGCACCAGGGAGGCCTCGGGAGCAAAGCCATTTCCCAGGGCTGCCAGGCTGGCTCTTGGCACCTCCTGTTTGATGCAAAAAAATCAGAGTCTCACCAGTGTGTGAACCTCTGTCTAATAGTGAAGCCAGCCACTGTTCTAAGGCTTCCCTGAGTGGCTGAATCTATCGGTTTAAGAGTACTGAAGTAAAATATTGGAAAGATTTTTTGAACAAAGTACCTTTATGTTTGTTGATTCAAAGAAATCCGTGATGGTCTCCTTCTTTATTTATTTATATTTCTGCTGCCCAAATTTCTTTAACAGTTGCAACTCTTCTGGCTGGTGTTCATTGCACCATTTAAATTATTGCGTCTCTTACTGGAAATATAAAACTATCTCCATATATTTGCTCTGGAAAACATAGCCTCTCCCTTCTCTCAAGCAAAAGCTCTTCCAAAGGACTGGAGGAGCTGTAGTGAGGGAGAATGGTAACTTTGGTACACAGGTCATGGAAAATAGCCCTGTGGGACAATATTTTACTGCTGCAGGATTATTCACTACAAAATAGTCCAATTGTTTTCTGTCTTCCTCTAGAAGACATTTCAAGTATCTTAGTTTTATGACAAGCATGTATCTTGTTGCGTTCTTCTTATGACTGATAACAAGTGGTGGAAGAGTCTTAGGTCAGGTCACAGAAGATAGTGCAGTGGCTTCAGTGAAACAAGAAATAAACCATGTGTTTCAGTGTCTACAGTGGAGAGTGTTTGGCCAGTGTGCATGTTTGCTGAAGCAGAATTTGTATCAGGAGATGCTGTGCACTTAACAATCATTAACGCATTCCTATCTGAAGCCATGTTCTCTTATCTGTTTGGTGAAGGTTCATCAGCCTCCAAGGCCAGATTGTTTGTTTCCTGCAGCTTGTATGGATAGAGAAAAGGTCTTAATGTGACAAACTGAGGAAAAGTCCAAAAAGCAGATGGGCAGGCATGGTGCAAGCCTTAAGGGCACAAGCAATCTCCCACCCAGAGGAGATGCAATACCGTGCTTCTGTTTTCAGAGCTCTTCGAATCTGGTTGCCAATTATGGCCAGTACAAAGCAGGTGCCCACAAGGTGAGCATAAAGTTTTTCTCTCTCCTGACCCATAGCATGTGCTCATCCTAACCCAGACTTCTGCCGTAACACCCACGCCTCTTCCCCGAGGGTTTCTGCTTCAGACCTATTGCTGACACTTTACACATGTTGCATTCAATTACAATCACTTTTCACTGCCAGTTCTTGGCTCTCAGCCCAGCTTCAGACCACTGCCTGGAGCTGTTAACCTGCATTCAGCAGGTAACTCCTTACCTTCCTTTCACAGACTGGACGTAACCATGGAAGTACTTGTAGCGGGCAAACATGTACAACACACCCAGAAAGGAAGATAATTCTGAGAAGGAAAAGATTCATAGGGTTGGAAAAAGTTAGAAAACTAAAAAATGAGGATTTCAGAGAGTTAACCACTTTAGTTACGTTTTCTAGTCATATTGTTCTGAGCATTTTCTTAGCTACTCATACTCTGGGAAGATATCTTGGGAAAGAATCATTCCAAAGAGAGAGATATATATTCTTGAATGCTCACTGCAGGAGGCTCTTGATATGGGTTTACAGATGGGGTGGTATAGGACTGTCCAAAAAAATCTAAAGAATTCACTGAAAAGGAGAACTCAGGAACTAACAGGAATCTGTATCCCCTCCTCAGTTTGGTGGTTATCCGAGAGACAGGACTGTGGGTTGGAGCACTGTGGCTTGACACAGCACTATTTCATATTGTTATGGCAGTTCACACTAAAGGGGAGTGTTTGTTTTGGAAAGAGAATCTTATTTATGTTGTTAATAACCTGCTTTGCATTTATATAGCAACTTTTATCCAAGGATGGGAGAGAAAGCTGTAGTGAAGTTAGCTTTCTGACCTCCCTGAGGGAAGAGTACAAAGTCCCCTCCATTTGAGAGATGGAGCAGGTTATGGAGGTCAGTTGTATTACCCACAACTAAGCAGTGCCCGTTAATTTTGTGTTTTCAAACTGTGCATGTGGGTATTCCAGAGCTTTCACTGTGTTCTGGAATAACTCATGTAAACATACCTGTGGGATATAGCTGAAAAATTACTTAAAGGGGAGTTTATAATCATCCTTCATTTCTTACATGTGGTAGCACCTGTGTTGCTGGTTAGCAACTGTGATCTTCCTTGATTCAAGTGCCTGTCTATGAACACATGTATTATTTCATATACAATTTGTTGACTTAATTGGTGTTACTTTGGATTTACAGTGGATTTATAATAGAGATAGGACTTCTGCCTGTAAGGTAGCCCCAAACCAGAATGACTGTTTTGGAGCAAATACAGAAAATGGAGAAGTTCAGGAAGGAGAGGAGTGATGGGTATGAGCCAGTTATCTTTTCCCCAGCCCACAGACTTCATGCTTCTAAAGCATTAGTTGGGAAAGGGTTAAAAAGGAAGAATGCAAAAGTTAGGCTCTGTCACAAGTTCCAGCTGTATGAGAGAACACCCCATCACTGTCAGGAGATATCATGGATCAACCTTGCCAAGTCCAACAGAGTGAGAGGTATGAAAGCTCTGTGGTGTCTGAGTTCAGAACATTTGATAAAAAAATGTCCCTGTGCCAGATGTCTGAGAGAACATAACAGGTTTTCATGAGTCCCCATTGCATACCTGAAGATGCTGCTGCTATGACTGTGCTTCAGTGCTCAGTGCTATGTCCAATAGCAAGCAAATGAGTCACAGCCCAGTGGTGGTGTCTCATTGGGGATATAAAACCACAAAGGTTTTTTGGTTTGAGCTCCATCTCCATCAGACAAGCACAAGTCCTCTGACCTGAGGCTTTTCAGGCTGCCTCCTCCCAAAGAATGGCAGCTCTGCCTGAGGTTCTGTGAGAATTGCCCCGTATTGTGCCAGTAATTGTTGGTGGGAAGCATCTGGAAGCTGCTTTTCTGAAAGATGCACCCTGAAAATCCCCTGAATGTATGATAAATGTGTCATGCCTCTTGGTTTGGAGAGGGAAGTGAAAGCTGGTGGGGCTATACAAAATGCCATGACTAACTGGGGATTTCAGTGCCACTGAGCATTCCTCTAGGAAGGCTATGCTACAATAATGCAAAGAACTCAGGGGGGAAAGATACCTACTTCCTGATAAAACTAAAGTGTTTATTAAAGTTGCATAAAACTTCTCAGACCAAGATAAAAGCAGGAAGTGTTTACCTTGATTAAAAAACCATCCTGCAGTCCAGAGGCCAACCAGAAATATTGGGTAAAACTCCACACAGTTTTGTCTGCAGAATAAATTTGAAAGAACATTAGTCTGGAAAGCAAAAGGACTATGGGTGAGATTTTCAAGGAGAATCATCTTTTGTCTCATTTTGTTGCCCCAAAAGTTAATGCAATGGAATCCAGGGGAATCACAGTCAAGGCAGCATTAGGCACTCTTAAAATTCTCTGTAATCTCCAATACAAACTATTTAAAATATTTTCCTGGCATTTAAACTTGGGCAAAAATCTGGATCCCAAGTAAGTGGAAATAAATAGGACAAATAATCCTAAATCAAGTGCCTGTGCAGCAGAGAGAGGCAGGAATTCCAGCACATGGGTGTGATGTTAATTACTTATCTCCATACTCAGTATGCAAGTTTTGTGTGTCAGCATTCCCAGGACTGTCAGAGGAAACATGGAACTGTGCAGGGGCAGCTTGGATTGCTCTGCTGAGGCCAGCTGCCCTTATAAAGTGCTATCAGGCACAGGCAGCACACAGTAGATCTTCTTATGGAAGGAACTTTATTTCTGGGCATAAGCATCACTAATATTTTGTTGGGATATCTTTTCTTGGTTGTTCTGAATTAATTTCTTTTTAAGGATTTAAGCTAACTTCTATATCTAAGGTATCATGTTATCTAATAAGTTGTCTCATGTATTCTATGTCTCCTTATTGTTATCCACTACAGTAACTCTAGTTACAGCAGAGGGGATTGGTTGAAATAAATAATTTTGCACAGGGTCACTAATTAATCACAAACTGAAGCCCTTTAGGAAAACTGTCTTCTGAGATTGGCTATTCCACCATTATCCACTGTGAAACAAAGTTTTTCTTTGCTCTTCTTCCACATGGTTGATGTTAGCCACAGTCCAAGAACTGAGAGCACAGCTTGCTAGATCCAGAACATCTGACCAAGTTACAATGTTAGCTCTCAGATCCTGCTTAAGTTTGGGTAATCTAATTGCCTGGTTTGACCAGAATTTGAGCAGGAAGTGTGAGATGAGCTGAACTTACCCCATTACTATTAAAACAATAGCTGAACCATTTGAAGAGCCATCAGTTCTTTTTTTTTTCTTTTGATCAAAAGATGAAGAAGTGACTTTTTAAGATAAAATTTTTGCTTCTCTTCTGGTCTGAATTGTTATTCATTGCCACCATCTTTATGATCTCTAGACTTACTGTGCACGAAATGTTCTGTCAAATTCTGGAGCTCCAGTGACAGCTGGGGGCATGACCTTGTGCTTCATTCTTGATTTCCCCACCAGCCAAGCAAAATGACCTGCAAGCCAGAACAAGAGCTCACAAATGACACAGTTCCTCAGTTCAGTTGCATCTCTAATAAGCAATTTTTTTAAAATAGAGATCATTGTTTTTCAACTTTTTCCATTTCATTTGACACAGCGACCAGTATTAGATAAACTAGTTTTTCCTGACAAAAGTTGAGATCTTATCTTCAAGAGCAGTAATCATGAGAAAGGGGAAAAAATGTTATTTCAGAAATATATTCACTCTCTTTTTGTATTTGCCACACTAGCTAGGACTCAAATATCCTTACACCTCATCTGAATACTAGAACCACACACCCTGGGAGCAGTCCAGTCACAATTCAGGGGCAATGTTACGATCTGGGAAACAAAAATCTGGCAGCCACCCTTTTAAAGATATTTGTCTATATCTTAGAGCACATATTTTTCCATTTGTCTTGGACACTCAAAAATTCAGTCTGTTGGAAAGAGCAGAGTGAACTGCAACTGGTGAGGCTGCAGTCTGTTCCCTGCTCTCCATGGGATCTACTGGAGAGCTCTGAGAGCTACCCATTGGAAGAACTTCTGCTGTTTCTCCTCCACTGACTGCAGCTGATAGTACTTACCTGTCTTGTAAAAAGCATTCTTTAGAACTGATGCCATGCCATGAAAAAGATCGATTATTTACTGTACAGTGACTAAATATCAGTTACTTACCAAAAAGCCCAAACCAATCAAACACTATCTCTACACTTCTGACCACTATTCTAGGATCACAGCCCACATGTAAATGCATACCTCATTTTACTGATGTTCTCACTGCAGAGGTCTCCTCCTGAAAGTTAAACAGAGGCTGACTAAGGGACAAAAGGCAATTCACAGAGAGCAATTCCCTGTATGCAGCAGAACTACTGGACAACAGCCTGTTTGCCTCTAAAACTCTTTGTTTACATGGAGATATTATTATTATTATTATCTCCAAGTTATTTTCCTGGCCATGTCATAGCCACCCTGAGAGGCTCACTGCCTACTTTGGACCTAAACTATCTGGATCCAGAAACCTGGCACCCACCTGAGTCCACTGAAAAGACCTGTCTAAGGTGTGAGACTAGAACATACCTTCTATCCTCCCTTCTGGGAGCAGGGCCACTAAAACACAGCCAGAGATATTACTGGTGCTGCCCTGTGCATCTCTTATGCCTCAGCCTTGTGGCCAAAGCCCTCAACCCAAAAAAGCATTTTCCCATCTGTCTTCTACCCATAGAAGTAATTACAGGCTATGCTCAAGTGACCTCTTAACCTTTCTCTCCAGAAACCAGTCAGAGCAGCTCACCTATCTCTCCATAAGGCATGTTTACAGGACCTTTCATTGTATTTTCATCCAGCAAGGTCTGCTCTGCCCCTGCAGAGCCTGGTGATTATACCTGATGTTTCATCTGTTATTAGCCACCTTGCAGCACTTTCAGAAGGGAAGAATAGCAGTGGAGAGGGTTTAGGGAACATATTTCATGGAGACTGAAACTTATGGAAGCACAAGAATTACCTCTGAGAAATGTTGTCCCTGAAAACAACTGAAAAGTTCTTTCCAACTTCTGTCACCCTCAAAACGATCTGGTTTTTGACAAATGCTGCATGCTGGCAAATCTTGCCTGGCTTATTGGTCAAAGGGGTAGGTGAGATGTAGTGTTTTGTGCAATAGCATTTTTAGCCAGCATTCTCCTCATTTTTGCTTCCAATAAGCCATTCAAGGCATACAATCAGTCTGGGACCAGTCTGAGGGACTACGGCAAGCCAAGATAGCTCATTGCATCCAAATCAGTTTTGTTTTGTTCTGGTTTTTAAAAGGCCTTGAATGGATGCTGTACAAAATAAACTTATTGGGGGAAATAAGAAGATTAAGGCACTGTAGGGGCCAAATCATCCTTGTTTGTTCAGTACAATTGACCAAAGCAAATCATCAGGGCTGTGGTACAACCCTGGCCTCAGCTGTAATGTGATCTGCCCTTAGTATTGCTCAGTCAACAAGACTCCAGTTTGAGGGCCAGAGACTGGGACGTGGGAGACTCTGGTTAACTGCAAGCAGAAGTAGGTTGTGCTAATGTGATAGTACAGCCACCCATCATAAAATCCACTTATTTAGTGGCTTCCACTGTGATCGGTGGGAACTTGACTTCAAAGGGGCACTAGTGGGCTTTTATACACCGGCTAAAGCGAAGCTGTGGCAACAGGAGAACAAAAGTCATGCCTGTCATCTTATAAGAAAAGGTGAGCCTGGTGTGCAGAACAAGACAGATGCCAACCATGGAGGTAAAAAGAGCTCAGGAGAGGAATAATTACTGTGGGTTTTGTTTACTGCCTAGGACTTGCATTTTAGTTCCCCCTGGTGAAGGGAAAGTAGCAGTGTAACTCCAAATTTACATTTTGTGATGATGGTTTAACAAGGGCTAGAGTAAATAACAAAGCAATGGGTGAGCTCGTCTGCCCCTGTCACAGGAGGTGCTGCCGTGAGGACTCCAGAAAGTAGTGCAGCAGGAGTAACTAAAGATTCCATAGCCTTTTCTTCACCTTGAATCAAGTTGTTAATTCTGACAGACTAAATTACATGACTGAGGTAGTTACAAAGTATGCTTGACTTGCTTTTGTTTCCCTTTTTTTTTCCTTTCATCTTCAGGTGGCATTTATGGTTACTGAATCAATACCTTCACTCTGAAAACACGGGACAAAGCTGACTTTCAAGGAATGTCACTCTCAAACATTTTATATTTGTAAAAATCCTGCAGAGAAGCTGCTACTTGTATTGGAGTGTATGATAGTGCATGTTATTTTGCATAGCCTGGCCTAAGACTCTGTAAAAAATAAATCAAATACTTTTTAATAATGTTGTGCTAGGCCCTGGAATTATTAAAAGCGATTTTAGAAGTTGCTAGTTCACAGAGATGATGCAAAACAAAGAAGTAGTGGGACTCCTTTGTCCCTGCTCTTTTCTGTATCAATGACAGGGATTCGTTCTGCCTTTTCCTTGAATTCTTTTGTATTCCCATCAGTCTACAAAACACTAATCTCTCAAGCAAATCTCGACTGCTTAAAACTGGATTCATGACTGGAAACCACTTCCTGCACTGTTTCTGCTCTTTTCTACCCTGGGGCATTTCTTGCACCACTTAATCTTCTTCTGGCCTGATTCTTTGAATAACTCATGGTTCTGAGACACTAAACCTTGTACCTCTGATGGCTGCTAAGTGAAACCTGACTTCCATCGCTGCTTCAGGGAGGTGGTATTTCCCATTAGCACCTTCCTAACTAAGGACTGGAGGCTCAGCAGAACAAACAGAGCACCAAGTAGGTATGTTGTATTTAGTCCACAGCAAACAGTCACACGCTGGGCTGCTCCCTTTCCATGAACTGGTCTTAACACATGCTGGTTTCACAACATTCATTTCAACTTCCATAAATTAGTTTGTGTTGGGTTACCCATGCTAGAAAGCAGCTGAAAGTACACCAAGCTGTCATAGTTTAAATCAGGTCAGCCGATCAGATTCTTTTACACGAATTTCTCTTTGGGTTTGATGTCAGACTGCCAGTGTAAATTAAACCCCAGGTTATATCATCTTTTCTGTGATTTTTAACTAAGATTTACTAATATGGATTATCCATCATGAGGAAGAATATAGGTATTTTCCAACTCATCTCACAGTTTCTGTATCTATACAACTTCTTGGGTTTTCAAGCTGCAATTTTCTTCTGAACAATGTCTGATTTTTTGTTTGGTTGGTTTTAATCCTTCACACTTTTGTGTTAAAAATCAAGGCAGTCAAGCTGAACTTTCCTGAAAGTCAATGATGAATATTGCAAACTGACAGAAACAGGGATATAGAGGGAGAAACAGGTCACAGGGTATATTGTAGCTGCTCTGATGACAGAGAAATAGAATGTCAATTTTCAGTGCTTTTTATTTGCCTGCTGTTATGGTGTGATTTTTTAAACTGGAAGGGTCAGATTCTCAAGCTTTTCCTTTCTGCTATATTATTTCAGCAGCTGAGGCTTTGAGAACAAATAAACAAGCCACACAGACAAGTTGCTAGGTAAGGTGGCTGTGCTATAGGTAGTTTGAAAAAAACGTAATTGTTTTTAACTTGCTTTAAAACTCATTGCACAAATGCCTTCAAAATGTATCTTGTTCCCTGGTGTAAGCACAACTATATGAATCAACATATTTCAAAGAAAATAATGACAAGCTTTAAAAATCATACTGCCGTTTTAGATTGATACACAGCAAAAGCTGCTGTATATTCTAATCATAGAATAGAGTCATTAAGGTAGGAAAAGACCTCCAAGATCATCAAGTCCAACTGTTAGCACAGCACTCCCTTGCTCACAACTAAGCCATGTCCCCAAGAGCCACATCCACATGCCTTCTTAACACTTCCAGGGATGGTGATTCCCCTACTTCCCCAGGCAGCCTATTCCTTGATTCTCAGAGACATATCTGCAGGGCATGAGATAAATCCATTTAGATCTTAAAGAAATGTAGTGATGAGAACATAATATGGCATATCTCATATTTTTGTTGCCCCATGTAAAGGTTTGCTTTTTTATTTCATTTCAGACACTAAATATGTATCTGTATTTCTGGAAACATTTTGTTCCTTGCAATGCTTTCAGTCCAGCATTGGGGCATTCAGTTTCACAAATTTACTCTCCCTTTTGAGGTTTCCACTTACACAGGTGCCTAAATAGGAATCAAAATGGCTTTGAGGTAACTTTACAGCTCGTTACATGCTCTGATAATAATACAATTCCAAAAAGTCAACATGCAAAAAGAGAATTGAAAACAAAGTAGTTTCTTCCCACAGCAAAAACTAACCTGTCCCAGTCAGGTATAGAGAGGGCAAACAATGCTCCCGTGGAAAAAATCTTAGGAGTTCTCAGAAATTAAAGTTACAGAGCAACCGATCTATCATAAAATGGTACTTCACAACCTCCCCAAGCCCCAGCCATGCAACTCACAGCTCTTTCTTACATTGCTGGAAGGCGGAAAGAAGAGAGACAGCCGCAAGCAAAATGAAATCCCCAGCCATGTTCGCAGCAGTGTCCGTGTGCAAACAGGATGTGTGTATAGGAGAGCTTGAGTGAGCAATACGGAAAAACAACAGGTGGGACAATTATAGTTCTTTTCAGGATTGCAACAAAGGTCTGCCCTGGAAACAAAACAGACTAGTTTTTAAAACAAGAGTGCAAAATTACGGGCATTTTTTGTTCCTGGAAAAGTTCAGCCCTGCCTGCTTCTTGCGCAGCGAGAACAAAACCAGACTTTCCTGCCTCTGAGGATTCAGCTGTTCCTTTATGTCTTGGATTCCAGTTGCAATCTCTTTGGGGGCGAAGCCTTTTTGTTCTGTGTTTGTCGCGGCTCTGGTAAGGCGGCCAGCGCCAGCAGTGCCGCTTGAAAGCAGCAGGTGCGGGAGACGCGAAGGAGGAGCGGAGCTTTGTGCGATCCCTGCGCTTGATTTGCGGGTTTCGCCGGCACAGGCTCCGACGGGTGGCACGGCAACAATTTACAAGTAGTCAGCACGCAGAAAGGAATTGTTCAGGATAGTTGAAAGGGTAAAACAACTGAGAAAGAGAGAAAGCAATATGTCCCCTGGTTTTATTGCTTGGAGCACACTTCCTATAGCTTATGCCTAGTCTTAAAACTGGGAGAGATTCTTTCAAGGAACATTTTTTCATCACCTAGTGCTAACGAACAGGAGGCTTAATGTCATTAGACCTTGGAGTCCCATGAGAACACTGGAACAAAACTAGTGTAATGTTTGTAGTGATTCCCAGTATTATCTATCCACTTTGCCTCCAGCTGATGTTAAAGTGGGATATTTCATTGTCTTTTGTCAAACTTTCTAATTTTAAGGGTAACACACACACACACACACACACACACATGACTAAATCAGTTATTTTACCTTCCCAAATTTTACAAGGTTATTTCTTGGGTATTAATTCAGCATATGATTATTTCTAAAGATTGGAAGAGCAGACACTGTAGTAACAGTGGTTGGATGTTTGCACTTAATAACTCTTTAATTGCTGATTTATGCCCCTTACTTGCAGTTCTTGGCGTAGCATGGGTTTGACTTTTTCCCCGCATATTCTCTCTATGTTTTTTAGCAGTTGGCTCAGAAATGTTCAGAGTGTTGTCACACTGATAATCGAGGGATGTGAAGGAAAACCAACAGGAAAGTTAAAACAACAAGAGTTTAAAACCAAAACTTTTTAAGACCAGATAACTTTGAAGTCATTGGGGTTTTTCCAACTTTATTCAAAAGATGTGAATTTCAAAATGGAAATGGATATGCAAAATCCAGCAAAGATTGACTTAAAAGTAGGCAGGAATACAGTTTAGGACACAGTGTTACATCCACAGAAATATTTTAAGATACACATCCATTACAGCTGATCTTGAGTCTGCTTAACACTGCTCACTTTCCACTGGTAGCAGAGAGTTTGTAGTTGCCTACAGATTTATAATGCTTTTAGTCATATGCAGTTCACACCTAGTGTTGTGCTTCCTCTTGGTGTAACCTAGAATAGGAGGTAGGATCCCATGCAAAGCAAGGTTGGGTTTATTTATGATTCTGGAAATACAAGTAGTGCTTCAGATGCCCAAAATTTTATGATGTGTATATAAATAGATGGCAAGATTGACCAAGCCATTTATCCAGTTACATCAGGACATTTTGAAACCTTTCAATCTGATTTTGCATTTCTGTCACTTGCATGTATTTCATAAGTGCTTTGCTTACCTCTGCTGCTGTAAATGCATCTTTTCTGCAGCTGTCCAAAACTCTCCAAAGCAAGAAGAGAGGTTTAGAGCAGTGAAAAGTCAGTGACTCTGCTGGCATCTTACCAGATGTAGGTCTTTCCTATTTTGAAAGAGAGGTATTTTTTTGCACCATGCTTTGTATGTGTGCTCTACAGGGAAAGCAAGCTCCTCTAGCCTTATGCCACTGCAGCAGAAACCGAGGCATTGGAAAGGACTTGCTAGTTTCACACAGCAGCTGTGTGTCAGAGCTGGGCATCTGCGCAGTCCTGGGATTTAAGGCAAATTATTATTGGTCCTGCCTCCTGCTGACCTGTGAGTCCCTGGCAGACCTCCCCCAAGGGGCTGGCTCCTCTCTCTGCAGAGAATCTACTGCTGACCAGTAGCTAAGGCAGATTCCCGCAGGGTGGCAGAACTGCTGTCACGGGAGAGCAGATGGTTGGGGCAGAGGGACCAAAAGCACTCTAAGCGTGCAACCTGAGTGATCAAACAGCCACTTTTAATGGAGTCACTCTGTCAAAGTTGCTCAGCTTTCGTCTCTGGAAGAGCTGAAAAGAGCTTTGCTGCAAAAGGCAATGTTCAGTCTGTGATGGGGTGTGTCTTCTTAAAGACCAGTCACAAGTAGCAGTGCAGCATCTTTTATTCCTGAATACCTCCTAGAAGACAGGCTCTGAAGAACAGAGAGGCTCCTCTGGTTGGAGGGGAAAACATGTCTGTACTCTGATATATTTCACTAAAAACATATCTAATGTAAATCAATGCTATTACAATGTAAGAGGCTTGCTCGTATCAAAAGAGGTTTAGCTACAGCAGTAACAGTAGTGGGTTCTGCAGTTTATTAATTGGCGCTGCTTTTCAACAATATATTACAAAGAACATGGGCCTGTGTGGCCCTAGGTCATACTAAAGCTTTAGATTTATCAGAAATATGAGACAGGTGAAAAAGGAAGAAAATACACTTATTCCTTCAATTGTTCTCCTTTCTGCCTCCTAAATATCAGTTGTAACCCATGTTTGGGGTTGTTTCAGACATGCCCTGTGTGAGGTCTCAGAGGAAGGATGAATAGGGCATTTTATTCAGTTCAGTTTAATGTCTGGTTGTTCAGAGTCCCCGGTTTGTGACAGTGTTACCACAACAGATCCTCATTTTTCCATCTCCATTCTCTGGACACTGGTGGCATGAGATCAGACTATTTTGATGGTGGTGGCAGAGCAGAGTTAAAAAGATTAAATAGAGTAGTAGCCAGAGGTTTGGATTCTTCCCTGAACTGCACCTTCTACAGCCTTATGTCACCTCCATCAATATTGGATATAAGTCAGGAAAGAACTGGTTCATAGCGTTCTCATCTGGTTGTACAAAAGATTGATGTGTTTTAAGCACATAATTCCTGCATGCCCACAGGCCTCTTGGATCTCCTTATGGCCTTTGGGGATCACTACATTTTTTCACTTTGGTCATTGCAAGAACACTACCTAGGATGCAATTCTGGACTGCAATAGAGAATACAGCATTTTTGCATATGTATATAAAACACAAACTGTACCAATATTGCATAGTCTCTCTCTGTAATCACAGCAGGCTTTCAAAGCAACAGCAAAACCAGAAGTGTAGATTATTATAAAAAGTACTTTATGTAATTACAGTGTGGGATTGTCTTTTGTTAAAACAGTGTTTTGCTGTCAAAAAACATGGTTACTTTTTTTAAAAATCCCTCACCTGTTCTCAGCTCTGAGGAGCTCAGAAGTGCAATGGCTTGGGAGAGCCTGTTCAGGAAAATGGTGCGCACACAGGCACACCTGCACCTCTGTGCAAAAGCTGTGTGTTTATGTGGTGATCAGGGAATACCTGGGGCATGCAACTGGGCAGAGACCAAATATTCCTCACCTCCCATGTCTCAGACCTTCTCCTCCTCCTAATCTGAATGCTTCTGGAACAAGCAGTAAATCTACAGAGAAGAGGCACATCCTAACACAAGAAGTGAATTCTGCAAACCCTGCCTCTTCCATTTAGCAGCAGAGGAGGAAATGCAGAATACAAAGCCACTCTTTCCTTTGACTTTCCTCATGAGAGATTTAATGTGTGCTGCAAAACCTACCAGGTTGGAGACAGGATGTGGTGGGCCTTGCAGTTACATGTCTGAGCAGAGAGTTAGGCAAAGTCTTGTTTGGGCTGTGTGTGGGATTATGCCTGGATTAGAAGCCACTCTTCCAGATCCTTCACCCTGTGGAAATCAGTGTAGCTTATGCTCCACACCTCACAGGCTAAAGATGCTGAGGACCAATATGGTCATCTTGCCTCACTATAATACAGATTTCAGCAATGAGTTACTACTCATTAATCAGTGATGGGAGCTGGGAGGCAGTGGTGCTTCCAGATGTCAGAACACTTCCTGCATGGCACAGTCCCACTGGCTCTGCATACAGCCTCTCAAGTTTGCAGCAGGTAGTCTTGGGAGAACCAAGGGCTGGTCTGTGAGATTCAAGCCTGCACAACTTATCTCTGGATCAAAAGGAGGTTTAAAGATTTTCCTGTTGGTATTGACCAACTGGAAGCAGATCCCCAGGCCAACGTAACTGCTCTGATATCGGGAATGCAGGGGATTAGTGGAGATTCAGCAAGAGATTTGAAGACATGTTGGCTGCACATCTCTTTCCTCCTTTCAGTGTCTGCAGATTTGTGGTAACTTAACACTTTCTGTTTTTTGACTTCCTCACCTTGGACAAACAGCTATTTTAATTAGTAAACCACTTCCACTCAAAGGCAGGCTTTTCATCCATACCAAAGTTTTATTTCATCTTTGTGGAAATCAGCTGTGCTTAGGAAGAGGGAGGTAAATTGTGCTCATGTTTAACCTTATCTAATGCCTTAGGCAATTAGGCAGATCTGAGCATTTGCTCAGGAAGCTGGTGAACCAGGCCCTGCAGCCTGGTCAGCTCTTCAGTGTGGCTTGTGTTAGAGACAGTCACAACTGTACCGTGATTTATTGCCTGCATCTTCAACTTTTCTGAAACACTATTGGTAGATCATGGCTTTTGGGGTCAGCGTGATGCTGACCCTAATGCTGGACCCCAGTTACTGGGGTAATGTAGCAGCTGCCGTCATGGTCATAACTGAAAAACTGACAGTCTTCCAAGGTGCCTGCTGTAGTTACACATTCACCTGCTCCCAGATTTCTATTAGGTGGGCTGCCCAATCCCCTCAGATCCATGAGAAAGTCTTGTGTGTTGGCTGTGCTAACAGAGTAATCAGCCCAGGGGCCTGGCTGCCACCCTTGAGCTTGGAATTCCAGACTCATCTGGCAGGTTCTGGAGCATGCAAGGCCTGGATGTCAGCTGCCTTGAGAAAAACAATGTAAGTGGCTGATGTTGTGAGTGCCATATTTACACAGGCATGTTTTAAAAGGGAAAAAACCTCCCCGAGTATTTTTCTTCTATGCTCCTCTCTCTCTCTTTCCATCTGGGGCAGTCCCACTCAGGTCCAGCCCCTCCTGGAGCTGGGTATCATCCAAGGGCTATTGGATCTGCCACACTCCCAGGTCA
This sequence comes from Myrmophylax atrothorax, assembly GCA_026770055.1. NCBI lineage: Eukaryota > Metazoa > Chordata > Aves > Passeriformes > Thamnophilidae > Myrmophylax > Myrmophylax atrothorax. Next base: position 9,637,337 of record JAOXXN010000471.1, on the reverse strand, counting down.
GCCTGTCCATCCTGTCTTGGCTTCTGTCTGTCCCCTCAGCTCCTTTCTGCATCCCTCACTGGCACAATTGCCATTTCTTCTCCTGGTCTCTGCAGCCTCTCCTTACCAGTTAGAGGCTCTGCTCTGATCTCCTCTCCTGCTTGCTCACTCCCTAACATGTCCACTCTCCCCTGATGGATGTCAGCTTAGCTTTCAGAGCAGTTGTACTGGGAAGCTTTGTCTGCTCCCGAGAAGGGGAGGGGGTCCCCTGGCCGGGGTCTTGTGTTGCTTGGCAACATACTTCTCTCTCCTCTGACAGTCATTTTCCCTCCCAGTGCCTGCTGATGCAGGCACAACAAATGACAGCAATATTACAGCAGCAGTTGCTCCTGTCTCTGTTTACTGGTTATTTATGATTATTGTCGTGAACGGATTTGTAAACATTTCTTCACATCCTTCCTTGGTCAAAATAGATATTATTTTATGCTTTTGTGGCACGCCTGCATAATTAGTGAATGGTCACTGCATTTCAGTGCATGTGACATGCAATATTATTGGTGTTTTTTGAAGTGATTGCTCATTCTGGATGTTTCTGTTTCAGCCCCAAACTGAGACATCCAAGGTTTTATACTTGCAAGTGCAAAAATCCAATACAAGACAGTCCATCTTTGACAGCCTCAAATTGTGGCTCTTGTGTTTAGGTACATATATATCTAACAAAGCCTGCTCCGAATCGCTTTCTGTCCCTTTCAGGAGGACCTTAAAGCTAACACTGAGATTTCAAAATGAAAATGCTTCCATGAACAGAGATAAAGCAGCCAGAGTTTTTCCTGATGTCTGAGTCTCCACCTTATCTGTTTGCCATTTCCTCCTCCACACTAACCACTTCCAGCTCTGTCTTTCTGGTTTGCATTTGTGGATGTGCCAAAGAAGACGTACAGCTTCATTTATTTGTCTTCTCTAAAAGACCACAGTGAGAAAGCCAAGCACATGTGGGTTTTGATCTTACAACAAAAGTCCTGCTGAAGCCTTTCTTTATTTAACTAACTGTTGTCACTCAGGACAGATCTAGAAAGCTTTACTCATGCTGCTGGCTAGTTACGTGCTGCCATATCTTCTACTGGGTCTTGATTCAACTCTAGATAGGATTTATTCCATTTGTTACACCAGCTGATTCCCAAGCTTCTGACAAGGTCTGATAGGCAGAGGAGAACTTAGTTTTCTATTGTAGGTGTGCTTTGCAGTGCCAAACTCATACGTACATCTGCCATTGCCCTCTGCTGGGGTATGCCAGAACTACTGGTGTGTGCCTTCTGCTAGCTCAGCCACAGAAACCCTTAGAATTTCCTGAGTAGAAGCTTCTCCTTTCCTTTAAGAAATTACCTCTTGGGAGCTAAGGCTGCCTGCATGTATCTAGCTGTCAAGAGAGATCTGTGGTTTTGTTCAGCAGGTGATTGTCACACACAGTGAACTTGTTATTATACTGTTTAGACTATCTAGTTATTGTTTGTAAATTTGTGATCAGCAGGAATTGAATGCAGAGGTGCTTTCTCACCACAGCTGTAAGGCATATTGTCTGCTCGGCATCTGCTCACTTATCTTCCTGCTGAGACAGATGAAAATCTCAGTCTAAAAACAGTTAGGTGGATATTCAGAAGCCATTGTAAAATCCAGTTTTCCCACAGCAGGGATTGTTAAGGAGAACCTTTTTGAAATGGCTTTTTAGAATGAAGACCTTTGAAAGGCCTTGAAATGAAGACCTTTATAGAAATGAAGGCCCAGTTCTGAGGCACTACACCAGAGAGGTACACTTGCAAGCAGGGGACAGCTTGCATTTCTGTAGGATTGCACAAGTAGAGAAGGACCAAGTGACTATGGCTCAGCTGTTCCTCAGAGAAAGAAAACAAGTTCCAAATCAGAATCAGGGGCACTTAGCTGAGGCAGGCTGGTTGCTTAGGAAATCAAACCAGGACAGAAGTGATCTGAAATAATGACCCACCATCAGCCATTTCTGTCCTGAATCTACAGCAACTTGAACAAAAGTATATTGTCTGTGGGGTTTGGTTTGTTTCTTTTACCCTGCACTCCTTCTACAAACAGACTGTTCTGTACTCAGAGATGTGAGAGTTTCCCAGCTCCACCTACTCAGCCGTGGCTCTGGGGACCCCAGTTGGGTTCAATAGCTTACAAATCAGGAGTTTTGTGAAACTCTGCAAAGTCGTGTGCAGAGTGCTTTGAAATTCTTAAATGAGATAGTGTGGTCAGGGATAGTTTTCAGCCTTATTCAGCTTGAAAATCCCTCTGTGTTTTCTGCTGGAAACAGAAGTGGAGGAGTGTCAACATATAACCTAGTAATGCTCACAAGGAGGCTCAAAGGAGTTAAACTAACATGGAAGCACAATTACCATGTGCTTTCATCAGTCACCTTACCCCATCACTGTCTGGATCACCTAATATCCTTGTGCTGACTGATTTGTCTTTCTCAACTCAGAGAGATGATCTTGCAGAGTAGAGAAAACAGCTGATAAATTAGCAGATTTTAGAAGAAAAACCATTCCAATTCCAGAAAGGCCTTATCCCTCTTTTAACAATCCAAATGTTCCTTGATGTAGTTCATTTAGCGAGCTCTGAAACAGGGAATGTAGAAATAGGTGGCATTGACTTGGGACATTTATTTTTAGTTAATGCTTTTGGTTCCCTTTCTCAGCATAAGAACTACTTTCATCTTCTTCAGAGACAGAGTTATAAATATCTTCCATTGTGATCCCGGGCCTCTGAGATGAGTGTGTAGCACTTCTCCCTGATGCCCATGGCAATCGTATTTCCTTCCATTCCAAAGCACTCTCTCACTCCTCTGACAGAAAAAGCCCTCACCTCCTAAAATAAGTTAGTTATTTTCCTGAAAAAGAGGATGCTTATGGAAAACTGTACATTATATGTTGTATCAATACGAAATGTATTATTTCCCATTTCTGCCTATTCCTACCCAGTCTTATACACTTCACTTCCTTGGATTTCAGTGGCCTGGTTCTTCTTTGTGCAATCAAGAGCATGTGCAAACTGCTCCTGTCCTTGCTCTCCTCTGCTTACTGGTGCTTACACTTTGTAGTCCTTGCCCATGACACAGGCACTGTGACACCTTCATACACGACAACACTTTATTTGTCAACATGTGTTATAGAAAGGACCAAGCAAGAAAGAATCTAAAATTTTTCAATGGCAAATTTACTTCCTGCTCTCAAAATTTGTGACAAACCCCATATAGATCCCCTGTTGCCCTAGAGGAGGTCCAAGACTTGCCTTTTAGTCCATTTTCTCTGACTGGTACTGCTTCTTTAGGAAGCCTTGCTTGGGTAATCTAAAAGAAAAATGACTGGAGAAAATAAATAGAGCAATAAATAAAATGGAGGGGGAATGCCTGCCTGACAAAATCTGGAGTTGCAGGTAGGGAGGTAGCATTTCAACTATCTTAACTTTCAAGTGCATCAACATATAAATTGTACTTAGTTTCCCTGGTGGATAGAGCTATGGGTGCATTACCATACGTGGGCATGATTGTATAAGCAGCATTATAAAATCCTCATAACCTGAAATAAGCATAGCATGGCCATGGACAGAGAATATTGGAATGTACTTCAGCATCATTCATGATTTATGCTAGCTCAAAAGGAAACAAAAACATTTCAGGTAATTTTGGAAATGCATCTGGTTTTAATTTCCTATGGGTATTATTGTGTTATTTCTGAACAAAAATTTCATTTTTGGCTATTGCTAGCTTATTATTATTTGACAATTTTTACCTGTCACTTAAAATCCCACATTTCCCTGAAGGAGAGCAGAAAGAGGTTGACTCTTTCATGGGCCAAAAAAAATAATATTCTGAACATTTATCTATTTTGAAATTAGAACACTAATTCTACTTGGAGAAAAAATATTTTAATGTGCTTTAAAATACAAAAATTTAGTTTAAAAATAAATTAAAATTTGGCCTTTCTTCAAATAGTTTTCCTGCTAAAAGCACTCTAGTCAAAGTATTAATATCAGTGCAAAAACCAGGTATCCCAAAACATGTGTTACATGCCCGCTTTTTGTATTTTTTGAGTCCATTCCCTTGATTATATAAATATATTAAGGATGTAGTATTTACGAAAAATTGTCTTTTCAGATTATAAACTTTAAATAAGGTAACTTATATAGAAGAGAGAATGGGATGCATTTTGTTTTGCAGCATGTCCTGGTATCAACACAAGTCATGAATACATGTCAGATCCCCTCTATTTTAAAACTCATGAAGCATTCTCTGTAAAGGCTTAAGGCAGTTCTTTTCCTTTCCCATGATCCCAAACAATGTCAATGTGACAACTTTCAGTACTCATTTTTTTGGAGTCTACCTGGCTTTTAAAGAGAAATGAATGAGGCAGCATTTATGGCACTGCAAACATGCTGTTGAATACATGATGTACTGAAAAGATCCATACATTGATTATTGTATTTTGTATAGTTGACAAGGCATTGCATTTAAAGCAGCAAATAAATATACCCCATTGTTTTCTCTCTTTCCCTTGACTGTGGTAGGTGACTAGCATATTGCAAGAATGAAATGAACCAAAAATTGGAATTAAAAAAAATACATGTGTAAAAGAAAAACACGGTAGTCAAATGTAATCCAAATTAAGCCATTGCCTGGTATAATCTGGAACATTATTATTAGGGTGTTGAGCTGACCCTGCTTGAAAAGCACCAAGAACCCCTGCCTTTGACTGAAAGGCCTTTGACTGTCACACAGCAGTGTTCACTCTCTAATTGAAATCAATGATCTCATACCCTCGGGGATCTGACATGGAGCATAAATTTGCCACAGTCATAGTTTATAAATTAGCATCGGTATTTTAAGGTGATAAGAGACCAGGGCCACTTGGCCAGCTCCCTCCCATTTAAAAGTGTCCATAATGCATAGAAAGGCTCATTGTTTAATGCTAATGCAGGGTATCTCTTTCTTCTGACTGAAATACCTTTGTCATTTTGGCACCAGACAAAGTAAGTACTTTCCATTGCTCTTTCCAGGCTCAGATTGGCTTTATTCCTTTGCTAATCTGAAGAGGTACCTTTGAGTCAAGTGGGACAGTCTAAGCAAATCCGCTCCAGCTGTAAACCTCTGAGCCTGTATTTAACATAGAAATGAATTTAATGAATCAGCCTAGGACCTCGAGGGAAACTGCTGGAGCCTAAAAGAAACTTGTAGCCTCCATGTATGCTGTAGGTGTGTTACAAGGCAGCTGGCCTGGGGAGCCACAGAATGATAGCTCAAATTTGCCCCTCAGCCCCTTGCTTCTGGAAGGAATGTCACCAGACTCTTTGTTTGCCTGTCTTGCACTCTGTCTTCCAAAATAACCCATCTTGGGGACGCCAAGAGGCTGATTGACAAGTGTTGGCATTGTTTTGGTGGTGAGTGGTTGGTATCTCAAGAGCCATCCCAACACACTTGTGACTTGGCTGCACAGCAATCTCTGAAACACCATTTAATCACATTCCTGATTTGTACTCAAACTTGTCCTCAGGTGCATGTGTAGCTGCAGGGGGAAAAGTGAGGAGATGCTCCTTAGCCTGCAGCTCTGCACGGGGCTAACACACAGCCCCATCTCTTTTTGCTTCTGCCAGAGTTGTTCGTTTTGTACCAAGAAGAGGGAGGTCTCAGGCTCATTGGTATCATTAATATTCACTGTTTAACTGAAGAGGTAGGGCTTGTGCTTTCTAAAAATCAGCTTGTCCTCCAATGCCCCCTGGTGACAGGAACTAATTAGGTGCTACTGTTATTACTGAATCCAGTGGCAAAATATTAATGTTATTTTATTCCTGTTTATTCCTCCTGTTCACTGATTTGAATACAAACCTCCCTCTGTAATTGCTACAGCACTTCCTAGGAGTTGAAAAAATAAGCACGCTCTAGACACACTGTAACTTAGGGAATCTCCAAAGCTTATTAGGTTGATCCTTTAAATACTTTAGTCCTGATCCTTACTGCAGGGAAATACATTTGTGTGCGTGTGTGTGCCTGCGTGGCTGCAGAAATGCATTGTGTCCCTTTCCACGTGCAATCTCTCAGGATGGAAAACAAGTGGCCCCAAAGGACTGATAGGAAAACAGGTTGCTGAAATGATCACAACTATTTGCATATGCTGGTGTGCAACTTCTGTCCTGTGCCTGCCAGGGCTAATGTGAGTGAAGGCACAAAGCATCCAGGAAGAAAGGGGGAGAACAAGGGGCGAGATGGGGCACCTTACTTGGTATATGAAAGTCTGCCTAATAAATGTGTGGACACTTTCCAAAACCAGACAGTAGAAATTGTAACATATGACAGCTTAGCCAGTAGCTCTTTTTTTTCTTAGCCTGACTTTACAGTTGCACCATCATGATAAAATAGAAGCAGGTAATAACACTGAAATACACAGTATTCAGTATTCAATACAAAATATTGAAATAACTTTTATAAAGCAGGTCAGATTTTCATTTTATGAGCCTACTGACCTCCTGAGTGTATCTTTTTTTAATCGTTTCTCCTACTATTTGCAATCTCTGTTCTTCAAAAAACAAACTCCATAGAAATAGCACATTCTTTAAGAACAAAAGGCTCCAAGACTTTGCCACCACAGTGTGCTGCTGTAGTCTGAGAGCCTACAGCTTAGTTACTAAACTGTGATAAAGAGAGTTTGTAATTAGAACAGCCAGTGGAGCCTTGATTACTGAGGGGGATGTACGTCCAAGTGTAATTTGATAAGCTCCTTGGGCATGCAGACCTGTAGCCCTGGGTAGCTGCCTCCAGCAGCACAGAACCTCCATGCAGAACAGCTCCAGCCTCTCTGTGCCTGTAGCCAGCACTGGTTGCTACTCACTGCTGCCCTTTCCTCAGCAGCAAACAAGCTGTGACTGCCATGTAGCATTGCAAAAGCATGCCAAGGGTTATGCTCCAGCCTCCACTCTGTGGAATGCTGCAGGAGAGGCAATGAGTGGGTGAGAGGCAATGTGTGGTAGCTGCTGGCTTTCTGCACCCTAACAAGGACATCAGGAGCTTCAGAAGTGATGGCAGCCTTCCTCGTTTATGTTAGCAGAAGGTACTGCCCAAAACATGTGCACCAAAGAACATTTTCTGTCCTGTGTATCAGGGTAATGCTCAGAGGAATAGTGGCCAGAACAAGCTGGCCATCAAGGGTGTGTGTTAATTTATCCCTCCTGCAGAGTCAGAGTATACAATCTCAAATGCTGCACAGAACTCTTACCTCCACCCCTAGAACAGCTTCCTTCCATGCCAACAGAGCCCTCTCCCTGCTCCAGGGGCTATCAAACCAGTAGCTTTGCATTTTGTACATGAAATAACCTTTTGCTCTAACCAGGCATCTATCTAACAAATCCACTGGGGGTTTAGAAATAAAGACAAGAGCTAGGCATTTTATGAGCTTTCTGAGGAAAGAGGTCCATCCTAAAATTGAGCCCTGCATAAGCAAGGAGGATGATATAAACCTGTGCAGATTACCTCACCCCTGTCCAATGGAAGTTAATCTTTTGGAAATGATGGGTGCCTGTTCATTACAAACAATTACCCTCGGTCATAATCCTTTTAGGATATACATGGAGAATGACTCAGTTCATCTGATGAGTTATACTGCCAGTTTTCCCTGAAGCACTGGCCCAGCAGAATTACCAAGGCTGGCCCTAAGCCTGCAGAATAAGAGGGTATTAGGGAGCATTTGGGCTGGCTCACGGTAGCGGGCAACTAATGGGATGGGACAGATCAAGATAAAAGAGGCAGCATGTAAAAACTCAGCAGAGGTATGGATCTCCCTCGGTGTGCATCTGCCCTTTGCACAGGCTTTTCAGTACCTAGAAGTGGTTTATTCCTGCACAAGAAGAAGTGAATGGCATTAAGTAGGCCCAAACCAGGGCAAAATGTTATGGAAAGCATTGCCTGAAATGCCTTTTAGCAGGCTCTCTAGGGGGTCTGTCACACAGCCTAGAATAGATCCTTCATCAAAGGAGCATTTTGTCTGCCCCCAGGTCCAGTGATACTGCCAACCTGGCATTTCATAGGAAGAAAGGATTTGCCATCTACATTTTTAATTGAGAGTTAACCCAAATTCTGAGTTATTTTGAGCACTGTCTCTGTGCAGGTGCATATGTGGATGTCCTTGCTAAGAAGATATGGGTACTCTGAACACAGGCCTTATTTTAATGGCTTTACTTTGCATGCCTCTCTGTGCAAACTGCTCAAAATGCAGCCCTTCTGTCAGCACTAGATGGGTGCATAAAATATTTACCACTACATTGGCAGCAACATTGGGAAGCACCACTATTAAGAACAAAGTAAGGAGTGCTCTCAGGAAATACTGTGCACAGCTGTTTCACAGCAGTGGCTTTAATTTTCTGCCATTGCAGGACATAGCTGACCTAACATTTGCACAGTGTCAGAACAGCTCTGACAATTTCAAAACAAGGCATGCATATTGAAGGAAAAAACTGGCAGGGAAAACTCTGCCCAAGATGGATTAGTGTGAAGTAGTTGGCTCAAAGACCATGGCTGCCTCAAAGTGGGAGCAATAGAAGGGCAATACCAGTTCCCACTTCCATATGATGCCAAGTAAATTGTGTGTTGTTGAGGCATGTTTTCAACAGCAGCATGGAGAGTTTAAGTTAGGACAAAGAGGCATTCCACATGACTGGCCTGCTGGTGACTAGAACAAGCCCAGCTTTCCACATGAGCTCTGTGTACACAGCTGCAGCTGAGCACTGTGAGGATTCACAGTTGCAGTTAGAGTCCCCCTATGGCAGTGCTTGTGTATACATTAGCCTTTCTTGTTCATTTTAACACAAATTTGTAGACCAAAGATTAAATTAAAGCATACAGGTTCTTAGCTTCTTCTTGTAACATCATTCTAAATGCTAACTGTGCCTCTACAAATATCTGGAATAAATTGTTTTTGTTCTCTTGGCATCTGAATAAGCCTGTGCATCACCACATTGAAAGGATGTGATTACAGAGTGAGTTTTGCACTAAGCTGAACCTTGCCTTTCTTTCTCTTTTGTTAGCAATCCAGACTACTTTCAGTAAATGGTGGTCCTTTTGAAAATGTATGAAAAGTCAGGGACATATAAAATCTATGAAAAGTCAGGGACATATGTAGAGATAAAAAGCTTAAGACTGCACACTTGCATTCTGCAAAACTACAAATTAAATAATGGCACAACTGATTATACAACTTTTCTCATTAGCTGTCTTCAAAAAGATGGGATTATAAAAATCTGATTTTCTGTAGGAATAGATGTTTGGGATGTTTCATGCACACACTTATGGCATATTACTTCCATCAATAGAAAATGCAAGTGCTAAAAGCATCCCCATCTACTTCTCAACTGAGGCAGATTATCAAAAATCCCTGTGGTGGAGATAAGATCTTAAAAGAGTAGTACCCAGATGCATATGCACATGTACACGCTCACCATGTCACTGATTCCTCCTGTGTGATGCCAGGTTGCCATTCTGTTGCTTACTGCAGTGTCTGTTGATGGATATGATTCCTTACATCCCAGAGCCTGGAGTCCCACTCCATGGCC
>JAOXXN010000471.1:9604175-9615583 GCA_026770055.1 Myrmophylax atrothorax | reverse complement strand
AAGTCACCTGACAATTCCAGGCCTAGTCTGGCCCCCAAAACCTAAATTTAGGCCCACCTAGGTGAACCCATAACAGTGGGTTAAGCTGCAGACAGGGCCATGAGTAACAAGCAGGGACCATGATAATGCACTTAATTATTTTGCCAGCAAAGGGTGTCTCACTTGATATGAAGCAGGCACATCAAATGCATGTGAGGTTATTTTTTAAATCTCTCAGTTGTGATAGCAAGTCAAAATTTAACTTAAAACTTCTATGAGGGTGCAGTTGAGCTTTGTAAATAGGATTAAGTTACACTCTGGAGGAAGCTGCCTTTTCATCCAGAACAGGTCTTGGACACCAAGGGACAATGACCTTTTATCAAACTTTGTAATACTCTGTTTTGTGGGGGGTTTTCCCCATCTTATTTGCACCTTCATCTTAAGCTGTCTCCCAGATAGTCCTTTGGCAGCTGGGAGAGGGACATAAGAATATAATTAGGGCTGTACCCCACTGAGTTGCTTATTAATGACAAGAAAGAAATGACTAGCAAGTGTGCTTTCTCATTCCTGAACATCATCTTCTGGCTGAAGTCTCTTCAGGATTTGGAATAGAAAATATTTCATGTTTGAAATAGTCCAAGCTTTTTATAATTAATGTATTATTTAACAAATATATCCCTTTAAGTTTTGCTATACTTTTAAATTGTATCTAGAGACTCTGGGAGAGTCAGTTGTGAAAGAGTGTCCAGTCCTCCTTTACAAGTTGGTAGTTTGAAGAACATAAGTATCACCTTTTAGTGTTAATACTGCTGCTCTAATATGTTGAGGGGAAAAAGTAATCAAGAGGCAATGTCTCACTGAAGGCTTTTTATAGGCACAGTTGTGTTTAGTACCTTTTTTTTTGGAAGCATAATATTTTTTTGCAGCCTTTAAAATTTTATTTTTGAATGTCTTAATTAAGTTAAAGGGTTGCATGCTTTCAGTACTGCCAATTAGTTTATTTCCTTTGTTGATTTTTGTGGTTTTTTAGGCCCAGTATACAGTTTTGACAAATCTACTTCATCCTGCATTTCTACAAATGCCCTTCTTCCTGATCCTTATGAATCAGAAAGGTAGGCTTTTTTCTTTCTCCTCATGTTTCTTTCCTATTAGATATATATTTAGGACCTAATTTCTCAAACCTTTTCTTGTCTTAAGAGTTTTTAAAAATGGTGTGTAAGGGCTTGTGAAATGGAGGCTGTTACTGTACATCAGGCAGCATTTGACTTGATTGACTTTCTTCCTGATTCACAAAATAAAATTGTACTCTGGTGGATGAAAAACTATTTTAAGAGATTAAACTAGGATAATTTCTTAGCATTTCAAAGACATGGTCAGTCAAGCCCTGGACTCCAGTAAAGCCCACACATACAATGTTCTGACCAAAAAAATGTGTAGTTCCCTGTTTCCTCGATGTGTAACTACAGGGTGCTGCATTCAGTGTGTCTTGCTGGATGGCATGTGTTGTACAAAGTCTTCTCCCCTCCCTGCAGATGCAGGAAAGCAGCAAGAGTAAATCATCAGCCCCCACTTCCCACCAAATGTCAGTTTTGCCAAAATAGAGAGAATGTGTGGAAGAGAGGAAGGGAAGGAGTTCCATTTAGAGGGTTTTAATTCTTCTTATTATTATTATTATTAGCTTTATTGTTATATTGAAATATTATTCTTTATCCCAGTAGTGTTGTGATAATACTCTTTGAAAATTAAAACTGTAGCAAATCACTATTTCCATGCCCTCTTCCTCCTGTAGGGTATATGTGGATGTCTCTCTCATTTCCAGTGCTGGAGAAGGATTGTTTTCAAAAATAGCAGCAGAAGCCAGTACAGTGATGTCCTTTTACAATGGAGTGCGAATTACACACCAGGAGGTAAAGAAGAGAAAAAAGTCAGTCTGAATTGTCATTGCTCCTTCTGAAATTTTGTTCTCATAGGGTTTTATACCCATCACCTTCCCACCATTAAGATTTAATATGATGGAGTTGAATTGGAAGAAAGTGCATGTTCATCTATGTATAAATTAAAAAAAAGTGGTGGTTGGTGTTTTTTAAAGACTTACACACATGAAAAGCTTTAGTTGCATGTATTTTGAATGTTGGCTTTCAAACTGCTGACAAAGTTGACCCCTCCACACAGACACTGGATTTTTGCCTTGTAAACTAGGTAGACAGCAGAGACTGGGCCCTCAATGGAAATACAATATCCCTGGATGATGAAACAGTCATAGACGTGCCAGAGCCCTACAACCACGCTGCCAAGTACTGTGCCTCACTGGGGCATAAGGCCAACCATTCTTTCACTCCCAACTGCATCTACGACCCGTGAGTAGAGTCCTGTGGTTTGGGGCAGAAGCTGCAGCCCAGCTGTCCGGGCTCACAGGGTGTCTCTGGGCAGCTGGATGAGGAGCAGTGGTGGGGTGGGAGTAATGAGTTCTGGCAGTGAAGGAGTTTCTGCTCAACTGGGCTGAGTTGGAAATGAGTTGGCATTGTGGGCTCTTGATGTCTGTTGTGACTTACACCATAGAGCATCCTGAAGTTTGCAGCTGTGTTAGTTATGTCATGAAATTTATGAGCTGCTTCTTGATTCTAAAAAAGCATAATCAGGGCTCTCTAAATCCTGGCTTGGCTAGGCCTGCACTGTCCTTTGCTGAACTACAATGCTTGACCAGCTCCATCCAATCTACTGTTGTTTCTGAAACTCAAAAAAATAAGCATCTTGCTGCTCTGCACCTGGTACAGAGCACTAGGAAACGTTTCATTTAACCACCTGCTCATACCAAGATGTAAACAAACACACTTGTGGATATATCTATGTAGAAAATAGTTTTCCTTCATTAAATAAGCCGGGTTCCTTTACTGTGGGACCCTGAGAGAAGATGTACAGAAGTATGTTACAATTGCTAAGTGGTTAACCTGTACTAAGAGGTTTTCCATGCTCTCCAGACTGTTTTCCTGTCATGCAGATGTTTTCCTCTGCAAACCCAAGGCATGTGGCAGTGATTAACTGTTTTAGTTTTATTACAAACAAGGAATGTTGCAGGACTGTTGAAAAACTTCAAATAATAGAGCTACACAAAACTACTTTGATACATCATTATTTTTGCTCTTAAACTTTACAAGGTCTACTCAAAGCAGTCTGTTTATCTGATTTTAGATTATGCAGTATGACTGAACTGCAAGGAACTTCTCAAACTGTGAAAGGGGCTAGCAGAGTCTGTAAATTGACAGCTGAGCCCAGTAAAACTATTGTTTTTTGGTTGGTTGGTTGGTTTTTTTTGCTAGGTTTGTTCATCCTCGCTTTGGGCCCATCAAGTGTATCCGTACCATCAGGGCTGTGGAGAAGGATGAAGAATTGACAGTGGCTTACGGATACGATCACAACCCCATTGGGCAAAACGGGCCAGAAGCACCAGAGTGGTACCAGCTGGAACTGAAAGCTTTCCAGGCTGCCCAGCAGAAGTGAAACGGGAACACCTTCTTCGTTCAGCAAACTGAAACAGAAACTTGGATCTATGCACTACCTTTATACTGAAAACTGGACAACCAGGGATTGTTCATGCTGTTGCATCATAACTTTGCATTCTGTGTTAAGAGATAAGTTTCTTGCATACTAACTAGGTTTGACTGTGTTACTCATAGCAGATTTAAAATTAGCTAGCGTTGCACCAGTCTTATCTGGAGAAATTATTTAATATTCTATACAAGATGTGGTATTCTTTGGTAGCTTCTGCTTTTGCACCATATGCAAAGATGCCAAAAGACTAGACAGAAACTAAAATGGGTATATTGTTCACTTTTAGTCGGCAGACTTAGTGTTGCTCTCTATCTGCCTAGGCATTATTGTGCAACTGCATTTTGCATATATGCCACTTGTGATGATAACAGTAATATTTTGATATTCTCTAATAGTAGCATAATTTTGCCTTTTTAAACCTTTGATCTGAATTTTGCAATAGAGCAGTTTATTTATTAGCATATAGGAGGCTGGGTTTTAACTCCCCTTTCCTCTTGTCTGAACGTCGTTCTTTCTACAAATCCTCTTTTGCAGGAGAAAACCCTTTCTAACTAGTGGAAAGGCTTGTGTGTGTATGTGAGAGTGCTGTGTGTTGGTCTTTGTGGCTCTCTAAATAGTATAGCAACATGTCCAAACATAATATTTATCTAGCCTTTACGGCTGGCTTATTTTATTTAATTTATTACTATGATGTGCAAATGAAACTGTTCTTTGCATGAAGATTTTCTGAAAGGAGAGAACAGATCCGCTTGCTGGAGGACTTTCAGAAATTCGCGTTCTGGAAGGCAAGTGCATTACTTGCATTGGTGTCCGTGAGTTGGTTTGTGTGTTTCACCTGCTAGAGCGGCCAGTTCTCAAGGCAAGAGTTCTAGCAATGAGGTGCTTGCATCTCATAAATTCTCTGAAAGGAGGTGTATGTATCTGGGGACAGGCAGTAGTACTAGGTAAAGGAACGCTGTATCTTTTGTACGTGTTCAGTTGACAAAGAATATAGCCTTGTAGCCATCTTTTAGTAGTACTGGCTTGAGACACAGGGAATTAATATAGCATGAGGAATCAAAAGAAGATTTTTTTTTAAAGAAAAGATATGAAAAGATTGTTTTTGAAAGACAAACAATGAATGTAAAAACATCACTCACTGCTCATATTTAGAAACAGTGGTCAGTCCATAGTTTTGTTGTAGCCAACAGTGGGGTCTTGCGAATATTCATCTGTAGGGCTGTTCTGGGGTTTTTCAAGGGTAGGGAAATTGGGCTTTTTTCAGATACTGTACTGGTCTTGCCTAATGCTGTATAAGAGAGAAATAATGTATTGTTTCAGTCTGGATACTGGAGCCTTTCTGAGACTCTGATGCTCTCTTTTGGGTTTAGCAGCTTAGGAGAAACTCAAATGCATTTGCAACACTTTCTTTAAATGTTTGTAGTTTAAAGAAGTTTGTATATATGTAACATAAATGATTTGGGAATCAGACCTACCTTTCTATTGCAACACATTTTGGTTGTTTGCTTGAATGGTTGGAAATGTCTGGCTGTCTGGGGAGCTATGCAGGGAGGGTGCATCAGGGACCTGCAAGTGGAAGGATGAGGTTGCTGTTCTGTGCAGTCTTGAGAATCCTAAGCAAAGTTAGGAATTATTCCTAAGAACCTCTCTAAACTGGGGCTCTGTTTAGTCCCTGTGACTGATCACAAACCTTTTCCAGCACCTCACCATTTAAAAGCTTGCACAGAAGCTACTCTGTGCATATGCTGGGGCAGGGAACAGGTAGGCTCAGGGCATTTTTACAGTTTCAGTGGGGATCTGGATGTGAGCTGTGGCACTTCACGTCTTCTTGTGCTGGAGACTCATGTGCAGCTCCACATTTTGTCCTAGGCAGGCAGCTGGCAGAGGGGATAGCTCAGGGACTGAGCTGAGTGGCAGATAGAACTGAACCTCACAGGTGAGGGAGAGTTCTCAAAGGTCAGTCAGGAGCACAGTTTCAGCAAAGGAGCCTCAAAAAGAAATGTGCATGACTTGATCTTTCCCTGCCTGCTCACAGGTCGTTACTTTAGATCATCAGCAAATGGCAGAAAAGCATTCCTTTCTGGTAGGGAACTGTCATGTGCCTCCAGTGCATTATTCTGCCAGGACCGTGAAGTTTGCTATTGCTAGAAGTTGAGGCTTAAGTGCAGGGAAGAGGAGAGGGAAGATAAGTGACTGAACCCTGCTGGGAATGGATGTTAACTCCTTCCACAGTCTTGATAACCTGCTTTGGACTGCTGGCCTCTCTGTGCTCACTGAAGAATTGTGCTTAAAATGTTCCGATCTCTAGAGCTCCTTTGGCTTCATTCCTGATCAGTCTCTGATTCCTCTGCTATCTCCTCTATGTTTTAATAGATTTGTCAGTCTTCATATTGCCTGATTTTTGAGATAAATAGAAAATAGGTGCTCTTTATGTGTCAGGCTTGAAGATTGTATCCTAAAATAGGGAAATTAAAGGAAAAAAAAGAGGTACCGAGGTATCCTGTGTGTTCTCAAAAAACTTGGTGACAGTCAAGCAGATTCTTTTGCACAGGTGTGCAGCCTGGTAGCATGCCACAGCTGTGGCTCTTGTCTCTGTTAGCTCTGCTGTCCTTCTCTCTGCTCTGTAAAATGTTGGTCCTTCTATAGTTCCCTTCTTCAGTGACCAACCTTGTATGACAGTCATGATTATGAAGCTGCTTTGGCTTGATTCAGGACCAAGCCTTTTAATTCTTCTTTTTCTTTCTCTTTCTGGTCTGTTAGAGTGGAGATGGGTGGGATGGTTTTTCCCACTGGGTAGCAAAAGGGCTCAGTGTGTCCTTCAGAGGTGTGCATTGGCAGCCACTGGTTCAAACACAGGTTAGCTACAGAACTCCAAATAATGCCTTAACTCGGTCAGCATGTTGCAGCTCTGCTTCTGGGGCTCACTAGATAGCACGACCAGCTTTGCAAGACTATTTCTCAGTAGTGTGATGACATATCTGTAGACATGAGACCCACACCAAACCACGGTTTTATTTTGGGGCAGAGGAAGCATTTTACAAAGAAAACCATTTGGGTCTGTGGGATGCAGCTGACTTTTGGTGAATATGCAATAAATAAAGAAGCTCCACTTCTCAAGAGTCTGGCCAAAGACCTGTCCTGTTGGCACAGAAACTGAGGGGAGAGCTCATGCCTGTCAGCTGAGCCCAGGTGAGCAGCTGGCTCTCAGAATACCTGTTGTGACTAAAGAATAGCATAGGAGAACCTGGAATTGTTGCTGTTTTCAGGTGGGGATCAGTTCCCAACATCTGCCTTTAGTCTGTAGTGCTGCACATTGCTCTGTGTCATGGGATGGTTGTTGCCTGAGTTCCTTTATGAGAAGGAGCCTGTATCAGCCTGTATTAGAGGCTGCTGATTGTCTCTTATAAAAAAGAAAATTTGAAGTGGATTTTTCTGCAGTGGCAGCACAGCATTTTGTCACCAAGAATACAGAAGCCTAGTTTTCTGGAGAAATGATTTCTCTTGGAGACAAGAGAGCATGAGAAGTTAGAGCTGAGAGCTACCTGCTGCTGGTCACTCCTGGATAAGAAGGAAAAGGGCTTAAGCCGTGGAAGGGGTGTCTCAAGTTGAGTCTCGGGCTATAATTTTACTTTTGGGGATCTATTAACATACCTGATTTTCCTTCACAAATCTGAAAAGGGTTTTTTTCCTTTTTTGTTTGTTTTGGGTTTTTTCTGTAGTAGTTATAAAACCTTAACATTCATAAAGACCTGCAAGTCTTAACTGTTGGAGAAGTCAAAGGAAATCTGTGGATATGGCTCTTCAGCAGTTGGAGTGAGAGCTGTGAGAGCTTTTTGACTTTTTCCACAGTTGCAACAGTTGGATGGCCCATGCTGTTAATGAGATGCAGGTCCTGGGCGACTCCCTGTGTGGGTTTGGGACCTCTGGGAGGCCACTGCTCAGCTGTGCAAGGCTCCATGTTTTGGGAGCCACAGGGCAGCCTTCTCCTCAGCGCAGCCGTTCTGGATGCAGAGCTTCAGCGTGGCTGTGGTTTCTTTCCCAGGGTTGTAACCTGTTGCTGGCCTGTAAGCAAGAGCCGCATCAGCGATTTCTCACCCCTCTGTCAGGCACTGGAGGAGCAGAGTAGCCAATATATCCTGTCTGGCAAGGGAAACTGAGAAATTGTGGAAATTGCCACTTTTGTGTTTCCTTCCCAGCTGGCTGCCCTTGTCCTTCAGCCAAAACCAGTGCTCACTGCTTGGGTTGCACCAGGGGCTGTACAGTGTCACTTCTGTTGCAGGGACCTTTGTGATTTTTGTCCTTTCACTCAATTTGATAGTCTTCTAGGAAAATGCTGCCATTGTGGTGAGGTAACATGTTATACAGAGCCAGTTACCTGCTGCTTTGTTTTCCTGTGGCACAGCAGAATCCCTCGAGCTGTGGGTGCCTGAGGAATTCACCTCCATGCACTTAAAAAAAAAACAAAACAAAACCAAATTGTTTTGGAAACAATGTTACTGAAGTGTCTCCTTACATGCTGGGGTGCTGCATTAGACGCCTCTTCCTCCCTTTCGCTGCGCTGTCGTGTGCTGAGAGCATCTGGGCGAGGAGAGCAGGCGTGGGAGCAGCTTTGCCTGTGGGTGTCAGGGGGCTTCACGCTCTCCTGTGCCCTGGGCTGAACTTGCTCCTTTTGCTTTGTGTACTGGAAACATGAGAACTCTATTTTTTGGACAACGAATTTCTAAGCAGTCTTATAAGGGATTTTTAAATAAAAAATTTAAAAATAAAAAAAAAGGTGCAAGGTTGAGTGCATGTTTACTTGCCCCAGATCAAAGGTTTTGAACACTAAGGTCACTATCTGTTGAATGGACCCTCCTCTTGGCGCTCTTCTGTCTCCGGGCAATGGAAGCTCCTGCTCTTTTCCTCTACCAGTTTTACTGTAACTGTATTTTTCCCCCCAGGAGAAATAGACATACAAAAATAGTAAGCAATTAAATGTTCAAGCCATAAAATCATGAGTGTGGGAAGACGCTCTTCACGAGTTTTAACGTTTGTATGTAAAATGATGTTTGTATGAAATATTTTCATGGTAGAATGAATATTTAAACAAAAAAGTTCCAGTAAGACCTAAATCAAATTTAAAGGGATGTCTTTTTGTAAGATGCAAGTGTAATTGAATACCAGTAAGTAGAAAATTATTTTTTTAAGGGGAGATGCAACAAATGATCCTTAGAATTACAAGTGGTCATTTCTGCTATTTGGGAAAGTATTTATGCAGCATTACAAGCAGCTGCCATAAATAATTGCAATAGCAAGGCTAGTCACATCTTCAAGACATACCTCTCAGCTTGTCCCTTCATAATACTGTACAAACAACCCATCCCTCCTTTCTGCAGACTCCCTCCTCGGAAACTTTTCCTACTCTAACTGTAATGAATTTAACTCTGAGCTAAGATCCAGACTAAAATTGTGTATTACTTAACAGTTTCTGCTGGGCCTTCTGCTGTTTTAATACTCTTTAGCCCATAATTACTGGGTGTCTCTGTTCTGAAGAACTAAGTGCTAAAGAATAATCTTTGGGGTAAGCTTATACACGTGTTAGCAGTTAACCCCGGAGTATTTAACTTGTATACAGTACTTGATTGGTGTTTTATGACATTTGTACTCGAACTATGAGCCTTACTGAACATCTGTAGGTTTATTCATGACTTTTAAAAATGGATAACTCTAAGAAAGATGTTTACACGAATGATGATTGCCCTTCCTTTGATGTTATGATTGAGGTTTTTATAGTGTGTTTGGGCGTATGTGCAAGAAAGCAAGAAAAGTGTTTCTGGGGAAAAACAGACTTGACAAACATTTGTAATAAGTTTTAAAGATTGCTTTAATTGCGCTATGAAGGCAATGCAGATATTAAAATATTCAACAGAAAACTGTTGTCTCTTCTTGTTACTTGTGTGTCACGTTTTTGGGCATCCTCTGACCTCTTCCCCCTTGCTTGTGTGGCTATGGTTGCCCCTGATGCAGGGGTGCAGGATTTCACACAGCACACATCTAGGCCATGTTATATAAATAGTGAATGAAAAGAACACTCCTGATACCACTGCGTTGGTTTTTTATTGGCACCTCTGCTGCTTATTCACTTCTCTCTTTTCAGTGCACGTAACATGGGCTTCAGTTGTGTTGTGGTTTGGCAGAACATCCTCCTTTTATATGCCAAAGTGTCTTTGACAGTTGTATTTTAGAACATGTGAATGTGCCCTGGTATATTTTTCTCTGAGGCAGTAGGATTTGCAGCAGTGGTGCCTTCCAGGAAGGTTAAGTAACTCCTCTGTCCCCTAATTCCATGTACACATCCTGCTGGGCAAGTGGCAAGGAAAGGAAAAGTACTTTTGGTGTCTGCCCTGCCTTCCTCAATGCTTCAGTGTCTGCCTTACACCTGTATGATTGCAATGCTGTGGTAACTCATGCCTGTGTGCTGGGTGTAGGTGTGCAAAGCTTGTGCCTGGCCCCCTCTACAAGGGGGGTTGTTTGGCCCCCCTGTAGGGTCGAGGATGCAGAAAGGACTTGACATTGCCCCTTGAACCTTCACGATGCTCAGGCTGGAAGGATGGGTGCTTGATGTTATTTGCAAACTGTGGAACATGACACTGGGATTGTGGATGCTTCCGTGGGCTGGCTTCACCCAGCCTGGCTGTGTTCAGGTCCTGCACTGGGGTAATAACCCAGTACATCATGGAGGTGCTTTGAGTTTATTTAAAGAAATGATGCCTAACCTGTAATTGATTTCTTTAAAATGTTTAAGGGGTAGGCAGGCTTTAGTGCTTGTCAGGATTTGGCTGGAAGAGTTTGTGTGGGATAGAATCAGAATCATCAAGGTTGGAGGACCACCCAGCATTACCACTGTGCCCCTCAGACCACTAAACAGTATCACCCAATGCCAGATCCAGATGCCTCTTGGGCACCTCCAGGGATGGTGACTCCCCCACCTCCCTGGGCACTCTATTCCAGTGTCTGGCCACCCTAATAGTGAAAAAAAACCCCAAACCTAATCTGAATCTCAGTTTAAGGCCATTTCCTCTTGTCCTCTCACTGCTGGAACAGTAGAAGAGACCTGCCCCCACCTCACTACAACCTCCTTTCAGGCAGTTGGGGAGAGCAGTGAGGTCCCCCCAAGCTTCCTTGAGACTAAACAACCCCAGCTCCCTCAGTCCTTCCTCATAAGAATATTTTCTAGACCCTTCACAAGCCTTGTCACCCTTCTCTGAACACACTCCAGCATCTCAGTGGGGTTTTTTTAAGTGAGGAGCCCAAAAGTGAATACAGTACTTGAGGTGTGGCCTCACCCATGCTGTGTGCAGGGGGACAGTCACTTCCTTGGTCCTGCTGGCCACACTACTGCTGATACAGGCCAGGATGCCACTGGCCATGCTGGCCACCTGGGCACACTGTTGGCTCCTGTTCTATCAACCAGCACTCCCAGCTGTTGAACAGCACAGGTTCTTGTGCTCTTTCCAATGGAGAGTGGGCATTGGATGTGCCAGGGGAGCCTTTGCCTGTCAGTCTAGACAAACTGATCCCATTGTCATTAACAGTACATAAAGAGAGGGTTTCATGGACTCTTTACAACCACAAAATGGTTTTGATTGGAAGAGACCTTAAAGATCATCTACTCCTCTCTCGTGGGCAGGGACACCTTTCACTGTAGCAGGTTACTCAAAGCCCAATGCAACCTGGCCTTAAACACTTCCAGGGATGGGGCATTCAGTAAATCCTCTGGGCAACCTGTACCAGTTTCCCCAACACGCAGTGTTGTGCACGTGTGTCATGTGAAGCAGCACTTGAGGCTGCAGCTATTAAAAAGAAAGGAAAGAAACTTTCTGTAGAGACGGGATGGGTGG
>JAOXXN010000471.1:9586413-9604075 GCA_026770055.1 Myrmophylax atrothorax | reverse complement strand
CCGCGGAGGGCGAGGCGAGGCGGGCGGAGCAGCCGCGGCCCCTGCGCCGCTCCCGGCCGGCACTAGGGAGGCTCTCCCGGCCTCGCCGGGCTGTTTTCGCCCGGGACACACTCGGGACTCTTTTCCCCCGGAAGCGGAGCCGGAGCTTTCCCCGTCCCCGCCCGGTGAGTTCCCCGCCACAGGTGAGCGCGCAGGGAGCGCCTCCCGGCCGGCGGGACCGGAACGGGACACGGGAGGACGCGGGGCTGGAGCCGCCTCTGGAGAGGGCGATGTGGGACCGGCACCAGCGACGGGGAGAGTCGGGGCTCTGCACCGAGCGGGGCCATGGCGCTTTCCCAGAGAGGTGCGGAGCTTGACTTCCAAATGGATCAAACCGCAGGCATCCCCCGCGCCTCCCCGGGCTGCGGAAGCCCCGAAGGGAAAAGGCCAGCGGAGGGCTCTGAGCTGGCGATCGCACATTCCTCTCCAGAAGCGTCAGGAGCCGTGTCCCGGGCAGCACGGCCAGGGGTTTCCCGAAGGACCGCCTCACCTTTGGTCGCTGTCACTGCTGGCTCAGAGAGGCGAACTCTGTACTCCTGGTCCAGGTCCTGTGCACCAGCCGGTGCTGATGCTCCTGTGTCCTCTCTCTCTTCTGCCTAGGAAAAGTTGTTCTGCCTACCCTGGAAGGCCACAGCGCAGCTTGCCGGTCTCCGTGATTTGTGCGTGAACCGGAGGAGCAGAATGGATCGCTATCGATACTTCATCTTTAACCAGAGGAACATGGTGGTGCTGGGGATGTTCCAGATTGCCCTCAGCACCGTGTGCGTCGTCAGCGGGTTCATAGATGGCATTTTCAGAACAGAGTCTCAGCTGGGCAAAACCAGAGCTCCAGTCTGGGCTGGGATGGTAAAGTTGTGCTATGTTTTCTATGCTTGTGGTATTGGGGTTTTTTTCCCCCCCACTGCTGCCTACTGGCACTCATATTGAGATTGGGAGGGAAGCCAGGATTTCTTGCAAGCTCTTCCCTGGTTTTCTGCTTTGAACCCAGTTAGTAGAAATTTCCTTATCATGATAGAGGCAGAAAAGTACAAGCAGACTTCCCTCTGAAGGAGCTAAATTAAATACATTTCTACTCAATGTAGGAAATTGGGCACAGTGACAAATGACAGGGGTTTTTTGCAGAACCATAAGTGACCATAGAGAAGCCACCAAAGATTAGGAGGGCAACATTTCTCCATGTATCAGGTAGACAAAACACCTGGGTGATGATCTGTGCCCCACAGCACAGTGCCCCTAGCTCTCTGTACTGCAGCGGGCATCCCTGCTCCCTGGCATTCAGTATCCTGATGTTACCCTGCTGACCACACCACAAGGAAATTGTGCTGAAGAACTCTCCTTGGTCCAGAGGCTGCCCAACTCCTTTCAGTAATATCTCTGCAAGATGCACGTGGACTTGGGAAAGCAGTGCACATTTTTAACACTTTAAATTGGACTTAATCAGTTTCATTATTTGGCCCGAACCATAAAGCTCTGGTCAGAGATAGAAAGGCCATGGGCAAGATGCAGGTCATACATGTCCTGCCCTCAGGAGGTGCTGCAGAGGAAAACAGAAGAAATGAGCAATTCTCTTCGCATTTATGACCCAACAGTTACTGTGTGATCCAAACCTTGAAAACAAGGGCTTTTCATCTACACTGTAGTCGTTTATCTTCAAAATCTGATACTGGTCTCCAAGTTGCCAACTCCTTTTGTGCTCCACAGGTGATGGGAGTCCCAGGTGTCCTGGCTTTGTTCTCCTCTCAGAGGAAGAATCCAATTCTTGTAAGCTGGAGGGGTGGGTGGGTGGTTGTGTGTGTAGGGGGCAGGGGCAAAATGTTGGAGCAATTGAAAACTATTTGAGTAGGGAATGAGCTGCAGGTCCTTCTGCAGGATTAAGAGCTTACTCCTTTGAGTTATCTGCAGAAAAGCTGCT
This sequence comes from Myrmophylax atrothorax, assembly GCA_026770055.1. Lineage (NCBI taxonomy): Eukaryota > Metazoa > Chordata > Aves > Passeriformes > Thamnophilidae > Myrmophylax > Myrmophylax atrothorax. The sequence goes on along the minus strand of JAOXXN010000471.1, from coordinate 9,602,124 downwards.
ATGTTCATAAGCGAAAGGAGGATGCAATGTTACCTCACTTTCTGCTGCAGCACAGACAGGCACTTGGTCTAACAAGCAAAAATCTGTAATAACACTTGGTTTTGAATGCTTTTCTTTTGGTTGTCCTTCATGTTGTTAAGAACTATGTACACTAAAATAGGAAACAAGTTAATGTATTTCCTAGGTAGGTCTCTCCAGCCCTGCAAACTCCAAGCAGGGGATACTGTATGTAAACACAGGACCTCTAAGGACAAAGTCTTGGGGTAGCACCTGTGATTAGAATTCAGGACTCAGTTGTAGCTCAGAAATTTGCTGTCCTGGAAACATTTACTGTTATGTGTTTAGCCTCCAAGTGACTGTTGCTACCAAGTACATTATAGTGTCTTGGGAGGTCAAAGGTTAGTACCTGTAATGTTTGTTAGTACATTTGCCAGAGGATAGCTTTAATTCCTGGTCCCCTTCTTTTTCTCTCAAAAATTTTCCGTCTAGGTGAATGTACTGATAGTTGCTTCCATAATCTCTTGTGTTGCCATCCTCATCGTAATAGGTTATAGCTCCTTCACACTGAACTATGGTGAAGAGGAGGAGCTGAGTTCTTCTCCAGTCCATGTTTTCCATACTGTAAGTATTGATATCATGATTATTCCTGGGGAACATGACACCCTTAATCTGCAAACAGTACCAGGCACAACTTAGAAACAGAACCAGGCTTCCAGGAGGTGTGCACGTGGGTCAGGTTAGCTGCTTCTGCTTCTGAGTGCCAAAGGGTGTGGGTTGAGCCATGAAATACGGGTGCTGCTCATGAAAAGGTGCTGACTGTATCCCTGGCCCGGTTTGGGATGGCGATTGCAAGGCTCGAATCCTTTCCAGCAGGCACCTTAGGTGATAAAGTTACTGCAGTTACAGGTCAGCTGGTTAAACCTGGGTATTATTTCAAGTGTGTCTTCCACAGTAAAGCTGAAGAAAAGGAATGAGATAGCCATTTTATACCTCAAACCTGGTACAAGCAATGGCTCCCTTTGGGGGTGGAGGCATTCCAGGTAGATGAAAGCTGACCATTAGTTTATTGCAGGACAAATCAAAATGTCAGGCTGCTAAGGTGCAGGACAGCAAGAAGACATTTCTCATGCTCAGTGTGAAGAAGAGCAGCCATTCCTTGGGTTTCTACTCATCATTAAAGCCATTTCCAAACCTGATGCCATTGCATAGCACCTCATACTTAATCAGAGGCCTTATTTTTCTGCTTCACCTGTTTGAGGTTCACACTTGGCTTGTTTTTCAGAACACAGAAAGAAAAGCCTTAAATAACACTGACTATGAATCAATCTCCTACAATGCAATCTCAGCATTCCTGCAGTCATTAGATTATTTCTGGTGGAGAGTTTCACTTTTTGAATATGGCTTTAACATCTCCTTTTCTGTTTGCAGAGGTTCATACTCAATAAAGTAGTCAAGGGTGCTAACATAGCCATGCTGGCTGCATCTATCTGCAGTGCCTTCTTTGTGTTGGCCATGGCTTACCTGGGATGCCGGAGCCTTCCACGCTGCTCCTGCTACGACAGTGTCACAGGGATGGTGAGTGAGTGGGGCAGGGCACAAGGTTATTTCTACTGAGTGTGGGTGGGAGGGGAAGAAACTGGGGAGAAGATGTGTTTGTCTTCTATAAACCATCTCAGCTCTCAGCCATCCGGGGCTAATTCTAAGAAATTATGTGGATGTTAGAAGAGTTTTATACTTCTTAATATTTTTTTCCTTTTACTACCTCCCTCTTACTTGCAGTCTCATGTAAGACCTAATGTAAGTTATCTCTATTTTACAAACCATTTTTGCTGAAGCTACTGTGGTCCCATTTCCTGTGAACTCCTGCTGTCCTCACAAACTGCTCCTCTCGCCCTTAAACCAACAATTGTTCCTGGCACAGCATTTCAAAGACTTACTGGTACTTACATACTAGAGCTTCAAATTCAATAACAAAAATATCTCCTATGCTGTGTGTGAAGTGTAGGGGTGATGATACACCACATTTTCTGCTAGTTTGTAAGGACTCTGCCTCAGGTGATGGGGCACATGCTGTAGGTCTCTGCTAAGTGAGATCAGTGAATACCAGCTACTTCTCTAGTAGAGTAATTCTGATGCTCTGTTATTAAACATGTATCTCTGATTATATTTGGTAAGGAAATAATGGGTGCAGGCCACAAGGCAGCTGTTCTTGACTAAAGACACTGAGTGGGTAATGTGAGACTGCTCTAAACTTTCCAACTATAACTTGTGGGGAGGAATGGACTGCACAGACTTTTAAAAGGAATTCAAGTGTATCTTGAACAGATCCACAGATGAGGTATTTGATGGTGCTGTTTATTTCATAGGAATGGTTGCAACCCAGTGAGGACCAAAATCAGGCTGTGGAAATGGTCTGTGCTGTACAAAGTGAGTACCCCAGGGATGTGGAAGGAACATTCTGAAAAGGCTTTACATCCCAGGCCAAAATCCTGATAACCAAAATGGAGCCAAAAGGAGCTCAGGAATTTGTGCAAGTGTCTACATCAGGTTTAATGGTTTCCTCTTTCCTTCCCCACACAGGCCCTGGGGGCAAAATTTTTAACTTCCCAGATCGGTTTCCAGCCCAGGATGTAGATGCAGAGGAAGACACATCCAAACCTCCACCATATATCAGACTGACTTGAAAAAGCAATCAAACATTTTGTTCAAACGTGACAAGAGATGTAACAAGATCTTAATCTTTAAAGATGGTTATGCACTTTTCCTTGGCCTGTTGAAAAGCACACACAGAAAGAGAGAACTGTTGAATACCCAACATTCAGCAGAGACCACAGTGCAGAGGGGAAGAAGATCTTCAGGTGGTTTTGGACATTCAGATTTTGTACTGTTAAAATACCTCGTTGCCTCTGGAAAGCGTGAGCATTTTTTATTCCAGCTTTTGTACTTTAAATCATATTTTATTTCACCAGAGTTCATCATGCAATTTGTGTAGCAGTGCTAGCCTTAGGCATTTAAATATTAAATGCAATTGAATTTTTTTCAACTGCTGTCTCGATTTCTCCCTCTTACCAAATGAATTTTTTGGGTGATGTGGTAGCTGCTAGAGGATAATGAAGGACCCACTTCAACACTGAGCTTCAGAGTGTTTTCCTTTTCTTCTTGGTAGGAATGGGGGCAGGTAAAGTTTTTGATATGAAGCCTTGACAGTGCCATTCAGGTACCTCTATCCAAATGTGTATTCTGTGAGGTGCACATGTGTCAGTATAATTAGTTTTAGTGCTGAAATGTAGTGCTAGAGTGTGGTAGGAACTGGAGCTGCAGTAGCTCTTCTTACAGTGTCACTTACAAATACTCTGAATTCAGTTCAGGTTTTTCTATTTTGACTTCTTGGGGTGTGAAAGTTTAAAAGAAATGCTTCTTTTGGAGCCCATTCTGCTAAAATTTATTACACATCCAGACCAAGGTCTTCTGTTGTAGTTTCTCTAATTGACCTCTTGGTCCTCTAGACCAAGGAACTAGAGCTCCCAGTCAGCTTCTGTCATGTCCCAAAGCACAAGAGATTCCCATATGTACTTTATGATTCACTTCTAGGTGAACTGTCAAGCATTTATCTTGCCTGCCAGGCCCTGAGCATGAAGTGGGAGATGACTCATCCCATGATGCAGATCTACACAGCATTTGAACAGGACTTGGAAAGTAGTTCCCATCTTGAGAAAGTGCTGTGAGTAGTAAGATAAGTCATGCCCACTGTGAGGCATGTAATTCCAGGAACAATCTCAGATAGGATTTATCTTATTGCAGGATATAAAGTGCCTTCAGCGTCCCAAGAAAAGAATTGTTCTTGATTTTTTTTTTCCTAGAGGTTGAAGTCTTTTTCATAACACTAGTAAAGGGACTCTAACACCTAAAGGCTTTGAAATAAAGATGTCAGGTGTAGATGATATAGTAGGAAGAAACTCCTCACTGTAGGGGTGGTGAGGCACTGGCACAGGTTGCCCAGGGTGTCTGTGGGTGCCTCATCCCTGGAAGTTTCAAGGATGGGGCTTTGAGCAGCTTGGTCTAGTGGAAGGTGTCCCTGCCTATGGCACTTCTAAACCATTCTATGATTCTATGATGATTCTAGGAAGATGTTTTACACCTTTTGTTGTAATCTTGAAGAGAAAAATACTTTAACCTGCATATTGAGGTAGTCCCAGTGGGCTGTGGCACCCCTTTGTATGTAAGGTGCTAACCAGGTGTCTGTGTTGCTGACTTTAACCATTAAGTTTATTAATGGTTGGAAATAATACAAAGAAAGGTACTCAGATCAAGAGAGCAGCCCCAAACAGCAGCCTCCTTCCTCAGCGCTCCTCAGGTCACATATTGTTTCCTCTGCTGCCCACCTTCAGCCAGGGGAGCTGTCCCCATCTCTGGGTGCTTGGGTCAGCACCTTATCTTGGGGCTGCAGGTCCTGCTCTGGCAACTGGAGGCTTGACTGTGTGCCACAGTAGTCAAAATCTATCTGGCTTTGGCTCTAGATACCTTCATGTGTTTGCCTACAGAACCACAGAATGCTTGGGGTTCAAAGGGACCTCTGGAGATCATCTAGTCCAACATCCCATGACACAGCTGGTGTCATGTTCATTTGAAGGTGTCAGTGTTTGAATTCCATTAATACAGTAACTCAAACATTGTGATTCAAAACGGATGCTGTGCTTTTTTCCTCTGGTGTAGTGCCTGTCAGCAAGCATCAAAGCACTGAGCGTGACTGCTTTCCCCATCCTCAGATGCTTCTGGCATAACTCCAAACCATCTGCAAGGAAATGCTGGGGGTTTTCTCCTTGATTAACACAAACTGCTGTTCTTGTACATTAAAAGAAAGGAAGACTCCCTGAGAGGTTATTGTCATCACTAATCGCTAAAGCGACTCTGTTAGTCTAAAACAGATTTTGCATTGCTAAAATGCACTGCTCAGCCTCTGCATCATTTCTGGGGGGAAGTTATGGTCCCATCCAGAAGTGCTATTCCATAACTGGTCACTGCAGTATGAGATGGCATGTTCTGAACACAGTTCAGCAGGGTTTGACTGCTGATTGAATAGAGTAATTAGCTTTTGTTGTGAGCTTGTAGAGCACTCACGCCACTAGTCCTGGCTCAAATGCAGCACTGTTTGCTTGGGCTCAGATAACTCCTGAGATGAGAGTGGCCCCTGCCACCACAGCTGGTGCAGGTCAGGTCCTCCTGGCACAGCTCTGAGGCACAAGCCAAGTACTCCGTCCAGCCTTGAAAGCCTTTGATCAGTGACATTTACTGACAGGCAGAGTTCTGCCAGCGTGGCAGGTGCTCCTGTGGCTGTGGAATAACCTTAGCAACAGACATTGAAGTATTAGTGTGTAAAAGAGACATGTACTCTATGCTACTTCTAAATAAAAATGCATGTAATTCATTCAGCAGCGGCTGTAAGCCCTTGATGGCCCTTACTTCTTTTACAGTCCTTCAAGTGGTGCAACCACAGCGTCACTATTGCAATATCAGCACCTCAGATCACTTACAGACACCCAGTTTCAACAGTTCTTTCTGTGAAAGGGGGGCTTTCCAGAGAAGTGACAGCTGCAGTATAGAAATCAGTGGAAACTCATTACTGATTTAATGTCAGTCCCTCTAATTGGTTAGCATTGCAGAAAATATGTTCCTGATTGCAGTTTCCAGTGCTATATTTAGTAGCCCGTTCCACATGCTAGTTATGATGCCTTCCCAGAGCCTGCCCATATCTCCAGGGACATTTCATGGCTTGTGTCACCCCCAGCTTTCACTTGTGGAATTCAGGTGCATTTGTATTTATTATGCAGACACACAGCCATAGCACCTCCAGCTGAAAGGGCCTTGTCACTTGTTCCCAGACTTTTCCTCATTGGCAAGATCCCAGGAGCCAAGCTGACTTCCCCATTCCCTCCCAGCATGACAAGGTTTCCCTTTTTGGGCTGGACAAGGGTCAATGGCTGCTGGAGGGAGGTATGGCCCCCCATGACAGGGGGGCCCTCTGTGTCAGGGGGTGGCTGTCTCAGCAAGTACCCCTCAGCATGGTGCCTGCAGAACAATGAAAGAAAAGTCCAGAGGGAAAAAACAGAAATTCCAGCTTTCACCTGAGCCCAGACCTTGCTCTTCACCACCAAAACATCCTGCACCTTAGTCACACCTTACTTCACTGCTAAGAAGTGGGAATAACTTGGTATTTTGAAGAGGAGTGATAGATGCAAACGTGACTCAGATCTCCTTGAAGCCAAACATCCGTCTCTTGCTTGGTGTGTTGGAAAGTGCTGGTCGAACCGGAGCAGCCAGCAGCAGGACACCAGCACCAGCTTTGGACACGAGTTAGGGACCCCTGGTTACAGACACCAAGCACTTTGTGCTCCCCTTGTGTCAGCATTATTTGTATTAAGTCAAAGACAAGGCATTTACGTCAAAAATATTTTTTATCTTGAGTAGGCTGAGATTAATGTTACCCTATCCCCTGATGCACCGAACAAGGCACACAAAACCCCCAGCCAGAGTTAATCACACATGGTGCAATCAGAAAGTTAATCAGGGAAGCTGATTCTGTAAGTTAATGTTCAACTAAGGGCAAAGAATTTTCTGAAGTCATTTCCCCAACACAAGGGGCAGGAGGCGCTGGGAAGGAGGGAAAGAGGAGGGGTCTTTGTCACGGTAAGAGTCAGGGAACTGTTTCAGGTACTTGTTTGGCAACTAGCATGTTTGGGATTTACATACATATATATATATAAAAATAATATGTTTATATTTTCTTACATCTATGTTTTTATTTTTCATAGACATATGGTTGGTGCAGTTCCTCCCCTGTGATCCTGGGCTCCTGGTGCTCAGTGTCAGGGCAACCTTTGCTGGGAATGAATCTCTTTCCCCTTTGCTGGCAAAAGGCACCGAGAAGCCAGAGGATAAAAAAAAGTCACACCTCTGCACTGCTGTAGCCCAGCCTGTTCTAGCATGAAGTACTTAAAAACTGAAGTCAAGGTTCACTATAGGTTGAAGAACTGGCCTACAGAAGAGATCCTGGCTACAGAAAAAAGCCTTGAAAGAGCTGGGAAAGGACAGGAGTAGCAGTAATCAAGCAAAGAAATACAGATATGTTCTGAAAACAGAAAGTGGCATTTGCCTGCAGCTGAGAGGAGGAATATTCTCTTTTCTATTTTTTTTTCCATGAGTAGAAATGCCACCTAATATAACTGAAGCACAGCATGCATTTTTTTGGAGTCAGTCTGTGTGATTTCTGGATTCTTGGAATCATAGAATCACAGAATTGTTTAGGTTGGGCAGGACCTTTAAGTCCAGCCGTTGATCCTTATGGGTCCCCTCCAACTTGAGATACAATTCTATGATTCTCCAGCACTAACAGTGTGTAAGTATGGGAAAAAGTCCTTGGATTTAACTCTAGCTTGAGGAGGGAAAGCCCATCAAAACAAACAGCATTTCCCAGCCTTTGGCAGTAGCTTCTCAGTAAAGATAGGAGCTGCTTCTCCTGCAGCTCCTTAAGTCAGTCTAAACCAGTCTAAAACACACTATCAAACTGCACAATTTCACTTGTGCTTTCTGAGCTGCTGCAGTAATGCCTTTTTTCTTATATTAATGTCCTTTTTTTGCAGTTACAGCTTCGATAGTACCACAAACACGTGCATTCTCTTTAATTGACTTGACATTTATATGTTATCTTAATTTAAAAGAAAATTACTTTGGTTTATAGCTCATCTTCTGGCATCTGCCCACTGCATGTTTCTAGATACACTCATTGTCAATATTAGTTGCTCTGTGTACAGTGTTTATACAGAAACAGTACATGCAAATATTGCTAAACCCCTGCCCCCTACCCAGTAACTGTGAGACTGATTTAGGATGACTGCTGGTGTTTTCAGCTTCCAAATTCTTTTCCCTAAGCACATCTCATAGCAGTTGCTTCTGTGTTTCTTACTTTGTTTGATGCAGGCAGCCTCCCAGCCCTGACTGACCCAAGGTTTCGCTGCATCCAAAAGCCATAAAGCCTGAGAGCTGGAGCTTTGAAGCAGATGCTAGTGCTGGAGTCCCACCAGTGTCATGTACCACACAGGCACCTCACTGCCATCACAAAAAGGTGGAATTCTGTCCAACACTCCCCCAAGTGCTGCATTATGATACCAAAGTATGCATGAATATACTTTTTCTGGTCATCATTTTACATATATAGGGAGAGTATATCTTATCTTTATCATCTACTACCACCATGCATAAAAATGAAATCAACCTATTTAATGACAGCCAAACCTATTGAAATTAATTATTTCATTTCTGATGCAATTTGACGAAAGCACAACCACTGTAAACCTTGGAAGCCAAAGGGAAGGGCTGCCAACATGGTGTTTTTCACAGCAGCACCACAGTGACTCAGATACTAGCTCAGCATGGAAGTCAGTACTTCAAGGTAGTACTCAGGAACTTGGAAACCCTCTCTGACTAGCATATGCTTTTGCTTTTTAATCTGCAGCTGAAGTTTTAGTTGCTGAATCCAGGAGCTTTTCACTGCCTCTGATCTATAAGCACATTAAAAATATCTCGAAGTCAATGGAAAAGCTGTTGCATTATTTTAGAGTCAGTTTAATCTTTTTCTCTTAACTAGAGAAAGCACCAAGGGACAGAGGATTATGAAGGAAAAGGAGCACCTCAAGCCCACTGGGCATTCCAAGTGCTTTCCTGTGCAGGGTGGGTGTGAAGGGTGAGGGAATGACCAGGCTTTTATGTAACAGCAGCCAAGAACAACAACCTGTACCTTCACCTTTCTGCAGCAGCCCTAAAGTGTTCTTAGGAGAAGTATAAGTGCAGGGTCAGCCTGTAACACACAATCCCATATTCCACCAACTATTTATAACCTGGAGTCTCCATCCCACCCACTTAGCCACATGCAAAAAAGAAATTCTCTTCCATTTATGTGTGTAAGTTTTTTTCTTAAGCCTTCAGAAAATCCCGGCAGTCCCACCATCCCATGGCCAGGACTTCCAGTTTAACTGAAGTGTTAAAAGGCAACATTTTGCTTGAACTTCTCCTCTGACAGCTTCACTTGGTAGCACTAAGCCAAGACTCAGATAGGCCACTGGCCATGGGAAAGGATAAATGTTTTGCAAATGCAGCCTCTGCTTTATGACCTGTGATTTTGATGCCCTGAATGTTGTTTTTGAAAGTAAATAACTAAAGATTTTCATTAAGAGGGAGTTTAGTATATTGCCTCACACCACAGTCCTTTCTGCCTGTGACCTTTCCAAAGGGGCAGTGCAAAGAGTGAAAAATAATAAAAAAAAGGGAAGTACTGAGCTAAGATCAGGGTCTTATGACTCTTACTTTTCATATGCTCACATTCACACTTGTTGTTTCTTCCTGTTTATTAGTTGCCTCTGTGTGTGTGTTAGTGCAGGCACCGTGTGTATGAGAAATACAGGCTGTAACCACACAGGCTGCATGTTATTGTGATTTTGCCACTGGGGATTTGCATTCTTACAGCTCTATCTACGCAACACTCCACTGGTTTTGGGGGCCATTGATGGCATCTGAAACAGAAAATCTATTTTAAAAGGAGTTTATAAACAGTTAGAATGATAGAGCTCATCCTTTTATTAAATTTGTCACCTTTAAACTTTCTATTGAAGAATATTAGTAGGAAGAAAAAAGCTGCCCCACTGTTTTCCAAAATGAAGATCTTATTCCATGATGTGCTGTTCTTGCTCTCAAACACGGAGGCCGGGTTGCTGCTGTCAGCTGGCACTGCAAGCTCTTTGCTGTGCTATAGAGAGCCACTTGTTTTAAACCAGGACCTGACGTGAGCTGACTGTACAGAAAGATGGATTATGATGGGCAGATAAAAGGAGAGGGACCTTGAGCTGCTTGGTGTGCTCAAATATAGTTGCTTTTCCTTGATTTTCTAGGAGCAAGTAACCACCTAAAGATTCTGGTGAGGTTGTTGTTGTTGTTTTCACATGTGTGAGCAAAGTCTGTTTGCAAACTCCATCTCTTAATGCAAACACAGACTGCAAGATCCAAGTGCATGCTGCAGGTTTCAAAGTAAGATGTAAGCAGACAGGAATGTAAAATACATGTCCCCTCACCTTTTGGGTTTTTTGTTTTAACATGGCCCATTTATTTCAAAGTCAATCTTGTTCAAATTAATTCTGGGAAAGAATAGGCTGCTCCTTTTGAATGGTTCATACTGCCAATACCAACTCCCACATGATGGTAAAGTGAGTTGCAAGTTCTACTATCACAAAACAAGGAGGGAGAGGTGGGGAGTCATAAATCACAGAATGGTTTGGGTTAGAAAGGACCTTAAAGATCATCTTGTTCCAGCTCCCTGCTGTGGGCAGGGACACCTTCCACTAGACCTGGTTGCTCGAAGCCCAAACCAGCCTGGCCTTGAAGACTTCTATTGATGGGGCTGCTCTGGGCAACCTATGCCAGTGCCTTGCTGTCCTCACAGGGAAGAATTTCTTCCCAATAGGCACAGCACATTTGTTGAATGCAGGCTGGGAAGAGGATTATGTTTTCGTTGGTTGCCTTTTTTTATGATCATTGTTATTGCTGGGAAATTTGCTTTCCAATAATTTCGAATGATTAGCTAAGGATTCTGTCATTCCTGAATCACAGTGGTGATTCAGCAAAGGCAGAAAACAGGACATGTCAATAACACCCACAAGGAACAGGACTGAGCTCCACATGGATTGTCCCTGGATGAGCAGCAGCTCTCACATGCCTTCCTCTGGGATCTGGAAATGGCTTCCTGAACTACAAGGAGCTGCCTCCAGCAAGTGCTTTAATACAAGTCAGCCTCTGCACTGCTGGTTTTGCAGCTGGGAGGTTGGGCAGAGCCCAGGGAGTCCCGGGACATCACTGGAAACGAGCAGCCATTCCTCCTCTCTCACTGTCTCTTCACAGCCCTCACTGACAAACAAAAATATTCACCAGATGAACAAGAGGCCTCCTTTGGGCACCCAGGGGCAACAGATGAAGAAAAAAAAATCCCTCATCCTAAAAGCAACAGGGATTTTTGTGAGTCATAGGATAATGAGTTTCTAAGGTTATTTACAATTTCAGATTACATGTTGGTGATGTTGATTTGCATAGAAAACCAGACTATCATTTTAAAAGTAACATTACTATTACTGTAAAATGACACATGGCTCTGCTTTTTATCTGGGAATTGCAATGTCACTAAATGTCAGTCAATGGCCTTGAAAGTCGCACTCTGGAGAAGGGAAAAAGACCATTAGAACACTACATTCTGGTGAAAGTGAAAATTCTCACAGAGGGCACCAGGAATATGACTTCCAATGAATTTATAAAAGCAGGAAGTCAGCAGATGATCACTTGGGGGAAATGTTAATGCAGGGCTACAGTTTAAAGGCAAAGATGACACTTCAACTGCATCATACAGGATGAATCAGGTAACAAGAGTATGAGGAGATACAAAAAGAGAGGAGCTGCCCTCCCAGCACATGACCAAATGTTACGGGAGACAAAGACAAAACCAGACATTTTGGCTGCAGGCTGAGCAAAGCTATAAACAGGCACCACACTGAGCAGCTTTGCCTTCATGCAAAGCTGCCATATTTGAGGGAAAAGTTACTGATGTTTTTTTCTGCTTTCCCATTTTCCTGATTCCAGGTGGAAAAGCCCCCGTGAAGCACAGATCAGTCTGGTAAAGGTCACAGGGAGCAGAAGACAGAGCTGCCCCTGCCTTAAGTCTTGTATGGACTCCCATACTATGCCCTTCCATCAAAATCAGAGCTTAACTGTTTTTTAGATCACTAAGCTCTATTTTAGAGCTGAAATTCAAGTGAAAAATATCACTTTCATTAGGGGTCCTCACATATTTTCACTACATCTGGAAAGCTGGTTTTTAAAACTATTGGCTTACAAAGCTAGAGGAAAATGGCAAGCATGGAACTGTTTCATCTTTAATGGCTTTTTGCTTCGGGGACATTACAGTACACATAAAACCCTGATGTATTTATTTTGATGCTTCTTGGCATCTTCATATGAGGAAGACACGAGACATAAAAACCTCACAACACCCTAATGCACAGCAAGTGTATGTATGAGTACTGGGACACATCTCAAGTCCGTATCTCGACCTCTTGCCTTCCCCAAGCTGCAAACTGCTCCCTCCCTGAGCAGTGAAAGGCAGTGCCGAGTGTCAGACCAGGAGAAGGGCTCACAACGGCACCGCTCCACTGCGAGGTTACCAAGGCCCCTTCTGGTCACTCCCAAGGTCCAAAATCAAAAGGCAAACCACAAAGACAGATAACAAAGAGATACCAAGGAAGTTGAGAGCTTTTATTTCTGAACAAGATGAGACCAGAAGAATAATGAAGAAGACTCCTTTGGGACATACATTCAAGGGTCAGTAATTCCTAATTTGATAACTGTAGTATCACTTCCCATTCTTCTGGGATCTGAAATAAAGCCCAAACACGCTTCTGAATCATCAGGTGGGGCTTCAGATGCCTCAGAACCACCCAGCGCCATCGCAAGGAAGCGCTGACAGCAGTCCAAGTACGGTGACAGTCTGTCACAAACCTGTCACCCACACATACAGAAACTAGAAACACTTTTTCCTCCCTCATATTTTTTTCCAACCATAAGAAATTATATCATCGCTCCTGGCACAATTATTGAAAACAAGGGATAACAGTTTGTGGCAAAGACAGTTTATTACGTTTCTGGAATTGTGTCTTGCCCTCCCCCAACACATAGAAAATAACCCAACTTTACAATTTGGTAAAGTGAAAATACATATACAAAGTATTCAGTATTTTTGACATCCATTTTGTGGGCAGAACATTCCCACTGAAAGCCAGGAAGCAATACTGAATCCTGCATTACTGACCACATTACCTTTAGGGCAGAACCACTGAAACATGCTTAGTGCTGAACATGAAATTACAGACTTGAACACCATTTCCACACAATTTTCATGACATGAAGGCCCTTATTTACAGGTTCTGGTAACTCAAATAAAGCTTAACAGGTGTGCAAATTTAACAGTAACACTGTAGCTACATAATTTCCTTACCTCAACCCCCAATCTGACTCACTGACATTGAAGTTCTGGGGTTTTTTATTAAAAAAGGAAAAAAAACCAAACACAAATAAACAAGGGAAAACCCCCACTCTTGTTGACCCATTTAGTAAACAAATAATTAAAATGGATTTTTCTGACAAAAAGGATTAAGGACATGAGTGAAAAACAAACTGTCCAAAAGGACTGTAAACCATATTTATTTACAATATTATACACATAAATTTAAAATCAATCTATTTCTTAAAAAATCATTAAGGACACTAGTGTTAAAAATGTGATTGTTTCTGAAAGGACTGTAAATTCTAGTCATGTAAGGTTCAGAGTGAATACAAAAGCTCCCTTTTACAAGTGCTTCCCAGCAAAAATACTGTCACAGCTGAAGCAGCTTTACTGTATAATGTTTTGTTTAGATTATTTTTAAACATCTTAATCATATTAGAGCAAATTGAATGCTCTTACTAAACCTACAAAACAGTCAATGCATTTTTGTCAGTCTAAACTGACATGGAATTCCATTTTAACAATTGTTAACAGTTTCCACAATATTAGATCTCTTGTTTCCATCATTTGTTTCTAATGCAATCACTAAGGTGGCAGCTTCTGAACTGGCCCTTCCATTTAGTTTCCTGTCAGCAGCACGTGCTACACATTGTCAATTTGAAAAAAAAATTAAAAATCTTCATTTATACTTCAATTCCTTCAAAACCTAAGCCAAGTAACATTGTTTGACATGGCCCGTGAATGAAGTCACAGATTGCATCCTATGGCTCACATTTTGTTTTATGCAATTAGGTACAACTTAGCACCATTTTTACAATCTTTTTATCATCTTTACTTATCACCTCATTATGAAACTTGACCTTCAGACAGAACTGAAAAAAAGCAGATGAAACTACCACAGAACAAGATGGTTCTAGAGCAGTAATTTCCCTCGTCTGACCTCTGTTAACTCACCCTGCCAGTGCCAAGGAGGTCCCACATACAGGCACGACATTACACAAGCAGGTTTTAGCTCAAAAATCTGTAAAATATTTTAATAAGGTCCCACATTCTTAACATTTTGTCCTAGGCATTCCATCCTTCAAATTTCATGTTATCAAGTTGGTTTCTCAAGGTATTTGAGCAGCACTCGTTGTCACTAAAATCCTCCCAAACCCCATCTTTGAAAATCAGGCTGCTTTGGCCAACTTCAATCTTTTATTTACCTGGGTGTTTTACTTACCCTGGGACACTCAGCTCAAATACAGCACCTTTAGAAGTCTGTCCCCACTGAAATTTCAGTAAGGTCAGAGAAATTATGGACAATTAGTATCCCAAATTTACCCCAAATCCTGTGCTACAGTACTTTCCATCAGAGGCAATGCATAGTTTAGTACCACATGCTACTTATGAAAAATTAATGAAGTTTTAAGTATCAAATAATAATCCAGAGGTAGGGACAAGTTTGCCAATTCCCTTACCACTGCCACAAAGTCCACAGTGGCATGCCAGGCCAAAAGCCAGCAGTTGGCACCTACACTGGCAGCCCAAAGTTTGAGAGTCCTGGTTTTGGTTTCTGTAATAAAATGGTACCTGCTACTAATTTGTGAGCAGTCACCAAACATTCCTTCATATGGGAAAGTTCTCCCCACTTGCTGACCCCAAACCCAAGCTCCCTGGCTGTGAAAAAAATGCTCTTTCTCCTACATTATTCCAATGCAAGTAGCAACCAAAAATGTTAGTAAACTGGCTTACTATTTATAACCTTACCACAAGTGACAAAAACAACCTCAGACAGCAAAAGCTCAAGTAGAATTACTCTGTCAAAACTTCACTTGAAAGTGTAGGGTCCTATGTATCTATAGTGAAACTTCAGTAATTCAGAGAGTACAACTACAAAGTGCAAGAGCATGAGATGGGCACATCTACACAAGAAAACAAAACAAAACAAAACAAACACATTAAAGTGCTAAAGAGGTTTGCTGTAATTGCTACCAAAACCTGGAACTTTGCCAAGATTGTAATTTTGAAGCACTTGCAAGCAAGACAAGGTGCCAGGCAGGGACAGTGCCACCTAACACCAGCAGGACGTGGTAGGTTTTGGTTCAGGCTTCATATGTATCTCATCACGATCTGGGGGTTGACTAAGCATTAATGGCTTGTGGCTTTTAAGCTTGTGAGCCAGTGTCATAAATATGGCCTCCACATGGTCATTGTCATTGGGGTTCTTGGCAGAGGTCTCAAACAAGGGCATGCTGTGGGTATCAGCAAACTTCTGGGCCAGGTCCGTGGGCACCTGAATGGCACTTCTCAGGTCACATTTATTCCCAACCAGGATCCGTGGGATATCGTTGGCCAGGAGGTGTTGTTTGCACTCCTCTATCCACAGTGGCAGACTGTGGAAGCTGGCAATGTTTGTCATGTCATACACAAACACCACGGCGTGGACGTTCCTGTAGTAGTGCTGCACCATGCTCTTCCTGAAGCGCTCCTGGCCCGCCGTGTCCCACAGCTGGATCTGAAAGGGGAAACAACCAGAGAACAAAAGGTTTTATTACTCACATTTGGAGCACAAGCCCTATGGGGAGAGGCTGAGGGAGCTGGGGGTGTTTAGCCTGGAGAAGAGGAGGCTCAGAGGTGAC
>JAOXXN010000471.1:9563574-9581457 GCA_026770055.1 Myrmophylax atrothorax | reverse complement strand
TTTCATAATTTTTTATATATATATATACACACACACACACACACACACACACACACACACACACACACACACACATCTGTTTAAACACCAGTCATTCAGTCTTGTTTCGCTCTAATCCCCCCCAAGGGATCTATTAACAAGAACCTCAGTTACCCCACCTCCAGGGGCTGGTCATAACACTCAAGCAGGGTCATCCTAGAGCACATTACACAGGATTGCATCCAGATAGTTCTTGAATAGCTCCAGTGAGAGAGACTCCACAACCTCTCTGAGCAATCTGTTCCAGTGCATCCTCACACGCAGGTGAAAGAAGTTCTTCCTCATATTTAGGTAGAACTTCTTTTGCCCCTTGTCCTATTGCTTGGCACCACTGAGAAGAGCCTTCCTTGATCCTCTTGGTACCCTCCCTTCAGATACTTATGGACATTGATGAGGTGCCCTCTGTTATCTCTTCTCAAGGCTGAACAGGCCCAGGTCCCTCAGCCTTTCTCTCTGTAAGAGAGAGGCTCCAGTCCCCTAATCATCTTTGTTGTCCTCTGCTGGACCTGCTCCAGGTGTTCCATGTCTCTTGTGCTGAGGAGTCCAGAAATGGACACAGCACTCCAGATGTGCCTCCCCAGGGCTGAGTAGAAAGGCAGGATCACCTTCTGTGACCTGCTGGCAATGCTCTGGGAAGCAGATCATTGCCAGCCCCTCTGCCTGTGCTAAGCTGCAGCCTGACTGCTCTGCTGCTGCCATTTACAGTAAATAAGCAAGTTCATCCCTGACAGAGAGGACACTTGGGTCAAAAGTGATTGATGTATCTCACAATAAGAAGGGAAGTATGGCATTTATTTAACAATCTGTGACTTCACCAAGGACACCAGCCTAGGAGAGAGGTGAGATGTAGACATCAAGTTTAAGCAATGCCCACCAGCAACATTTTTTTAAAGAGTTTAAATCCTACACTGAAAAGCAAATGTAGATTTCAGTAGCTGAGAGAACTGCTACCCACTGGTGGTTCTCTTGCCTGCAAACTGATAGCTGAGCCAGGATTCCTCAGGTTTGGATCAGATACCTAATAATAGCCATTGAGAATCCTCCTCTTTGCACTGTTACACGTGCCTCTGGCCACTTGGGGCTCCTGCCTGCACAAATTAAAAATGATGCTGGGATCCTACAGAGCAACTGCCATGTGGTTGAAGGATAGTGCTTTGAGCAGCCTGTTATTACTAATATAAAAACAATAGGCTAAATCAAATTTTAAAAAATCAATACATCCTGAGTTCAGAGCAACTTCAGTTACAGTCCCCATCTTAGTTTTTGTCATTCCCTTTCCCCCCTCCCTTGGACCAATCACTAAGATTGTAGAGATATTCCTCCAGCCTCTAGTCCTCCTCTGAGACAAGATGACTTTGTTTATGCTGTCAAATAATTCATTCTGTCACAGAAGAGGAATACTTTTGTTCCAGTGTGACAGTAAGATCAAAGGGACGTGAGAAGGTTTTGCCACCCTTGAGTTGCTATTGCCCCTTGTACAGAATTGCTCCTTTTTTCAGCCAGAATGTAAAACATGTTTGTCTGAGGAGAAGGAGCCTAAGCAAGCATATTTCTATAGCCCATTGATCAAAGAAGTAGAGAAATGCTAATCCTAGTGAGAGAGGCTCTGATTAAGGCTCTGGCTAGTGTGCTAACAGGTGAGTTAAAACAGCTGTTCAGCAGGATCTGCCAACAGCTCATTTAACTGATTTTGATCTGGGTTATGCCAAGAGAGCCAAAGTGGATTATAATTAGATTTGAGCTCTTCAACAGCTTTTAACTTCTTTCAGCAGCCAAGACTTTAAATGGCAGAATCGACACACCATCTAGTGGCTGTGGGAATTCCTAGTCACTAGATTATTGTACTCTGCTCATTTTAAACTGACACTCCCAACACTTTGCTACTGAATTTGTCTCTCAATACTGCCAACAGCCACTGTAGTTCCTGTTTTGCTGGCCGTGAGGCAGGTAGAACCTCCTTCAGCGGGATGGTCCATGCTGGAACACAGCTGGCCCCTGAAACAATGGACTTACAATAAATAACCTTCTGAGAGTTTAAATTTTGTTCCAGATGTGGTCAACATCTGGGTACAGATAGTAAAGTTCTGTTCACTGAAAGAGTAAAGTACTCTTTGCTTAAAAGAATGCAGAGTTCTTCCGGGGGTGAAAATAAAATCCTGAATGCAGTTAATGAAGCTCCTCATTCACTTAAGGTTTCTTGGTGGTACTCAGTATTTGCCCACTCTTCTTGCAGCAGCTTGCCTTAGCTTGAGCTAGTAAAGGTACATGTGGGAGTTTGGTCTATTTTGAACTTTCTTCTTACTCCAGTCATAAGACTTTGGCATCAGGATTAACAAATCAGTAAGATTTGACACAAGGTGACTTCACCCACCTCAGACATTCCTCCTTCCCTCAGTAAAGCTGTCCTTCTAGAGCAGAACTTTTGGAAGAAGGTGGCTTCCCATCAAGAGGAAAGCAGTCATTGCCTCTTTTCTGCACTTCATTTCCAATTTGACTCTTGGAAGGGTTGATCTCAAGAGAACTCTGGAGAGTCTTGGCTTAAGTCACTTTCATGTGAGCTATTTCAGTGTGATACTCAGAATTTCATCACTTCTGTTATACTTGTAGGGATAAAGATGCTGATTAAATCCTTACATTTCATCCAGCATAGACTATTTTTGGATGTTCCTTTTCCTTTCTAATATATTTTGAGACCAGCAAATATAATTAAATTTATTTATAGTAACAGAATAAACTAAAAATGCTTCTTGCTACGGAAGCATTTGAAAAAGCTTTTGCTTTTCTTATTTGCAAGAATAAGTACTTTTAATGTGCTCTTCAGATGTGCTCAGTAAATGAACACACAAGAACCCAAGTTCACAGAAGTTTTTATTTAGCAGATGTAGAAGCTTCTAAGAGAGAAGATTCTGAAAATAGTTCCAAGTCTCTGGACTTGCTTAGCATTTCAAGAATAGTTATTTCTGTCTTCCTTTTGAAGGCATATTTTAACATGTTAGTCCCATGAAAATGCAGACAGTTCAATATCTAAAAATTATGTCTACTATGTTTTAAGTTAAGGAACAAATTAGGGGGAAAAGTGGGAATCTAAGGCTGTGTTGTGTTGCTTGTTATTTTCTAAAGAGATCAAAAAGTTTCCAGGTGTGTCCTAGTAATTTAACGACAGGTAGTTAAAAAATGCTTTTAAAGTTTCTGCAGAGATCCTGTACCTCTGAGTGCTTGTGGGGGTTTTGTCCTTTGGTGTGAGGCCCCACGTTCTCAATGTTTGCAGGAAAAAGTCCCGTGGTTTTGGAAGGAAATGTTCTACTCTTGCAACGCTTGATTCTGCCAGGCTAAGAAGACTTTGACCTCCCACTAACACATTTATTTATGATACAATACAGATAGCAGAAATGTTGGAGGCATCAAGGCGAGCTTTTTAAGGGATAGGATTCAAGGACACCATGTCAGACTGAAAAAGCAAGTTGAAATCATGAAGTCAGATGTTCCATCTATCCTTGCATTGAAGTCTTGACACAGCTGCTTTTACAACCAGTTAGCAGAATGTGACTTTCTTGTTCACTTCCATGCCCTTGTCCTTGTCAAAAATATAAACTAAAAAGCTTTAAGAAAATTATAAGAAATAAAAGCTTTCCCATTTCTATCTTGCCCTTGGATTTAATCCTCATTATGTGCCTGATGAGAGACTGGGGCTCTAATGTGGGGATCAGTGAGTGTTTTAGGTTGTCTGGGTGATAATTGGGCCTCATCCACAGGATGTGATGTGATATGTGATGATACATATCATAGTATTTGTCTGACACAAATGCAAATCCTCTGCATGAGAACCCTCTGCCAAACATGGGCAAAGAAACTCTGGACCCTTAGTGCCAAAGGCAGCACCCTCAGCTTCATGAGTGGTAGTTTAATAGGAGCATCCACTCCACAGGAGCAGCTGTGGGACTGCATCCAGTGCTTGAAATGCTGCTTGGCCCTTTGGGGCTGTACAAGTTGTGCAGCCCTTGGATGGCAGTGACTGGAACAACGAGCCTTTGGCCTGTCTGGGTAGCTGAGGTGATGACTGAGTGAATTCTGTGTCAAGAGCTTGTCACAGAACCCTGAGCTCTCCACACATCCCAAACCTGTAGCAACACTGCCTGCATGTCCTTGCTCCAGTGCTGGGCATGAACTCTGCCTTTGGCTTATCCAAGGAGGGCGTTAGGAAAAACAGGGAGCATCTTGACAGCAGGCCTGCAGAAGCACTAGTGAGCAGCAAAGCTGCTCTGAAATATTTTGATCTGCCAAGTGTGTGTTAAACCAAAACCATGTCCCTACTTTCTCTCTCCCCGCAGTTGTACATGCTGTGCTGAAGAGCTTCTGCACGTCCCAGAGCAGCACTGCAGAAAGGTTCACTAAATGTCACCAAGCTTCTATATTTACCTGTCTGCACCAAGGCCCCCAATAAACCATTCCAGGCAGCAAATAAATCTGGTTGTGATCTCCCAGTGATTTGCCTGCACGTTGAGACCTTGACTCCCAGGGCTGCTTAATGTGAGAATATATTGTGCATTTTATATTCTGGCAACAGGTTTTTCATCCAGTAGTATGATCTCAGGGTGTGGTTTTGTTACTTGCTTCTGCAAGGATAAGATTTCCTTTTTTCCAGGCTCTTACTTGTCATAGTCCTACTGTGAGTTCAATGAAAACACTGAATAAAAAACCCCTGTCATTGTTTAACCCCAGCCAGCAATCAAGTACAAGGGTTTTTTACTGCATTCAGAGTATATTGAATAAATAAATATAACTACTGCTTGTATTTATTCCAGTGGTTTCCATCTTTCTTTTACCTCTTCTTAACACTTGGCAACAGCTGGTACCTCAGCCTGGCACTGAGATGAGTTTGCTTCCTCAGTTTCAACCCAGTTGCTGCCCAAGGCTTTTCCTCCATTTAAGTATTTAAGTAAATTTAGGTCCAGATACATTGTTCATAGTATGCACACAATCTCTGTACCTGTCTATAATTTATAAAAGGCAGGAAGGCAATCAAGCCAGACTTGGTATGCTCAAGTTGTTCTTTCGTGATTTTATCTGAAAACCAGTGTCTCACACCCCTTTGTGCTCTCTGCTGCTGGAGATTTTCCCTTCCTGGCACACACGGCCTTGGGCAGTTATTTCAGCTCCCCTCTGTCAAGGGCATCACCCCCAGGAGGCAGAAATCCAGCAACCTCAGCAGCAGAGGGAGTTGTGGGGATAAGAGATCAGCCCCTGTCACCTAAACTCTTCTCTGGTCTGTGGGGCATTCCCAGCTCGCTCTCCACGGTTTTGACTGCAGTGCAGAACATGCAAAAAAACTATGAGAAAAGACAGTGGCGATGAGAGAGCTGAACAAGACTTGGACTCCCCCACCTCCCCGATTCCTTGGGGCCAGAAGGATAGAGTGGGTTTACCCAGTTTGAAAGTGCTCAGGGGTCAGTCACCCGAGCCAGACGATGTAAAAAAAAAAGGGTGTTGTTTGCCTAAGAGTGAGAGGAGCTAAAAATTGAGTCTTCACTATCCCCATTTACTTTCTGTATTTTAGTTTGGAGCATGAGGGAATTTGGGAAGGAGGCGATAGGCACTGTCCCCTACCCTGTGTGGCATGGAGAGGATTCAGGTGGGTGAGGTGCCTCTCAGGACAGCCTGTGCTGCTCCTGTATAGTGACATCTTAGCCAGCTTTGCCAAAAAGCATAAAAATCTACTTGAAAAGGGGTAATCGTCCTCCACCATCAGGAACCTGCAACATCAAACAGAATGTAAAGCACATGGTGAAAGATGCTCACCAGAGGACATTCAAAAGCACAAAAAAGTTCACTCTTCAATAAAGCAAAGACTGGTTTTTTGCAACTCAAACAGTTACATTTCATTAAGACATTTATTGATACTCCAAGGGAAGTGAGATGTAGAGTTATGAACATTTGGTGACTCCTGTGAAGAAAAGGGGTGTGAAATGCATGATGTAAACAGCCAGAAGCCAACATTTTCCTAAAACTTTATAAAAATGCTTGAAGATTATAAAGATAACTTCAAGAAGAAATAGCAGATAATTAATAAAAGCAGTTTAATATATAATGAGGAGTGTCTGGTTTAAAGTTTCTTATTTTTGCAATAAAATCATAGAAAATATATGCAGTGGGACAGAGCTGTTCCTGCTCTCAGGGGTGGGTAGACATCACTATAGTGCTCTGGAGCCCTGACTCTGGAGCCCTGGCTGTTGGTTTTGAGTTCAGGAGAAAATGCCAGACACTGAAAAAGCCCTGAGAAACCCACAATTTGCACTTGCCATGGAAATGCATGATCCACTCAACAGCCACATCATTGCTCACAATTTACTTTCCCCTTAATAAAGAACATTTACACATCCCTTGGGTTCACTGCACGAAGGCAAGATGGGAATAAAGTAATAGCAGAGTCCAGTTTTGGAGTACTGCAATGGCTTCATCTGTAGCACAGGTGAGGCAGAGACCAAGGGTGAGTCCTCCTTGCCTGCTCCACAACAGCCTAGGTAGGCACTGCAGAAGTCATGCAATCCACAATGAGAACATTACTTTTGTACATATTCTTATTTTTTAAAAAAGGGTTCAGAACTCTGAAAAGCTTTATTGCTTTTCCAACAGTACAATGAGTTAACAGTTGGGTTTTGGTTTTAGAGCACTATTTATCCACCTCCAGTAGGACCTAGAGGGGTTTGATAGCTGCAGGAAGGCAATTAGCAGGCCCCCCTGCAGCATTTTGAGGGACAGAGGACTGCAGAGAGATGTCTTTCTGCTACTGCACATGGGACCTTCAGAACAGTTCCAGAAGCATAATGAATGACAAGGCAGGAAGAACCTTTATACCTGATGGAGTGGAGGGATACTAATGAAAAGTCAGAACTGATTTATGCAGATAAAATAATGTATGAACTGCCAGGTGACCTTGGCTCCTCATAAATCTTCTGCACTTCAAGTCCTCTTGTAGACAATGACGAGGTGCTGTTTCCAGAATTGGAAGAGTGAAGTTTCCAAGTATTAAAAATCCAAGGCAGGTGGTTTCCCAGCAGGAATGCCCCTTCCCTCCCACAGAAGAACAATGAAGTTACTGAGGACATGGATAAGGAAGTGATGTTATTTTTTAGGGCGTGCTGTTTTTCAAAAGGAATCCTTACTGCAACAAGCCTCCCCTCTCCCATTCAAAAAGGTGCGTGTGAAGATATTGCTGTAATCACTTCAGTATCACACCCACCTTCCCCACAGGCACCCACAACCAAACACAGACCCTGCAAGGGTTTGAGCCCTTGTTCTCACTGCAAACAGTGTTAATCAGAGCTGTTGTTCATTACACACAGTTGTTAACCAACATTTTTTTCCAGGTAACCCTAACTGTCACGTCCACAACACACTATAGGCCCAGTACTGCTGTGTCAGCAGTCTGCTGGCTACTTTAGCTCCAGTTTGTCAGCATTACCATATTATTTTGCCTGATAAATGACTAAATCACAAGACATAAAGGGACACTGAGTCAGGAAAACTGGCATCAGGAGGGCTTATGTGTGCAGAAGAAAAGGCTACATTTTAATATTTCATTGTCAAAAACTGTACCTGAGGAAAACAGGAAATGCTTCTTCATTCAGCTTGCTTCTGAACAACCTTTTATTCAAAGCCCCAGGCTCTTTGTAGCCTGAAAGAGCAAAGAATCCTTTTCTTTGTACCTACAAATACTTTCTAGGCTAGGACAGACAGCTCCCTGCCAAGGTGGGTTTTGTGCAGCCTGACTCCAAACAACCCATTGGCACGGAAAGAGACAGTAAGGAATTAAGGGAATGGCTCAAGGGATCATTTACTACACAGCTGGTGGGCATATAAGGGGGACGCTGAACCCTACAAGGAAACACTAGTACTCATTTACAAACAGAACTCAGCATTTTTATTCTTTGATTGACTTCCTGCCAGTTTTGATATTTGCTACCATCAGAGAAGAGCGTAAAAACACAGTACAACATTGTCAACCAGTTAGGAAGGCCGGAAGGGAAAGCAAATCCCAGTACAATAGCAAGTGACTTGGTGGAGTTTATAATTTTGTTTTGAACAGATCAGAAATGAAGCAATAAATATGCTGCTGCACTGGACTAACAACAGGACTTTCACTAAGTTCATGGTTTATTGCATTACAGTTTAAAACTAAATGTTATCCATCATCATACATTCACCCACCAGGTAAATGACACTTTTTCATTTATTATATGCTAAATGGCTAAAATTATGCAGTAGCTGAACTAGACTAGGACTAGTAGAGGTAGATATTGAATGGGCAGTGCCAGGCAGAAATATTTTGTAAAAGTACTTTTGTGTCTTTTGTTACAAACAGTTAACAGGTGGAACACTTCAATTAAAACAAACACCTTAGGGAAGCTGTTCTAAGATGCTTTGGGGTTTTAAGTAATATTTCTCTTGCAATATTCTTACAAACCCTTTGATGTGATCCCTCAAACTGGACACTCTTTGTCCTCCAAATTTTCTGCCACAATTTATGTGAAGACTAACATATAAAGCTAGAATCTTTGTGAACATAGTACTGTTTGCTTGTATCACTCTAAAACACATTTACAGCTTCCTTGGCATGGGAAGACTGCATTTATAGTATTTACAGCTTCAGTCCTCTCTCTAGTAATAAAAAAACTATTTTATATTTAATCTAAAATGGAATTTCTATTATGCCACCTCCTTATAACATAATTCAGTCTCCTTTTGCTGAGCTGCTTTATCAGTTGCTCCTTGCCATTCTCACTGCTGGCTGTATGTACGTTCCTGGGAAGAAGAGCCTCTGCCTGACACAGCCATTTAAAACTGGTGTTTACATGTAGACTGCAGCCTTAATTTCCAGGAAATATAATAACAGCATGACCACAGGTTTTGTAAAAGTGTATGTCCTTTGCTCCTCACATCCCAGAACAGTTCACAACTGGAATGCTCCTGGAAGCAAGTCTTTCCCCAAGCTCAGCAACCATCTTCCTCCATCTGGAATTTCAGTTTTCATTAATGAGCTTACAGACTGCTCAATTCAATTACTGATAGACTACTTATACTACATTTGCACAATTTTCCTTCACAGAATCCCAAAGCAGTTATGTTTACCACACAAGCATAACTCTTACTTTCACATAGTTCAAGCTATTTTACATTACCACTTAGATCCAAATGGCATTTTTTTAAAGCAAAATTCCTTAGGGAAAAATAAAATTCAAAGCCAGCTAGCTACCCTGTACAGAACACTTAGAAACTAACAGCCAAAGCAATCAAAAAAAGGGAAAAATAAAATTTTAGTTGGGGTATATTGAGCTGGGTTATGGTATGGAGTGGTTTTGTTGGCATGAGTAGCACATGTTCAAAGCCTGTTCACATGTTCGAAGTACAACTGTGGTGACAGGATGTGAGCACTGCAGGGATGATGGCACCGTTGCTCCAACCCTCAAAGGCATCACAATAGACAAAGATCTTAAGTTTTCTTATTTGGACTTGCTCATGTGCTGGTGAAATTCCATTCACACCTCTGGCTTCTCAGGCCTGATCTTGCCCAACTCTTATCTGTATTTTCTTCTAGGAAGACACTGACAACTCAAACTGGCTGAAAGAAGGTGCTGCACCAGCTTTCAGGGTCTGCTGTTATGGCTGCAGCACCTCCAGACCTGGCAAAACCAAATGCTAAAGGAAGATTTAACAGGCTAACTATACACACCTCATCTAGCCCTAGAGAGCCCCCTGGGAGACCTGGAATTTTTTCCCCACGCTAAGGGGAAAAACTGAGTGACAAACTTCCTTCTGTGCCCTGGCTGACACAGCACACACGGGGATGTGACTCCTCCCCTATGAATACGGAAGTACTAATACCTCTCCTGAAAAATAGCTCATAAATACAGAAGAATAGAGAAGCTTTTAAGGCATTTAAGATGCAAAGAAATGAGTTACTGAAGAGATAACTTTGAGACAATTTTACCTGTTTGTTCACATGTATGCCTGTATGCTCTGGTCTCCACATCGAAGAAGCAAGTACCTCACCCACCATCGTGGGGAAAACAACCACTTTCAGTTACTAATAATTTAGGCACACTTCTGACTCTGGCATTGCTTCAACATACCTTTGCACCACCTGCACTCTCTTATCTAGGGTAAATTTGTTGCTTGACCTTTCCCCATCACCAGGAGATACCCAGGCATCTGTCAACACCTGTGGCTCCACTGATGCCAAAAGCATCCTTCTCCAGTGAAAATCATGAAGAACCAAACCAAATCGTGCCAGGAGCAAGCCAAGGCTCTGACCATGACTGCAATCCCTGCTCACCTGCTTTGTCAGCCAAGCACCAATGGTGACAATTTTGGATCTCGGCACGCAAAGGAAATGGCTCTCAGTGCAGCACAACACTCTGTGCTACCACTTCACATGACTCATTGCATTGGCTTGTAACTTCATTTCCAGCTCTTAAAAACTCCTTCTCAGTAGTTAGCCTTGCATGTAACAGGAGAGACATGAGGGAATAACAATTCCTTTGCCAATTAAAGAACCTTTGTCTTTAGGTGAACTCTAGGCTTAGTTTCCTTTCCTGGGATTGCAGTCTTCTGCAAGAGGATGAGGAACCTTGTTAATCCAAAAGCATCATCTCTGAAGCACTAATGGATGGCTTTCAGCAAGATTATGAAGAAGTATCTTTGGGGAAATCACAACAGATGTGTAGATGGAGGCTTCTGGAAGGCCCACTGAAACATCCTTTTTCACATTTGCATAATGACAGATAACATGTAACTTCTTGATTTTAGTTCATCCATTTCAATGCCAAAACAGGTAGTAAAAAGGTAAAAGAAATAATCTCATTTATAGGCAGCACCCAAAAAACAGTATTTGGAAAAACAGAATTTGCTTGGTGCAATTCACAATCTGTTAAAGAGTGAACACTCATCTGCCTCCAGCTAAGCTTTAGAAGCCAAGAAAACGGCAGCAATACTCAGAGGAAAGGCCAAAAGCTCATAGCTTGTGTAGGCAAGACTGGACCATCTTCAGTAGTTGCAGAAGACATGCAGTCCAAGTATCTCAGGCTGCAGAAACAACTGAGATTAAGACATATGTACCAGAGTCAAGTAAAGGCTCTGTAGGTATTCTAGTCCCTAAAAGCCCAGCGGGTTAAATATACAAATACAGCAACACAACTTACATTTCTGACAGGAACTACACTGCAAACATACACAAGGATAGTCTAACCATGAAAAGAAAGCAGAGATGGATATACAACAAAAATCTGCTTCTGACAGTTAAAAAACTACAAACCCTAGGAAATCTTCCAGGATTTCTGAACTGTACATGTCAATCACTGACTTCCATGATGTGGAAGAGGAAGGCTGTATATCCACATGACAGATATTCTGTAACTCAACTCCTGCAGCAAAAAAGGCACTCACTTTGTAAGCTGTAGTTTATTTCTGCTCTGTTTTATATGAAGAACCTACAAAAGAAAACATTTGAGCACTTATCTATATTATTAACACAGTAGACTCATAGACTGAAGCTTGACTTGGAAAACAAAATTCAACCTAGCACTGGTGGAACTTAAAAGCCAAGTAGCAAAGCATTCTGTTATAGGACTTCCCAGACATTCAGTATTTACATATAAAGTATTTGCACTTTATACTTGATGACCACCCATCAGCAGTGACATTGTTAGCGTGACTGGACACCACAGTAAGCCAACCCTGAGCTGCATTCCAGCAAACCCATTCATTTCCAAAGTACAACATAGATTGGTTTAAATATTCACACAATTGTTTTTCAAAACGTTTTATTGCATTATATTTGGTACCTTATGTCTGACAAAGGAAATTACATCTGTAACTGCAGGAATAAGAAGCTGGTCTGTTATTGAAAAAAAATTTTGGGCCCCTTAAAAGTTACAAAGTCTTGGGCTTGCCTGAAACAACTGAGCAAGAAATATATTCTTAGAAATGTAGGGCTTCAAGTATTACAAACCTGTGACACTGTGGAAAAGTTCCAGAGGTATCTAAACTGCAGCACTTTTTTATTTTTTTTTCTGCATAACATGAACAAGGCCTGCTGAGGTTTTAATCTATTAGTCTCTTGATCAGTCAAAATGGTTTTCAGGAGTTTTCCTCTTTGCAACTTCAAGCCATAGTATGTTCTCATTTTGTTTTCACTCTACGTGAAAAATGCATGCGATCTTTCTAATTAGTTGGTGCCACATCACAGTGCATAATTTTATTTGGTTCTTGCATTACAGTTTTAAAGTTTGGCCAACCCACACTGATAGGTTCATCTCCAGAACAGCAACCTTGATTCTCCCCTCCCCTCCCCAACCCGCAAGTTTAATTCCATAAGAGACCGTTTTAACTGGTTCCTTCTGTTAAAAACTGTGGTGCAAGAACACCAAACTGATCGTGTACAGTGAGTTTCAGAGACACAACAAGCTTGTTGAACACACTATGTTTCTTAATTCTGCTTGATATCCAATGTCCAAGCACCCTCAACATAACGTGTATGTTGCAGGTTTCTCTGTATATTCTGATTCACATTGCATACTTCCTATGGACACAATCATCCCCCGTATCAAAATCAGTCAGATGCTAAAGCCCCATCAACTCTTTGTGCTCAGTGAAAGAATCCAGTGCTAAAACAGCAGTTTTGCTGTCTGAGATAACAGTAATCTCACAAGACAAATTTAAAGTTAATATTTCTGCCACACACCTGCTCTGAGGGCCACACCCCTCCAGGTCTCATATAAATTAGTTTAAAAACATGGGTGGGTGGGTAGGTAAGGAGAAGGGTTGTGTTTTTTTCTTTTTTTTTTCAATTTTAGCAGCTTTTAATTTTTAAGAAACCGAACAACCTATAACCAGTAATATGTTAGATATTTTATATATATACTTTGTCAGCAGGATAAAAAAAAAAGTAAAACTATTTGAAGGCAACGGGGTTTTTTTTTTCCTTCTGTTCTTTGTGTAAGTTAGAACAATTCAGCAGGTGCGTGACAAAAATATTATACACCAGATATGGTCCAACGTCATTTTTTTCCAATAAAGTTGTTCATATTTCATTGGCCAGTTCTTCAGGTTCTGCAGAGCTATCTCCATTAACTGTGATCTTCATATCCTCTTCATATCCAGGGGGCATGAAAGCCAAAGCATAAGGGAAAAGCTTATGACAATTTGCTCTGTAAGTTTCAGATGCTTCTTTACAGTCTCCAAGGCTACCGTCACATAAAGCTTCTAATACCTCCATACAAGTCTAATTAAAGAGAGAAATAAAGAAGTGTTATGTTTTTTTAAACATTCAGCTGAACACTCACAAACCAGAAACACAGTATTACAAAGAAAACAAACTCCAAGTATCACTTGCAGGTTTCAAACGGAGGTTTTGCTGTCTGAGATAACAGCAATCTCACAGGACAAAGTCAGTATTTCAGCCACACACCTACTCTGAGGGCTACACACCTCTGCTCAACAACAAGTGACATTTTAATTAGACACAGCATGAGATGCCAGTGTAGTCTGATTTAAAATAATGCAATTTGCAAAAGGAGCTGAAAACCAGCTATAAATTTTGACCGAAAAATTAAAGTACTCATTTGTCACCTATTCCTTATTTTCCTAAAAAAATTTGTTCTTACTACATGGCAACCAAAAAAATCCTTCAGTCTTGGGATACACTGACTATTGTTTTCAAATAAAACAATGAATACAGAACATATACTATCATCTCCTAGTAATGATTTTTGTGAACTGTGGAATTTAACTTGGATATTAAAACAGCATTAGCTGAATAACCATAAATAGATGTGAAAACAATTCTGGTTGGGAACCCCCCCCTCATTTTTACATTTAAGGATATATGACTTACTGAAGTACATCTGTAACTAGTGAATTAAATCAAATTACTCTGATATTATCACATCCTTCAGATATATGCAGTTTTCTATCCAGTTTTGTTCATAATTTAGAAGAGAAAAAGGAAAATTCCTGTGGGTTTTTTTTCAACCTGAATTCCAAACTTGAGAAAGCAACCTACTGAGCCTCACTAAAGCCTGGCAGCATTTAATATCTGCCTGTGTTGTGTGTGCAAGCATTAGCATAGCAAGTCAGGCTTTTCCCACTCCTCTGACATTTGGTATAGCTTTTATTTCTTCTGTGTATTGAGATTAACTGCTCTGTCCTTCTGCTGTGGGGTTATAAAGTTCTCTTCAACGACCCCTTTTCCTCACATCTGCTCTTTACTAAAATGAAATGTAATAAATTTGATCTCTTTGCACACAGAAATGCCTTTCAACAAATGCTTAGACTCCTTTAGATTCTCAATTTTTAGGGCCCTTTCAATTCGCCATCTAAAAGTTCAGAACTCCAACTCTTACTTTATATTAGCACTCAGAATTCAAGTATCAGCTTTATCCCATGTTTATACACAGCTGAGTTGGCAAATGCTTCTAGTCCTTCCAAGTTAACACCTCCACGACGACCAGGCATTTTTAATTACATTTTAATCCTTCCCCAGATTCCCAAAAACCAGCAAAAATAAGACTCTTGAAGGCAAATTAATTTTCATTCTCTAAATCTACTGAGAGCTTAAGCTCTTTGAGACCACTCAAACAGTAAGAAAAAAAATCCTAACCCAAAAAATAACACTTAAACAACACAAGTTTAGCAAAACTGCTAAATATGTATTTAGGATATAAAAGACATGAGTTTCTGTCCCATACCACACCAATTGGAGTAGAGAAAGAATCTGAACTCTTTAACATCCTAAAAAATGTATATAAATCATGGGAATTTGTCTGCTATTGTCTCTTTTTCCCTCTCTGTCTGGTCCAAAAATTCTACTATGAACTTAAAATCCTTCACCATTAAAGCTCTATTGAACCCAGTGTATTTCCCAAGAGATCTTTTTTTTGGAAAATGCCAATTTTTGCTCAGAGAAGAATAATTTTACAGTAAAGTTCACCAATTTTACTTGCAACAGATCTAAAAGATTCTTGAGTGCAGAGACATAAAGAGGAAAATAAAGAAGTATTTTCATAGCCTGCCAAGGAATCTCTCTAATAAGATGGGCTGGATTCTCTCACAGTGATGTCAAAGGAAACTGTTTGTCTGAGATACAGGAACAGTTTATAAAAAAAAGAGAAAGGACATTTTCTTTCTTCTCTGTCAGGTAAGGTTCTTTGTCAGGTAAGTATGCAGTCATAGGAAGAAAAAAAGACCATGTTCAGTAATTCTTTATAAGAAACATAAGAAAATTACTTTTTTAAAACATAAGAAAATTACTTTTTTAAAACATAAGAAAATTACTTTTTTAAAATACTGTAAATTGCAAGTCAGAACCAACAGTGTTCCCAGATGAAGGAGGGGCAGCGGTACAGGGAGATTATCCCATGACCACCAGAATGGAGCAAAGATGCAGAATTTGGTAAGCTTTTCATACTACGGCAAAAATGTGCTCATGCACCTTTTATTAAACTTAAGGTACTTCCCACAGCTTGTAGGAAGTTGACTATGGAAAGCCTTCCCAGTCTGGGCCACTCCTAAGTCAATCCTTCTCTTGTGAACAGTTGCCTGTGTGATGGCCAAAGCTCACACAGACTACTGTCTTTTCATACTGGGGAGCTTTAGCATCTTTTGCCATGTGAATTATCTTGTATGTAATAAGTGTTCCCATTACCTGTGGCAATAACATGGTTTCTGCTGCTGCTATTTTCATGTTTTCACAAAACTAAATTAATTTAAACATGAGAAAAGGACGTTAAACATTTAAATTCAGATGAACCTGACACCCCTCTCTCACAACTCAACCTCCTTACCATAAGGCACATGAGTAAATTCCAGTTTCCTCCTACCTCCAAAATTTGCATAAAGCTCCCACAGACACACCAGAAATTGTTTAGAACTTATAAATATGTTACCTGAAGATTTCTGTTAATAAGGGATTCATCCAGAGTCATTGCCAGCTCCACTGCCCTTTTCTGACTGGAAGGATCTAAATAGTACATCATTTTGGCAGCTACAGGAGGAAAAATAAGACTCATCACCCAGTGGATGACCAAAAATGCCTTATATACAAACATAAAATAGATCTAATATGACCAAGAGGAGGACTGAACTCTCCCGCAGTAGTTTGAAACGGAACCCCTTGGAACATAAAGCCTGACACCTACTCTGGTAGACAGAGCACTAAAACAAACACTCAACAGACATCAGGAATTATAACAGACAGGGCAGAGATTCAAATATTTGTACTTCAGCAGCACAAAGAAAATTAAAGGAAACCACAGACAACCTGGCAGTCATGTTGTCAGAAAAACACAAACCCAGTGAAGAACAACGTCCTGAGGAAAGAGTGACTGTTACATCACTGGGGCTGACACTGAGATACCACTGCCAGGCAACCACAGAAAATACAGAAGTAGGGCAGGCAGAACAAGGATAAAGGCAAAATACCTGATAACCTATGTGGCAGTGAGTCATAGTTCTTTTTAAGGAAAGCTTCATTGAAGTTCTTTGGATTAGTTGCTCCAAAAAGCCGATTCATTTCTTGGTTTAACACTGTTCTAACAGCATCAGGCAGATCCTTACTTTCAGATACTGCTCAATTGGAAAAGAGAAGTTAATTGTCGTAGGCACAGGTAATCACAGTAAAATACATTTCATGAGTTTATTTTGGTATTTTTCATGTTCACATTATTAATACAATTGGAAAGTATCTCAAAGGAAGATGAATGAAATTTGAAAAGGTAAATAACTGAATCTGGTTGGAAAAAGCTTAACTGTGACAGTTTTCTGATGTTTAGAAAAAGCCAAAGGTTTTTTACACAAATACAGTCTCTCCCTTACCAATTAAAATCTATTAGGCTCAAAGATTGTCATACAAGCCTGTTCTGTATCTAGTTTGTAGCCACCATCAGAAAAGAGTGACCTTTGGAGCAAGGAGAGAGAATCCTTCCATCCAAGCTTTTATCAACAAAGGATAGAATTCTAAGCCTT
This sequence comes from Myrmophylax atrothorax, assembly GCA_026770055.1. Lineage (NCBI taxonomy): Eukaryota > Metazoa > Chordata > Aves > Passeriformes > Thamnophilidae > Myrmophylax > Myrmophylax atrothorax. Next base: position 9,564,402 of record JAOXXN010000471.1, on the reverse strand, counting down.
CTCCTCGCATGCTGACATAGGTTGCCAGAAGAAAAGCAGGTTCCTCACTCTACAGTTTCCATTTCTTCACTTCCTCCAGTCTTTCAGGCTTCACCATACAACTCACAGTCCTGACAAGACTTACTAATACTTGAGTAACTCCTAAATCCAGCTGCAATCATAATAAACATGCTTAATTTTAGCGTGTATCAGTAGCATAAAAAGCTTTCTAATATGTGTATTAATTTGGAATTAATTGTGATAACAGTCTCTAAATGAAAAATCCATGACTGTATGTGGGTTCAGCATCACCTGGAAGTGTGTACACATAAAGTCCTACCAAACAGAAACATACCACTGCTGAAGAGATGAATCATACACTCGTGAAGCCAAGGATGACTAGAATCAATAGCAAAGGCTCTTTTCACAGACTGAAGCATCAGAAGGAATTTCTCTGGAAAAGAAAAACCAAAAAGTGTTGGCAAATTTAAAAAACGTGTGGTGGGAACTCACTAAATTGTGTTGCGGGTGTATTCAGCATTTGAAGTTACAGTAATCACAAGAAATTAAAGCTGAGTGTACTGCAACAGCTATTTTTAGTAACATGAGTGTATTTAACCAGTGAAGTAAATGGATAATTGACAAGTGTACAAACTGTGGTCTATCACAGACTGCTCATGGCTGGGGTGTCAGTTCAATAAAAAAATCTGTGTGTCTTGACAGTGACTGGTTCCTCACATCTCATGAATCTCAAAAATCTCAAACTATTCTAAGCTGGAAGGGACCCACAAGGATCATCAAGTCCAACTCTTAAGTCAATGGCCCACACAGGGGATTGAACCCATGACC
>JAOXXN010000471.1:9549015-9563474 GCA_026770055.1 Myrmophylax atrothorax | reverse complement strand
CACAAGGATCATCAAGTCCAACTCTTAAGTCAATGGCCCACACAGGGGATTGAACCCATGACCTTGGCATTGTTACAACCAAGGTTTAACCAACTGAGCTAATCTCAGGGAACAAATTTTTGTTTAAGTTCTAATACACACCTCTATGAAATTGCTTGCTTTCATTAGTTTTCTCACCTACCTTTTCGAAAATAAATCTCAAAGGCAAAAAGATGCGTCTCTATTTTGTTCTTCACTAAATTCTTCAGGGGTGTTAAAAATTTAATGGCTTCTTCCAAAGGTGCTTCGACCTACAGATTCAAGGAAGTGACACACAACTAAGTCAAAGTTTAAACCAAGGGACTCTACAACAACACAAATTAGCTATTGCTGAGTCACATCAGCGTTACTCTCCTAGGGCAGTGCATAAGATGCTTAGAACCAATTCTGTTACAAATTTTGCTTATTTCACTCAATATTACTGTCTTAACACAGAATAAAAAGTCTAATATTAAATTTGCTTTGTGATGGTTACAAATCATATTTTCCCACAGAGATGTAAGTCTTTGCCTTCTATCACACATCAGTAGTGAACACAGCTGGAGCCAAACCTGCTCTGAAAGGGACAGCAGGGCTGCCTACGACAACCTACACACGTGGGCCTGAGGTGTTGGCAAATGACTAATAAATGACCATGACATTCTGCTGATGTGGTTCTTCAGACAGATTCCTGAGAGCTGCCAGGTCATGGTGACATTCCCAGCCAAGATACCAACAGCAAGCTTGAAGCAACCAAATGTTGACCAAGGTCTCCTGGTCTTAGTGTAATCAATCAAATGGGCAGCTCTAACAACAAATTAATTCTGTGCAAGGATTCTTTATAGACTCAGGATTACTCGATGTCAGTTGTCCTTCACGTTTTTGGTTTTATGAACATAAGCTACTCTCTAACACACAAAACTGTTGTGTGCTAATAACAGTTTAGTAAAAGTTGAAGCAATACAATTCATTGCAAATAACTGAGTTGAAGACAAGAATGGACACCTTACTGCTAAACATAAACTGCAGCACATTCCATAAAAATAACTGCATCTTTTCTGTGTGCTGTTGAGTTTACACAGGTCACTGTGCACATAAACTACTGGAACCTACAATAAGCCAGATTTCAAAGCTATGCCTTTAATGCCAAAGCTACACCCCCAAAAAAGTCCAGGGGCAACTGTTTCAGGAAAACTGTTTGCAAGTGACCAACTATATCAGAAATGGTCTTCTGGCACCAGGTACCACCTGCATTTGGAAGTGTCTGTATCATGATTCTGATACTGATTTTTGAATATATTGTGTAGATATCTATATTTTAAACACATAACTAGATTTGCCAAAGGAATCCATTATACAGCTGTAACTATTCCCTATAATCTGAGGGACTGCTTAGATTTTTCTGGGCTATCCTATGACATCCCTCTACTCCAGAACTCAATTTCAATACACACCACTGAGACCATTTCAATCTTAACTAGCACTGCAATTAGTTCTGCTTCTTGCAACCAGTGAGCTAAACAATAGGAACACCACCAATATTCTTAAATAACTAGTCAAGTTTAAGTCACTTTCTTCCTGGCTACAGAGTAAAGTTCACTGACTCCAAGTATCATCTCAAGTGCAAATAATACTCACTGTATGTGTAATGTGAAAATAATGAATACTGTATCTATCAGAACACAGATTCCATACCACTGTTGCTATGAAGTAATTTCTCTAGTCTCTGTATTTTCCTTACCTTTGTCCCACATTTTTCCACTGTCTTCCTGATCCTTACAGGTATAATTTTTAGCAAAAGAACAGTGTTCTGGGTCACCTCCCCTTTATATATCTCTACAGTTCTTAATCCAGATCTCAGAATCCTTCTCAGTCTAGCCTACTACTATTTACTACTACAGCTTCTTTAACCCTTTTCTCCCCCCTTTCACAACAAATGCAGACAAATCCAGTTAAAGCACTCACTGCTTCAATGTCTCCTCATTCACAGGTTGACTATGCTAAATAAACAAAAAAATATTAGGGGACCTAAGAGCAAATGACAATCACCTTACATACATAATAGAAAGACTTCCATCCGAACAACTAGAAATAGGGTACAATCAACAAGTTAGTGCAATAAACACATGAAAATAATTCCACCTGTAGAAAATCTTTGACTTCAATCGCTGCCTTGGCACAAAGCTGTGATTTCCACAATACTGACAGTGTTATCTAACAGACTGTCCCTAGAAAAGAGTGTTTCTCAACATGCTGCCTTGTGAATAGAAGCCATACCAAAAAATAAACCAGTTATCTGAATGGCTTTCAGTTTTTATCTGTGCTCACTGCAACTTCTGTAGCAATTTCTATGACTTTATTATTACATTAGTAAGCACCTTTGCCAGTTTCTCAGGGATAAGTTCTTCCTTCGGTCCTCCAATTTCTTCATCATCATCATCTTTCTTCTTTTTCTGATTCCTCTGTTGCTTCTCTTTCTCAGCATTCTTCTTCTCCTCCTCCAGCTGTGCTTTCTTCTGCGCTCTTCTCTGCTTATTTCGTAGCTTCTTTAGCTCCTTGTCAGACATATTTGCTGCACACATGCAAAGGGCAAAACCAGATATTTATGTCTAATACCAACAGTCTCCATCAGCTGTCAGACACCATCATCTTCTTTAAACCATACCTACTAACAAGCAGTGCTGCCATTAGCTTTGTAAAAGCTCACTTACTACCAATAATTACTTTACAGTCTATGCTGCTGCTTCACAACTCAAAAATTCCTTAGTGGAATCAGGGAATAGGAATGAGAACAGCAGCATAACATGCTGAAGGGAGATAAAGTAAACACTGCATGACTTGACAAATTCGGCGCCAGGAGTAAAAGTGCACACCAATATTCACTGACTTATTCCTGAGGCATTACACCTGTTTAATGCAGTAATTAAATGGCCTAACAAAAATAAGGTGAAACAGTCACACTTTGGCACAGACAGTTCCAGCTTTGCTTCTGATGCCCTACAGACATCTTATATTTGATTTATGATCCTCTCTTCCCTCCAATTAGAACACAGAGAATTAATTTAAAACACATCAGAAGTGGCTGCAATGAATTCTATTACACATCCACTTGTCTTAATTTGAACTGGAAGGCACACAAATTAACTGAGATAAAAAATATTAAAACTTGACAAATTCTGCTTGAGGATTCATGAGCCTCTATTCATACCAGTTGAGGTGCCCAAACCCACTTGAGTTGCTCTCAGAATCAAAGATGAGGGGAAAAAATATATTGATGGATTTAGAAGTAATTTTTACATCAGAAGCCAGATGGTAAAATTTAAGTTGCTATCTAGTGAAATTTTTGCATACTGATAAAATGCTTAGAAAGAGCCACTATCAAGCACATCTGCTTCAATCTGTTCTTTCACTGACCAACCACCACAAGAATTCCATGTTTTCGCAGCCACTCCATAACACAAGCACATTTGTACTGAAGAGTTACAACTCTCAATACAAATGCATCATTGGTTCCCAACAACCAAAATAAAAACATGTATTAGTTTAACTTTCAGCAGAACATCTACTTTTACATGCAAAGTTACAACTCACCTACTTTGAGTTGTGTAAAACTGATTTTTGGTGACTACAGCTGACAACTATAAGAATGCTAGATCTTCACAAAATACCCACTTAATGTGAAATTAATAAATCCTGAGGGTTGAATACCTGTATCAGCCTCGTGTTCTTTATTTTCATCTGTTAAGGGATTATCATGAAGTTTCAAATATATCTCTATGGCAATTCGTGCTGCTTTGAAGTAGAATGGATGCTGTCGAAGCACATCTTCTAGTTTTAACAAGTCCACATAAGACCTAAGGGTGATCTTCCTCATACAGTAAGTGTGAAAGTCAAACTGGTCGTCCGTGATTTCTACAAAATGCTAACACAACGTAACACAACATTATTTAGCCAGTATTAACAATCAGGTACTAACCTGGACTTTTTAAATAAGCTTTCCCCAAAGGAATAATTTAGTAAAACCCTGCTGTTTGACAAATCCACCCTAACTAACAATAGAAATGTTAAAAAAACCCTCCAAAAACAAAGTCGTGGTGAAAAGAACTGAAGGCATCTTAGGTCAGAACCAAAATTCACCCATTTCACAGTCTCTGAACAGTAACCAATCTCTGAAAATTTGAAGTTTAAGGGGAAAAGGTCCTACACTCATTGTATTTAAATAGCACTTGAAGAGGTTTTCTTTTGTGACTTTTGCTAATTTTTTTTCAGTCAAAAGTGTAATTTTGACTTCTACTAAATACATGGCAATGAATTCCATGCTTAAATCACTTGTGGCGTGAGAAAGCACTTTCTTCTGTTCAAGCTCTGCTTTCCTCATCATCACCTGATAATCTCTTTTCATTTCAGAAGCAGTGAAAAGTCATTCCCCTCTAACTTCTCCACATGCTTATGATCTCACACAACTTCATCCTCAACTCAGCTGTTACTTGTCAAAGCAGATGAGAAAACAGTAAGCATGACAATCTAATTAGTCTCTTTGTTTTGAAATTACTCCATGACATGTATTTTAACCAGCACATTTTTAAGGAGATGAGACACTTAGATGTAAACAGTATGACAGATTTACATGATTACAGAAGTGTCTCTCTAGTCCCTTAATTCCCCACATGTCCTTTTGACTGCTGCTCCACACCAACACACCGGTTTTTGCTGCACTGTTTATAATGGTTTCAGGATTTCTTTCCTGAGCAGAATAATTAATGCAAGACCTTTTAGTACTTATTCATAGGCACAGGATTTTTCTTGCCCCTCACTCACTATGCCATTGAACATCACATTTCATGGGCCATTTTTAGTACTAAGACAGTGCAGGTTTTGCCCTTGCTGTGGTAGTTTATTGATACATGAAACAATGAAGACTCTACAGAGATGCCTTAGTAATCTCCATGATAAATTCCTTCTCTTGTAAAAGTTGATTATTTATTTCTACTCTGTTTTCCAAGTCATTACTCAGCTTGAATTGCATGAAATCAACTTGCCTACTTTTTCTGAGACAGTCTGGACCCTTTATGGTGCAATGGATGATGTCAAAAGTGTTTCTGAAATTCAGAACATGTTTTATACTACACCTTCAATCAATTAATCAAATAAATAAATAAAACACAGTGACTTAACTCCTTAGAAATTTTTTTTGGGGTGGTCTAGATTAGCACTTCATTTGCTGACCTCTTCTGGTAACCCAGACCATTTACAAGACTAGTAGTTTCTTACACAAAATCTTTTACAAGAATCTTATACTAATTTATTTAAAGGATTCATGTGAACAAAATATGGTCCTGTGGATCACAGAATGGTTTAGGCTGGAAGGGACCTAAAAGTCACACATTCCCAACCCTCTGCCACAAGCAGGGACACCCTTCACTAGGCCAGGGCACTTTGGTAATTTGTTCTAACCTGAGAACATTGCACAGGCAAGTCTGCAGAAAAGCAGCAGTGCTGAAACCTCCCAAAGCCTCTCTGTTTGCAGAGGCACAGTTCCTGTTAAATTCTGCTCTTTCAGCACTTCATTTACACTCTCAGCTGTCTGGTCTTTTTTCTATTCCCTAACGTGCTTTAAAAACCTCAAACCCATTCTTTTTTAAAGCTGGGAATCCAAATTTTCTTGTTTGCCTTCCTATGGACCCACAACTAATATTGTAAGTATTCCCCATTTTGTAATACAATTTCTACTTCAACAAGTCTTTATATCTTTAAAAGAAGATATTGACCTTCTTTTAAACTGAAGCTTAGTGTCTGTTTTAAGAAGACAGTTAAGATTTTTGATAGTTTTTTTTACAGTTATTGTCTACCACTAAAACAGTTCTTTAACAGTTATTAAAATGATGTCTTTCCTTTAAGGATGGTTTTGACAGTTCAGCCATGTTATTTTTGGACTTAAAATACACTTAGTTTGTACCCAAATACCTATTTTTTATGCACACTGGCAAAACTAGATTATTTTTGAAAGTTTTCTTCTCTCTTCAGGCTCTTCAAATAACTTCACAAAATTTCTTCACAATACACAGTTAACAATGGCATTTTTAGGAGGAAATGTAACTTTATCAACTGGCCAATAACCAACATAAAGCAAAACCTCTCCTGGAGCTACATGAAGTATACTCTTACTGCTCAGTAAAAGAAACATATCAGCACAGTAAAGCCAAGTGATTTCCAAGGCAGGCAGTTTAACTGGGTACGTACTCGCTCGATTTCATGGCATTTTTTAAGTGCTTCTCCGAATTTGTTCATCGCTTTGTACGCTTGGGCACATTCCGTCTGAAACCACATGCACTGCATTTCATTCAAGTTCTCTACTGCAGAGGTTCCTTCCTAAAAGCAAAACCAGCATTATACAAAACAAGTAAGTCTCATTTGATTTCTTGACTGCTATTTCTTCTTATCTTGTCCTTAAGTACAAATAAAGATGTTATCAAAAGAACGCAAAACCTCAGAGGTGGAGTCCTGAAAAATCAGAAAAGCCACAGTTAAGCTGGACTTTCTTTGTTCATTAATTTAAGAAAAAAATAAAAACCTTTGTTACATTTGTTGGAAGAGTCAGAAAGACACAATAAAGAGACAGGCAGTGACCATTTAACTGTGACAGTTCCTCAGCCTTAGGATAGGTGAGACCTTCACTCAGCATTTTTAATGCTGTGTGCACACAGAGAACACATTGCAGCATGAAAAAAATGGCAGAAAAGTCCCAGCACAGGCAGGAAACTGAGAGCAGCAGGAAATCCTGCAGGAGAATTTTTTTTCCTTAACTGAAGTTGCCATCTGTATCTTCCAGAGAACTGCTGATTCAGCTAAGCATACTAACTGACAGCAGTGGGAGAGATTATTCCTTATGCCATCAGCACTAGAGAGCAGTGGGAAGGCAAAAGGAACACTGCTAACTCTGACAGCTCCTGGTTCAAAAAAGGAGATTACAGTTGTCTTTCAAATCTGTTATTTATATATACTTGCATAGATCATCCATAGAGCTTAGCAATGACAAAGAGAAAGGCAGTGTTCAAACCAGTCTGATTTAGGCAGTTAAAAATAAGAAAAAAGTCAGTTCCATTTTCATTATGCTTAATTTAGGTGTCCTTTTTTTAATTAAGAAACTTGTATTTGAGGACTAGACAAAGTCAAAAGGAGATGAAAAATCTAATTTGATCATGTTTCTCTGTGTAATATTTTTTAAGTTCAGTTTTGGGTATCTGGTATGCTTGCTCTTTTGACACACCTTAGAGCTGCTTAAGGCATTGCAGGAGGTCAAATAACCTGAGTTTGTATCACTTTTGCATTAAAAAACCCTGCATAGAGTTGCTGAGTTTATATAGAACAGAACTTCCCCTCCTCTCCTGTTTGCCTGCATTCATTTCACAGAGATCCTCCAGATTTCCCCTTATAAATTACTGCTCCTCCTCCTCTCAACCTATATCCTACTTCAGGTTTCCTCCTCTCTTAAGAGAGAGGAGAAAAATGAGACAACAAACAGAAAAGACTTGCAGGTAGATCCCAACACACAGAAAGCCTCTCTCCTGGCAGTCACATAAAAATTATGATCCAAGATAAGTCTGAATTCCCTAACTTACTACCATTAGACAACAAACTTGTAAGAGACATGGGCAACTTTACCAGATCTTTCAAGGGTTCTACAGAATCAACATTAAACCCCCCAAAAAATTATTTTCTGAGAAGTTCTCTCTAAAACAGGCATGCTGTATTTTTCCTACCTGGCAAAAATAACCAAATCCAAGCTTTATAGAGTTTTCACCTAATACTATGGAATTATGCTTATCCAAGATGAATTCAAACCCTGCCATGGACTACAAGTGAAGCAAGCAGTAATAGTTGCTTTGAAACAGAACTTAAATACTACAGGAAAGGCGAGTGCAAAATTAAAACACAAAGTTATTCCACAAGGGACTAGGCCCACATTATCCAAAAGAGCTGTGCTTAAATGCAACAAACCCGTGTAAACTTAGAACACATTTCTTCTGCTTCTTTAATGGAGTTTGCTTTCAACATGTATTTTGCACATTTGGAGTTGATAAATCTGTCTGCTGTGTCCAAAGCCTGAGCCTCATCCATCCACCTTGCAGCTTCTTTAATATTTCCAGCATGCTAAAGAGATAGAAATTCAAGTAATATTCAGTAATTATAAAACATGCATGTTCTATGTACTCACAGGTTAATACAATTTTAATATAATTTTAAACGTTATAATTTTATAACATTTTAGACATTTCATAAATAGCTTTCTTCAAAAGCAACAGATCTTTAAAGAAAAAGAAAACAGTAGAAATACTTTTCCTCACTGAAATTACTGGTCTTTTATCACTAAATGCTTTTCCTGAAAATGCTTAAAGGACCACTTTGGATAATCCCATTCTGATACAGTATCATAGTGTAGCTGAGAAATTGCTTTCAAGCAGTTAAAATTCCAGCCTAAGAACAGATGAAAGACTCAATCAAATTTATCAGTATGATTTTTTAACTGAGAATTCACATTTTTCTGTACATTTGTCCTTTATTGACTTAAAAACCTTCAGAGGGGCTTATTCATATGCAGCAAAAAAACCCCAAGTAGCTAAACAATATCCTTATCTAGAAACCCACTAAAATTCACATTCATAACAAAAAAATAACCTCTGGTCTGTAAGAATAAACCAAACTTACCTTATAGATTTTTGCCTTCACAAGGAAGAGTTCTATCAAAGTGGGAGTACTTTCTATAGCAGCATTTATATATTCTAGAGCCAGGGATGGCTGTCCAATTTTATCATAATGTTGAGCCAAATAATACTGGACCCAGAGTAAAGTGGTTGGAGGTTCTTCTTTACCATCATCTGGAGGGAGTAGAATGGAGAGAGGGTTTTTTTTGTTCCATTTATTAAAACAACATGCCAGAAGCAGAGTGCTGTAAATACAGCCACTGAAGTCAATTCTGCCTCTATCAGGCTGTCACACAAGACCTGGTTTCAGGTAAGTAAATTAGCTTCTAAGTCTAGGCAAGACCTGAGCATATACTGTGTTCCCTTCTCATTCTGTGGTTTTAAGGCAAAGGGAGTTAGTGGGTCAGAGGGGAGCTGCATTTTGATCCAAGTAGTGCCTTACTCAGGGCAGACAGATGTGCAAAACTCTGAAGAACACAAACCCCAGTTTTCACCAAAAGCTCCAAAACTACTTTTCCACGAAGACTGTGCTGCCAGTACATATTTTCTTTTGACAGTACTGTAATTAAAGATTTGACATAGCTTCCAAATCTCAGTGTCCTGAACAGTGATAAATTTAAGTTCAAAACAGAATAATTGAACTTGAAACTGTAAAGAGATGACCAAGTTCATAGAGCCACTAAAAAAGTTCAGAACAAATGACTTTACATCTGACAACTACGGTTCAGTTCTGTGTTAGGGGAACAAAAACCCCACTCAGTTTCTGTTTCTTCACTCCCTACTATTTTCCCACCTCTGCATGGACACATAATGCTTACACCAGGCATTACTTCCATGAAGGACCACAGTCTTGACACTTACCATTTGGGTTAAATAACCTGCAGCTTCTTAGAGAGGTTTCATACCCTATCACGAGCTCTTCTATGATTGCCACCTACACACACAAAACAAAAGACAAGACACACAAAACTGGGCCAGATGGTATTTCATTTCAACTTGAGCTACTTGGTGTTACCCAAACTAATTATTTTTGGTAAGAGAATTCTGCAATATCCTGAATTTCATTACATTTGGGAACATACTCAATCTCACCTCTATTTTCAACAGATTAAGACCAAGTCTCCTTTGGTGAATACTTACATAGCTTAGAATTAGTAAATCTTAGTTTCCTACATCTACCAACTAGGTACAAAATTATGTATACTTGAGGTATTTATGTACTTATTTCTTTCTCTAGCTATACCAGGCCATAATATACAGCAGTGCTGATGGAGTGAACACTGAAGAAAAGTTTCCTCCATCTCTTCAATGCACATCAGCTATGAGGCAGACCATGTAAGAAGTGGTTAAAACTCTTACCTTCTCCTTGTCTTTATACAATGACCTCAAAGTATTGAAGACTGGTGGGCAACCTTTGCTGAAATTCATCCTTAGAAACTTGTCCAGACATTCCTTAAACCTTTCACCTTGAGAGGAAAAAGACCTGTTGATTTTGTTTTACCAGACATTACTCATCAATTGCAGACTGTTCATGCTGTTAAAACAGCATCTCAGAAACACAAGGGTTGATCACTACCTGCTCAGCAAAAATGCACTTACCAGACAAAAAGTTTAATGGTAATCTTCTTGGAACTAGTCCCCTTGGATATTTAGTCCAGGCCTCTTCATAGATCTTTAGCCTCTCCACCATATTAGCTGCAACAGAATTTTACAGTTTAGTTTTCCCTTCCTTTTTGGCAAGAAGGGAAAGGGGAGCAAGGAAAAGGATTGGTACCTGGCTAAAACTAGGATCAGAATATAAATATCAGCTAAAGGCTATATGCTTCCTAAAGAACATCAATTTCCTCTTTAATGTTCTTTAAACTGATGTACTAAATGAATCCAAGGTAATCAGTATCTGTAAATTCCTCTTCCTAAGACTAACTGCTTATCTCTCATCTTTGAGGTCCTGCCTTATCACTGTGCTAAAATCCTCAAAGAAAGTTATCCAGTTGTATCAGCTACAGCATAAGATTAAGGTAACAGCAAAATAAAAACTCCAAACTAAAACTGTCTTCTAAGAAGTACTTCTATTCTTTCAACCATACACACAGACTACTGCATTTTTTGATTCTATGATTTTAGCTGGGACAAGGTAACAATCCCAGAAATATTTCCAGTCTTTCTTTAAAAGAAACCAACATTATCACAGTATGTACACACTATGACAAAAGTCGTTACCAAAGTTTTACCTTTTAAAATAAGTTTCAGCATTTAAAGCAATAAAAATTTTACATAGATATATAAATTTCAAACATGCAGAAAAAGCTTATTTTACTTCAAGATATCAAATCATTACCTGGCTTAAGTGCCTTTTCCAGGCCTTTGTAGTAAGCCCAGTTTTCAGGATTTCTTTCTTGCAGTCCTTTGTAGACTTCAACTGCTTCTTCAAGTCTGCCAAGCTGAAGCAGGAGTTCTCCTGTGTGAAATTCAAGAAGTTTTACATTAAGGTAACACAATACTGAAGCAGCATAACATTAATGACTCTATGGTAAAAGACCAGATAATCCTTAACTCCATGTAGAGTCCAATTTCTTAGAAAAAATAACCACAATGGCATTACAAAACAGCTGACAAACATGTTTTACTTTGACAACAGGTACAATTACAGTAAGATTTTACAACCCAGCCCATAACTCCTGAAATGTACTTGAAAATTTAATGTTAAAGACAAGATGCACATGGCTATTTTTCTCACTTACTGAAGTGACTGGTTACTTTAAGAACAGGTTTTGCTACAGAAGGCAATTAAAGGCAGTACACTGTATTTAGAATCTGAACACCAACTTGAAATTGCAGAGCTGCAAATAAAAGAATGGTTATTCAGTCTGGTGTTTCATAAACTAACTTCAGTGGTTTTAATCAAGCCACTGATTTGATGAATGAATTCTCAAGACTTTGCAAACAAGGTTCCTTTTAACGATACTTCATTATAAGATAAAACTGTTAAAAGTAAAGTCTAGCTCTACCAACTGTATAAAGCACATTTGCTATGCTGGAATTGCAGGAGCCAATTTGCCATTTCACAGTGGAAAAAACGTATTTTACAACATTATGTGATTGGCGAATGTCAGGCACAAACAGATCACGCCCACAGGTGAACTGTGTCATTCCAGATTAAGATTTCCTCAAAATGTTTCAAGAGGAAAACTCCAGTCAGCATTACCCCTTTCTGTCCTACATCACACAACTGACATGCAATTTTGTCCAGAGATTCTTTCCCACAGTTAGGATAACTTGAGGATTACACACAGAATCTGATGCCCAGGAAAACATCAGGAGTTCACCCACTGAGAAGACAGAATTGGGAAAATAAACCTTAACACTTTCTCCAAGGTGAAAGTTTACTTTTTAATATGCAACAGTGGCAAATGCCAACACAGTGTTTCTCAGCTGTACTTCATCCACAAGGGCTTTTACATGAGCACTTGAAATTTGCACATAGCACTTATTTATCAGCAGTAGCATTCACAGCAGCTAAGCTGGACCAAAGAATACAGCAGGAGCTGTGCCCCCAAAATTAAATCTGTTGCACTCAGTTTAAAGCATACACACTACAAAGAGTATTTCCACGTTGTTTTTATGGTAACTTGCTTGGAGATTTTGTGTTTTAGTTTGGTTTTTGGTGTGGGGTTTTATTTTTTTTTTTGAAGTTCTATCTGAAAATCTTGTTTCAGTACCAGCCTTGGACCTTCAAGCACTTAAGAACACATATTACATAAAAAGATCTTTCAGATAGAAGTCATAAAAAACCACTTCCACCTCCAAAAGTCCTGCTACTATGTTTCAAAACTGGTCTGTGATAGGAAATGAATGTAGAAATTACACTATTATTTGCAAATCAAATAATATATTCAGCACCCATGGAGTCATGTGCAAACATTTATCTTGAGGAAGTTCCCACACACCTCCCATAATACTACTAAACTCCTATGTTTAGTCACTACTAAATTCCTGGGTTCCTTTTGCAGGACAGTGAGATTACCATTAGCAGAAATACAACATCTATAAGAATGGTGTAACAGAGCAAAAAGATTTCTTGTTTGCTTCAAGCAATCACCCAACTAGAAGTTTCACAGAAAGACTGTACAAGCATCAAGCAGAAGAGGAAGAAAGCATGCTTTAAGAAAGTGCACCTGTTAATAGAGCTGTGAGAATGAACTCCCATCACTGCAATTCCAGCTATGGAATGTAAGATACACTCCCATATTGATCTGCTATAGTATCACACACTAGGTACATAACCCAACAGAAGCCTATAGATGGCATCCCAACAGAGAGCCTGTTTCTGTCCTCTGGAAGGGTGACTGAGGACAACTAAAAGTCTCCTACTGTGCCAAAAATGATTCTCCCCCTTCAGCAAGTGGTATGCCTGTCAGGACCACTACCAAAGCTGGAACAGAATGGGTCTGGGTACTTCAAGACATTAATTCAGGATCATCTACCAGGAATGCTTGTTAGCTTACACGTTTCAGAACAGCATCTCTGTACTCTGCTGATGTCTTACCAACCTGGGAGAAGAGCATGACGGGGACTAACAGCTGCAAGACAAGCATCCTTTATAACGGCAAAATGAAATAAATAATCTAAAACCAAATCAAAGCTGAAGATACAAAAGATGGGGAAAGCTGAGACTACAGATATCCCACTGTGTATGGCATGTCTTTAAATGTTATCTTCAAAAAATAATTACCTTTAGTTTCCTCGACAGCCAGTTTATCACAAATCTGCTTTTCATAGGTACAAAGATGCTCCAAGGCTTCTTTATATAGTCCTGCCTCCCGGAGGACTTGATTCTGATAGAGCAGCAGCTCACTGTACTCATAGTCCACTTTATCAGGTGATGTCTACACGGGTAAGCAAGACACATGACACAGTTCAGCCTTCTCATTCTAGACTTTGGGGTCAAGTTCATTTGACTGAAGAAATTACATGCAGTTTTCACATCATGAAAGGAAGCAGTGTTTTACATTTGGCTTAAGCAGCAATCCACACAGGAATTTAATGCTCTCCTCTTACCTGCTGTGTCTTCCTGAATTCCTCTAAAATCTTTGCTGCCATTTCATAGTCTTCCAGCAGATGGTAAGCAATAGCATAACCAATCCATGACGCTCGCTGTGCAGGTCGGAGCTGAAGCAACTGGTATCTTGTTTCCTGCAAAAAGGTAGCTACTAATTACTTTATTCTGATACTCTGTAGAATCCATATAGGCAATAATCTGCCTTCAGTATTCTAGTATTTAAGGAAGTCACTAAAAATTAGTTTTCTACATACATTTTTTTTAAGCAAAAGAAAGAATAAACTTTCAACTGTGATGGTCCTCACTGAACAAAAAAATAAAATAGCACACAAAATAACACACCATGTCCAACCTAATCCAGATGAGTCAGACTGACTTTGTTAATGTATGACACACGTGCTTTTCCTGTCTTACTGCTTATGAACAGAAGGTAATTAAAGATACTTTGGGTTGTTGAGCTGCAGGAACATTTACTGGTGCTTCAAATTCACCTTAAAAGTATGTATATATTAAATCATTAGAAGTTAGGCAACACAGGTCATGCAAACACGTCGCTGTTCTTTGGCAAGAAGTTAATTACAGACAGAAAATGCATCAGATTTTCTTGGTATCATGAAGTTTTTAATCTGAGGAAAAAGTTATTACTTCTTTTGTTACAGACTCCTGAAAGGCATCTTCAA
>JAOXXN010000471.1:9513761-9529297 GCA_026770055.1 Myrmophylax atrothorax | reverse complement strand
CCTCCTGCCTTCCAGCAGGTCAACACTCCCTCCCAACTTGGTGTCATCAGCAAATTTGCTGATGATGGACTCAATCCATAATCAGTAAACCTCTGCTTTTTCAACTGCAATTGTTTATTTTAATCTGTAAGTCTTTCTGTAATGTTTGGAACTGCAGGGTGCCAATGGACACTTGTCTCCAGCTCCAGTATACGTACTTATGTATATACCTATGGTATGTATACAGGTAATATGAATGTGTGATTATACATGGATGTGCAGAAAAAAAACCACCCAAACCAAAAGAAATATCAAACAAACAAACAGAAAAACCTCCCAACCCAGCCTTGGAGGTAGATGCTTAATACTTAATCAGGGTAATTTCCATTTCAGAGCATTAATTACAATTATACCTGCCTGGAATTTTCTCCTCACTCAATTTAAGCAATTTACAATCCACTACTGGTATCTCGAATTCTATGAAATACTGTAGCCAAAAAAAATTCTGTGCTATGTTACTCTCTTCCCCAAGTTTTAGTTTCCTTGAAATTCTGATTTTCTCTCCCTTTTTATTGCTTCAGCTGTCACTCTTGGTTACTGCCTGATGCTGTTAAAAGTTCCTACTGTTCTAATGTCCTCTGTGTCTGGGGTCCATAAATTAAGATAATTTTTTCTTTTTATAGAACGAATGCTATGAAGTGCACAGATTGGCGTGCTGCTGTTTGGATTAGCCAGGGTTGTGACTTTTAGTTTTTGGATTGCCACTGTAAACTTTTCTCCAGCTCTGGTATTGAGGCTTGAAGTTTTGGCATTATCAACTGAAATAACAAAAGCCATTAGCCCCAATCCATACTTTCTTGGACTCCTGAGTTCTGTAGCAAGGGTCTTTTTCTAATTTTCAAAGTACTGAAGGACAGGGTCTCTTCTCTGTTATTTCAAATGCCATTTGGGTGAGTGACTTGGTTTGGGGAGGATTAGCACATGAATGTGCCAGTGTTTTCCATGTTAAGCTTCAAATGGCATTACAATGCCAGTTGTCTGCAGCCTGGAGAAACAAATAGAGGCTGCTCTGGGCAGGAGTTGCTGCTTTCGGGACAGGACTTTTGCTGACCCAATCATACAATGATGCCAAGCAGACAAAAACCCTGGCATGATCAGTGCATGTTGTTTTTCTTGGTAAGTTACCGGATTCTGGGTGTGCTGACACTGGAAGTACTCTGAAAATGGCCCAAGAGTCCTCAGAGTTCTGTGCAATTGCTCATACTTACTCAGAGACCTTCAGAATGATGTTCCTCAGTAGGACAGACATGTCCTTCTAGGCATTTGTGTGAGATGGAGAAATGAGGATCTTTTTATCTTTCATTGGTTGTGGTAGACTAATCTAGCTGAATTAGGCCCTAGAAAGTTGAATTACGTGAATATAACCCTACTGGGGAAGTATTCATATCTGTGGAACTTCTATTGGGTATTTCTGTTTCACATTTTATCACTTTATTTATCTGTCTCTTGGACTGCTTACCTTTTATCTCTGATTGCCATACACTGGCCACTAGTTTTTTCTCTCTTCCTCCTGTTTTTCCTTCATGAAACTAAGCTTGTAGATGAGTCATCATAGGAAAACTGGAAAATCCCTGTGGCAAGGAAGTGAACAATATTTAGAAAAGACTTCTGTAAAAGTTGTGAACATCTGAAGACCTACTCTGGTAAATGGAAAGACTGTTTAGTTTTGACCAGCTTAGCTGAAAAGAGGATTTTACAGCATATGCTGGGCTGAGGAAGATGGTTTTGATGAAATGGGAAAACCCCTAGAGCTTCCCAGCTAAGAGTAGAAACAAATAAATGGGGGAGAACTGCCTAAAATAACTTCCTGTTTGTCTGTTGTAGAAGGGGACAAGTAACTTCTCAAGATTAAAGCTAGTAAAAGGACATACAGTGAATAATGCCTAAATGATTGTAACTATTAAGGAGAAAATAGACTTAGTGCTTCTACTAATATTTATAGCTCATTGTCAAGACTTAAAAGGAATCCTGAAATATGTATGTATTCAAATTGGAAAGCAAGAACTTACTTTGGACAACAAAAACATTTAGCTTTTACATTACCTTAAGTAGTACTACCTGTGTTTGAAAATTTCCTATAAATACATCACCCACAGGAATACTATTAATGTCCTGCTTTAAAAGAAAAATGGCAACAGGGACTCCTTTCTGCTCTCCTGTGGTGGCAGTTCAAACCAGAGTGGTTTGGTGTTAATTTTTGGGCAATGTTTCAAAAAACAACATGCTGAACTTTGCTCCTTTGGTGTATTACTTTGTATAGGGAATGTTAAAGGAAATGTCTACCTTAATTAGAATTGTTTTTAGAACTTCTGAAGGATTTAATACATCAAATTAAAGGTGCATTTTCAAATACTCTGTTTATATTAACTTTTACCAGTTTTCCTCCTGATCCATTCCAATCAATGAGTAGAAATGATTCTATGTTTAAAGCAAGCAAACAAACACAATGTGAGTTCCTTCTCATTGCTACAAATCCCATGTTACAGAATATAAAACAATATAGTTGAAATTATATAAGGTATTAAAACTATTCTGAATTAATGTGACATCACTTTTATGCTTTTATTCTGAACATTACAGGCTTGTCTGAACCTTTTTAAAATCCATTTCATTTTTCATCCATTGTAGAATAAGCTCTCTTGAAGTGAGCTTCTGGTCATTAGTATGAACTAATGAGGCTTTTCTTGGGAACTAGTGACCTACATCAGGCACAACCAACTGTGGCATGTTTGGTTGATTGAACTTGTTTCTCTTCTTTCTGTATGGAGTGAAGAAAAGTATGATTCTTAAAAATGTGCTTCATCATGCCATGGTTTAGGCCCTCAGCTGGACCTCATGGATTTTTATCTGGATTACTCATGGATGGCTTGAAAAAAGGAAAAGCTGTCATATTTTTGTAGTTGAAGGATTGTTAGAAATCCAAGCCTTCCTCTGTTCATCAGTTTCCCAAAGACCTGGGGCTCTGAGCCTCTGGTTCAGGTTTTTCCTATGGAATACCTGAAATGCCAAAGGGAGTAAACTGATGCCCATGGGCTCTAGTGGGGTATTGCAAGGTGGGAAGGGTGGGAAGGTTGACGCTGCCTTTGTGCTGTGTCCAAACATCGGCATGGTCAGGCCAGGGCAGTCCCACCAACAGTATCTTGGCACAGTGTGGGCTTCAGCAGCTGCCAGCCACTAGTTCCTATCCTGTGCATCCAGGGAACTGATCAGACTGAAAAACAGTCCGTGCTTTTCTAAATAATTGTTCTTTCCCTGACTCTGTTTAGCACCTAGAACTGAGAGGTTTATTTTTCCCTGTGTGTGGCCCAAGTGATTTCACAGTGTCACAGAGGCATTGGGCTGTGGTTAACTACCCAGTACATTTTTTCCCCTTTTAAGTCAAATGTTTAGGTGTCAAGTATTTTTCCTTTCCAAAGAGTGAGTTGGATAACTTGGTATAGCGGTTTAGAATCCTAAATGTTCACTGAATAAAATGCCAATGAGCCGAGAGAGAACATTTCAGGTGGTCCTTAGCAATGTTCCTGGTGTGGGGGATGTTCCTGGTGGGTATCTGCAAGCTCTCCATGCTGAACAGCTCTCTGTGTCTTCCTGGCCAAAGACACCTGAACCACTTGGTCACATTCCAGGGACAGATGCAGAGTTTTGCCTATTTTATCCCAAACTGCCTTGGTGATTATTATATCCCTCTGTTCCTTTTGCTGATGTGACTGACAGTGGTTTGAGCCCCCGTGAGCAGAGGGAGGAGGTGCTGAACCCAAGTCAGCTGTTCCTGGGGGGGTAGGTGGCTTCTGGTGGAAGAATGGAAGGGGACCTTGATTGTCACCACCACCTCAGAAACTGGAACAAAAACCATTGTTGAATGAACTTCTTTCCATTTCCCCTAAAGCTGATGATGGAACCAAATATGTGAAGTTGGTCTTAAAGGGAATCACAGTTTCTTAACTGCTATTGCTGTCTTGCTCCTTGGGCTAGATCTGAGGTAGCCAAGCACCTGCACTTCCTGCACTCTATTTTGCAGCTTCTCTCAAATACATTCTCAAATTACTTCTCAAATGTGGCAGAATTTGACTTTTTAAAAGTCAGTTCTACTCCACTGCCAGTTATCCAAAAGCAGGTCTTTAAACTATGAAAAGGAACTGGGAATATTTTGCTCTGCTTGTCCTAACATTTCAGGGTTCATCCTGAGACTCTCGATGGACCTGGCTGAGGAAACTTTACCTAAACAAAAGCACCACATTTTAATATAAATAGGTCTCTAAAGGCTGTAAGTAAAATATTGTTTCTGCTTTCACAATTAAATTCTGCTTTCCCCACCCCCCTTTGGAATTAGTGTGTGACACTGGTTATGTTATAGGCAGCTTGAAATATCAAAGCCTTGTTTTGTACACCAGCTTTGCTTTGTGCGCTCCAGGCGGATTCCATTTGTATTATGCTGCCTAACTTTTATTATTTTAGGTTTATAAAGCCAAATTCTTCTGCAAAGAAAATTTTTTAAAGTAATTGGACCTGGTGTTCTGCATTACAAATACCGATCTCATTTTGGCTGCTTAGGAAAAAAAAAAAAGATGATATGCAACATACTGATTTTAGTGAAATACTACACTCAGAAAAGTATATTTTTAAATATCTTTAAAAATTGCAGAAAACCTGTGCCTGTTCAAATCTTTTTGTTATTGTTTCTAACTGGAAATATCACATATAAATGAATTAAAAGATTAGGATTAGAATCAAAATATGGTAGTTTTAAATATATTGGTAGGGAAATGCAAAACTGAGGGAAAAAATAGATTGTACTTTTCAGAAGGCTGTGGTTATCTTGTATGGTCTTATAAAACTTCTGTCCTGCAGGAAGGAATCCCCACCTCTTTCCAAGGAAGGAAAAAATTGAATATATCTTTCAGTTTGAAATCAGGAACAGGAATCTTCTCCGTCTCTATTGTAAATAAGGAAAACTTGTATTTACAAAGCCAAGGTAAAAGCTTAAAATCCAGTAAGATTTAAAAATACAATATACAAGTTACTTCAATTAACCCTACAGGCTATTTGTATTGGTCCTCTATAATTTGGTATCAATAGACATTAAAAATAAGTTCTTTCTGTATGTAAGTTTTACTTGTTTGTTTTCTTAACTGGTTGCTGACCAGCTGCTAATTCAGTGCAAGTGGAAAGTCTTGACCCTCACATTCTGAAGGGCTGCTCGAAGCTTTAGAGGAGTGGTTCAAATTGGCACTCAGGAAACCTCTGTGTTGTAGCAAAGGGAAAGAACTTTGCTCCCAGAGTAGTCCAGGCTTGGTTGGACAGAGGGATGTAACTCCTCCCTCTGGACTGATGAGCTCTTGGCAATGCTGACGTAACTGTAGATGTGTAAAGTACAGAAGTCAACTCTTTCTTCTCCTTAATCTCATGGATCCTGTCACTTTCTTCAGGAAAATGAAAGTGGCCAGTGAAAGCTGGTGTATGAATTAGTATCTATTGGGGCACTGGTAGTTGGCTTTGTTAGCCTTCATGTGTGGTGTGTGGGATGAAACACAGCTTGGAAAATCCAGCTTTATGAACACTGAAGCCTGACAATATATGCCCTGTAGAAAGGCTGTCAGAAACATGTTCTACAAAAATTCTTGCGAGAACCAAGTTTGTGGTAGATTTCAGATTCCACTTGCTATCATCAGTGCCAAGTGGATTTTCTCCATATATCCCTTCCACTTCCCTGCTTCAAGGGCATGTTGTTTACCAGGTGGTAGGATGTGTCTGCCACTGTGAGCTGGCTTAATTTTGCACTAGAGCTTTGCATCCCAGACAAGAATCCAGGCTGGTTCTGCCTAAAAGTTGCAAGGCTTGTTTTAAAAGCTTGAAAGCTTTGTGGGGAAGATGCTATGCAAGCAGTAGGATCTGGCTTCTGGAAGTCAGTACATGTGCATGGGGTTTTCTTTATTGGCAGGAGAAAGTCAATCTGTGTGTGTTATTTTTTATTACCAGCTGGAGCAAAGATGAGTCAGTCACACAGGGCATGAAAGTCCCTGCTTATCTTGCCTCTGTTCTGCTGGGGGAATGCTGAGCTCATTGGTATTCACACAATTCAGTTGACCATCATGAGGATGCAGAATCACCCTGGATTTGGCCTGTTTTCAGTTCTGCTGTGAATACACAGAAATGTACAATCCTGTACTCACTCTCAGGGCTGCAACTGTAGCACTTGTAATAGTAGGAATTGTCTTTAAAGACTACAGGAATAACTGCTTGACACAGGAAGCAGATTTTGGTGGGGTTTGGGTTTTTTTTCACTGAAATGGTAGGGATAGTTTCCTAAAAATTACCTTTCTAAGTGGAGCTAGATGTTGGATATTGTGCTAATAAGCTACTGGAGCTTCCTAATGCTGCTGTGTTATTTAAAAATCCCCAAGGAAACACAAGCTTTCAAAACAAAAACACAATTTCCTTTTGTCTATAAAATCAATTTCCTTTTCTCTATTTACTCAACTCAAACCAGATGTATTTTCACAACAGAACTGGTTTGGTGTTGCTTTTGGTGCATGTGCAATGTGCCTAGTCATGTTCTCTTCCTGCACATGCAATTTGGAAGGATGTGTTTCTTCTTAGAGTGGTTATCTGCTGTAGCAGAGGAGCTAAAGACCTCTTGGGAGTATGTGTAACTATCCTGGGCAGAAGCAGGTGGTGTTTTGGTGAGGGTTCACTGTTACATGTAAGCAATGGATGTAACACAGATGGTTGCATTGTGGGTATGTGTTGGGGCTCTAACTCACCTTGAGGTTGTTAGTCCTCCAAGTCCTTGGTATGTTCAAATTCCTTTGAATGCTTTGGCAACAGCTGCTGATGCAATATGCAAAGCCCAGCCCCTTGCCTACAGTTAGTAAACATGATTAGTTTGATTTCTCTGAGACTGGAAGTTCCTTTATATTGTCATTTGCTGAAATCACAAGGAAGTTAAGCTCCTAAAGCAGATCTGTAAGTGCTACAGTATACATAAATGCCTAGCAAAATTGAGGAAAGCTGTAGCCAGGGATACTGGGAGGTAGCTACTTATCCCAGGGGAAAACGTAAAATTGACAAATGCATGAGAAAAAAAAAATCCAATTTTCAGAAAAAATAGCTAGTATTATACACAGACTGAGACTGAGATTTTTGCTGCCAATATAATACCTTGTATGAAACTGTGAACTATATCTTCTCTATACCTTCTCATTCTACTAAGATGGTGAGAACATGACACACCAAACACTCTGTGAAACAGGAAAATTATGAAGACATTTAACTCCAGTGCTACTGATGAATTATTATGTGTATGTGTGGGAGTTCCCTCTACAGAATTAAGAAAAAGCCCAATGAACACAGTTTTTATGAATGTAAAAGGAAATTAAAACCCAAGAACACTCCCCTTTTTTAGAGGTTTTAAATTGTGTGGATCAGGGTGGAATCATCACTTGACTGAGACCCATTTGACAGGAATGCTGCAGGTGGGTGTGTTAGTGAAGATGTTAAAGAGCTGGAGTAGTGTTGTGCTACAGGGATAATAAAGCAGCTGGGCATTCAGTGGAAAGCATCATATGAACAGCACTTAAATACCATGTGTCCTCATTGCAGAGAAGCAGTTGCACAATGCAGATTATTTTGTTTAGTTACAGCCTGTAGAAATTGTAAAAAAGCTGGCATAGATAGACAAAATGGGTCATAGTCATCACTACACAAGGAAATAGAGGGACTTCAGATTTTCAAACTGATCATCATTCAGGAAACAAACAGAACTAGTTAAGGAGCTATAACTCCTCTACGACTATTTTGAAAAAATAAAGAAGCTTAAATTTTTAGTATTTGAACTAAGTTAGAAGTGATTTAAGTTACTTCTGTTAATTGCTGCTGAGTTTCATGACAGGCAATAACTGAACAGACAAGAGAGTAAAATGCTTCATCCAAGGATTGTTGAAAATGAGTCACCATTGTACCAGGCATAGATTAAAATATCTTGTATGAAATAGGGCGTTACTGCAGGATTTTACATGGAACAACTGCAAGAGATTAAACTGGATTGAAAAAACGTGAAATGCATGCAGATTTAAAAGAAAAAAAAAAAGAGAGGGGCGTGAAAGAGCACTGAGGTTAAATTTAATATCAAGGGACACAAAAATGAGAAATTTCTAAACTTTGTCATGCTTTGTGCTACCAGCTGGTCAGTAGGAGAGGTTTCAAGGGACTTGGGCACTATGTCTGATGTTCGTCACGTCAAAGGGCCCACATGGCAGTCCCAAATCTGAAACAGGCAGGGGACTCATTCTGAGCTTGCCAGTTCATCATTGATCTGCTGTTGCCCTGGGATCACAGCAATTCACTTGGACAGAGAAAAGTGTTGGCTTTGTGAATGGGGGATACAGAGCGTTTGTTCCAAGACATGTACAGGCCACCAAAAAAATATACTCAGATTTGTTTTGGTGTCAATTGAATCCTCAGGACAGCCTTCATGAGGTTATAGACTGCTACTTAATGCCATGGTGCCCAAAGCACCACGAGACACTTGGATAGCTTGCTGTAACTGCAGTGGAACAAAGAACTGATGCTAAAATGATCTTTGTCAGCCAGTCTAATCTTTGCTGGAGATAATGCCTTAGGGCATGGATGATGACCCAGTGCAAGCTGCCCTGCCTGGTGCTGCCATGAGCACATGCACTGGGAGCACCAGCTACTGCATCTTTCTCTTCTCCAAAAGAGCCCTTCAGCTGTGGCACCAGGAAGGTGGCTCCTATGGAACTCCAGCTCAAGGAACAGAAGGGAAAGCCACTTGAATAAAAGTACCAGCTGGGGATTTCTGCACTAACCAAGGACAATTTTTTATATAAACATAATACACTCATACTGCAGACACAGATTTGCAAAATGCAATGCCTGTTGCAACAAGTCCCTTTGTATTTTAGGGAGTGATGGCCACTCCACAGAAACCTGGATGGACACACTGGGAGGAATCCATATTTTGTTGCAGTAGATTGTCTCTCTGATAGCCATAAAGAAAATTCAGACCAGAGACAAATTTTTCAGTACAAGTGGTATAAGTGTTAATGTTAAGTTTTCAAGGTAGGTGTCACTATAGGTGACAAATAAGCACAATTCCCATCCAAAGGAAATGAAGTTTTATTAAAAAGCAGGGAAGACCATACTGCTCCCTCTACTTGCTTCCTGATCTAGTTCTTAGTGCAAGAAAAATCAAAACACAAGAGAAAAAGAAAAAAAAAATTAATACTGTTAACCAGAGAGTGAGTTTTTGGTAATAAAAGCAGACCACTGATGATACACACTCAAACCCAGCAGCTTCTTACCATAGCAGATGTATGGCATTACATCAAGTACTGCTTGCCATAAAATGTATAGAGTTCCAAATTTCAAATATCCTATTTTCATTGCACAGCTGTTTCCTGTAAAGACAAAGGTAGCAATTCTTTTTCTATTGCTTCCTCAAAATGCAGTCAGTATTCTGAAAAGTAAAGTGCAACAGTTGATGTTCAGAATATGCTGCATTTAACTGGCTGCAAGATAATATTTAGAAAAAGGTGTGGGATGTAGAACTCCTGTTTACTGGATTTATTGAACTTGTGACAAAGCTGTTTAGTTGCCTGTGTTTAACAGACACGTAGCTTAGTATGGGATGTAACAAGAAAGTTTCTGCAAACCTTATCCTGCCAAGCAAGTGAGGTGTGTGATGATGGAGACCCCTGATAGGCAGGGTAGAAGAACGTGGTAAGAGAGAATTTCATCATCATCATCATCATCATCATCATCATCATCATGGAGAGGCTTCTTGAACGAGATTTGGGCAGGGCTCTCTCTCCCCACGTGGGTGTGCCCTTCCAGCCTGCACAGTGCATTGTTTAGGTGAGGCACAGCGTGCACAGAACTGGCCCCACCGTTTTGAGTCCTAAAGTCCATTTGCCACGGCTGAGTGAGCTTGGACAGTGACAGTGAAGTCTTCAGGACTAGAACTTACAGCCCCCCGTATTCTCAGGAGGTCTCCCATCCAAGTCCTAACTGGGCCTGACCCTGCTTATCTTCCGAGATCTGATGGGATTGGGTGTCAGAATGGCATTTAACTGCCTTAAGACAGAATTTACTGAAGTAAAATTTAATGTGCAACTGCTGGATGATGTGTTCAGTCTCCCTGCAGAGTGTATCTGTAAACAGGTATATTTCCTATAGAGACTTTTTATGCAGACAGGTTGCTTTATGCTTAAACGAGTATTTAAAGATTACTAATTGGCTAATATGGAATTGCTGCCTGAACCTTCAGCCTGATGTTAGGATATTTCTACATTAAAACTACCCATAGTTATGTGGACTATATATATAATGTCCTGTGTTGATGATCTGACTAGATGTATCTCCATGGAAACTTTACCATTAGCCTCTTGCATGTCATTAATAATTGGACAGAAATCAGAGAATAAAACAACAGTATCTGCAAAAGAGGTACATGTTAGAGTATACTTGTCTGTCTGAATACATGAAAATAGCTCAGGGTTATAGTTTTCTGCCCCAGGGTTGAAAAGAGTTAGACTTTCCTTGGAATTCCACTTTCAAAGTTTTATTTGCATGATAGAATTTAATTGTTTGGTAGATCTTGTTGTCTTCAGTTACTTCAAGCATATGTGTTAGGTTGGTACTTCATGCTTTGTGAGCCTTGACTGCTCACCCTCATTTACAATGGTGAATGGAAAGAGAAGACAATTATCTCTCTTATTTGATTCATAGAATCTGTGAGTGAAGTCTTGGATGTTACAGCTTCTTCTGCCCATGAAGAAAACTTAGACAGTGGCAAGGAAGGAGTAGCCTCAGCTGCTCAAGAGCTTTCTGACACAGCCTCTGAGAGCCAGGACGCCACTGCTGAAGAGTTGTGGCAAACTGCAGAAGGTGCAGGAGTACAGCTGGGTCTGAAATGAAGTGTTTTGTCTCTGGCTGTGTGCACTGAACTAGCTGTAAGAGCATGCAGAGCTCAAGTGCTGCAGTGTGGCTGCCTGTGATGGCTGTGTTTGGCATCATAGTGTTGGCAAAAATCTAATTCTGAGATTATGTGCTATGCAGTAGAAATAGGTTGTTGCTAAGCTGGATCATGGTGGTGTGTTGAACCCAGTGCACTGCTAAGTGGCTAGATGTGAACTTCATTAAGAACAAGAAATTCTCCTTGTGCTGCATGTAACACATTTTTTTCAACATCTGACTTCATTTGAAAGATAGAATTTTCCTAAATTACACTGGTGTAAAGAAAAAAATAGCACATGTGGTATTAATAAACCTTGCAGTGTTTTGATGGAGCAATAAACAATCTTACTGCTATTGAAGTTGAATGATGTAACTGAATGCAAAGAAAAATGTGTGTTAAAGTCATCACTGCGGAGATTTTCAAAGGAGTTTAGAAGTTTGGCCTCTAAACTCCTTTAAAATTGGAATTAAAAAGCTAAAAGAAAAGATGTCTGTACACCTAATATGGCTTTGTAAATTGTATCCCTTTAGTCCAAGGAATACTTTGGACTAAAGGGAAACAACTTACTTGACTATTTGTCCTTGAATAAGTTGTTTCCAATGTTTCTCATTGGTGTTTTGTCTCCCATTTCAGTTTCTGAGGAGGAGAAGACACCTGAAGAACTTGCTAAAGATCCCTAAAGGTACACAGTACAGTTGCAGCATGTGGTTTCCTGCTCTTCACCTATTTTTTTTCTCAGTTAGTGGCAATTGCAGCATGTGGTAAGTCTGCACATGCACTGTGATGGTGAATTTGTATTTCTGCTCCCAACAGCAAAAGAACTTAATTGAAGTATTCCTCATTTTTTGGGAACCATTGCAGACATCTTTTAGAGGCTAAGGAGCAAAACATTCTCATATCAATTGTTATGCTGGGTATTTATTTATAGCTTTATTTTAGTCCCATGAAAACAGGATAAAGACAGGAGCTTTCTTCTAGGCAAAACATATTCTTTGGGGTTTTGGTTTAAATTACAGAGCTACTGAACTTCTGAGTTATTGCTCTATACAGTAAAGCAATAGCCTTCTGGACTGTTTTATTTTAAATACATTTTTTCATGATTAGCCTGTCTGCACTTCTAGTTTGTGCTAATAGAAAGTACTGAATATAATACTCATTCTGCTTTGCTAGTGTCCTTGTCAGCTGGCTTTGGCTTTTTATTGTCAGAAAAGTTGTGCCTCTCAAGGTTGTTATTTTTGCTCAAAGTGAAAGCTAAGGGTACCTGAGGGTATCACATCAGAAAACCAAGTTACCAAGAAATTCTCTCCACTCTGGAACACATAAATACAGTGATACAGAGAAAGAAATTGAGTTAGGAATATTTTTTTTTCCGTCTAAACATCTGGCAACCCTACAGATTGTTGCATTGCTATTCCAGATTTTCATTTAGACAACAAATACCCAATACAGCCAATTCAATTAATGAAGGCAGGGACAGTAACTGGAAAGGGTGGGAGTGGCAGGGAAGGCGAGCTGTAGGAAGCCCCTTTGATGGAACAAATTGAAAATAGGCGAGAAAATAGATTAATGTGCCACCAGAATACAGGTCCACTGAATTCTATTTAAACTGCTGGGACTGTTTTTGACAAAAAAAATTAGTTTTTATGAGTATAGCATTACAAGGTTACAAAAGGGTCTCATTAAGTTCCAATTTGATCTTGTTTGGGGGTGGGGGAAGAGATTTACAAAACATTTTACTACTTAGTGCTGGAAGATTACTGGCTGTCATTTCACAAATGTAGAAGTCATAAGCCATATTGCATTCCCAGTCAGGAAAGAATCCTTTCTTCCTTTTTTTGTTTTGTGTGTGTTTCTTTTGTTTGTAAGCACTTTGGAGTATGGAAATTAACTTTTTCATTAAAAGCGTTATACTTTGTAAGGAATTCAAGGCAAACAAGAACCAAAAAGAATGCTGATGTGAGAATCAAATCACTATCCAGTGACTATCCACTATCCATTAACTTTTTAAAAAAATGCTAATTATTTAGTGAAGGGATAGAAGTAGTAGTAATGGATTAAATCCTCAGATAAAGCCTTATGTTGATGCTGAGAGTGTGCCTGAGTAAGGATACACAGTTCTACTGTGTGTGGCTGCTGGCCCCAAACTGACACTGCTACGAAGCTACTTATATCAGTAATCTCAGCAAACACAATTGGTTTACTTTGTGCTTAAAGTTAAGCAAGTAGCTATTTGTAGAAGTAAGATTTAGTGGAGTGTGCCCAGCCTGCAGAGGAATTTACTTATACCTGAGCAATGCAGATGAAGGGAAGGGAACAGAGTGCAGGTAACAGAGCTAGTTTTCACAAGCCATCAGCCAAGCCTGATTTATAGAGCAGTAGTGGTTATATGCTGTAATTCACTTAACCCACAGTCAAAATTACAATGTGCTTGGAATGTTTGCAAAGAAAAAGACCTGATGAATGGTGATTGTTGCTAAACATCATTTCTTGTTGCTTCCTCTAAACCAGATTCTCTTTTCTCTTTCTCAATAAGCAGTGCTGAAGCCTTTGGAAAGTTTAACGGAAATATTTGTGGCAATCAACCAGCTGATTCCTGTGTGAAACCTCATACTCTTCCTTGGAGACATAAAAGAAACTGTGTGGTTTGTCATACCACACACTGCTCATTAGGACCAGTATTCAGTGCTGCAACAGATGATTTAAGTTGCTTAGAGGGACGCTTCTGTGATTAACATCTCTGCTGTAGGAAATAGCATCCAGTCAAACTGTCAAAGCATCACTCAGCATGTCCTAAATACATGTGCTAAGGGAAGCAGTAGAGTTAACTAAACCATGCCAGCTGAACTCCTTCTAGGTCTTTGTTGTCTCGTTATGTACATTGATTCCTTACTTTTGGTGCAAACTGTTGTGCATAGTCATACCATTGTAACATTCCATGCTAAAATGTAAGTAAAAGGTTTTAAAATCAAGTAAAAATATTTTAAAACTTACCTGTTAGCATTTTTAAATTGGATTACAGGGAAAATAGCAATCTGTTTGCTCCCAAGTTTGGATTTGTGTAATAATGCCAAGGTCATGGGTTCAATCCCCTACGTGGGCCATTGACTTAAGAGTTGGACTCGATGATCCTTGTGGGTCCCTTCCAACTCAGAATACTCTGTGAAACTCTGTGACATCTGGCTGTACAAGACCTAATTTTCCCCTGCATAAACATTTCAGATGCTACCCTTCCTTGCACAATAATATCCAGGACTAAACATATTTAAGGCTCCTGCTTTGGGAAGAAAACCTGTTTGCAAGTAGTATCAATGGGTACTTTATAGCATGACAATCAAAATAACACCAGTTGATGTTGTCATCATGGACAGAAGTGGTGGTTCCTGCCTTGGGGGTGCTGGGCTCTGCTCCTACCAAAGCTCATCCAGCTTGCTGTCATCTTTCTGTGTTGTTCTGTCTTAGCAGTGGTGTAACAACACGGAGGTTTGGGAGTACACTCTTGTACAGATCACGAGCCATTTAGGCTGTGGTAAAGCTCCTCTCCAAGTGCTTGCAGATGGTCAACAAAATCCCCATGGAAGGCTATGCAACAGGTGTGCAAATGCACAAGGATTCTTGGAGACTAAGAAAGAGCAGAATAGCTAAATAATCTTGTCTTCTTAATATTAACTTCATAAAGAATACATCTGTTAGAATAATGGATTTGTATGACACTGTTCTCCTAACCCTCCATTGTGCTGTTTGCATGAGTGTGCATCTCAGGCAAAATACTGAGACCCATTACAGCCATCACAGAATGGCAATAATTCCAAACCAGGGCCAAATAAGGTATGTAATATACTATTTATATAGAAAGTATGCTTTATAAGGTGTATCTTACTCTTTTCTCTTCAAGCAGAGCTCTGGAAAATGTTGAAAGGGAAATGACAGCATTAGGACATTCCTACCCATGGCACAAAGCAACAAGTGCTGCTTTCCCCATCATAAAGCAAATTGTAATAGTGTCCCAACAAAAATAGAGCCTGTTGCCTCTGGACCTGCTTAGGAATAACTGGAATAATTCAGAGGCAAAAGCAGGCTCCTGAGCTTCAAGAAGACATACGACAGCCTTCTGCTTAAAGGATAAAGCTGCTGTGATTAAAAGCAATTTTTGTAGACAAAGCTACTGGAATAAAAGTCTTAGCCTGACATTTTGTTGGATAAGAGTCTGTCTTTATTTATCTGGTAGATTAAACATTCTGTAATGGATGCATACTCTTAAATGTTCTGTTTCTTCATTTTCACTAATTCCCAGTGAAAGAAGCTGTTTTTACTGCAGCAAGAAGTAGTGTTCCTGAATTTGTAGGCCTTGCTGACTAGCCCTTTATCTCTGAAACTGCTCTGGTACATGGCAAAATATGTTAGCCCTTCATAACAGCTGCCTGAAGGATTGAATCACAAACTATGGTGAGCTTTCCAAAGCTTTTAATCCCTCCAATTGAAAAAAAAAATTAAGAGCCCCATGATAGCTTTATGTCAGAGATCC
>JAOXXN010000471.1:9434816-9445894 GCA_026770055.1 Myrmophylax atrothorax | reverse complement strand
GTTGTTGTGGCCAAAGTGCAGGACCCGGCACTTGGCCTTATTGAACTTCATCCCATTGGAATCAGCCCATCTCTGAAGTCTATCCAGATCTCAAGTACATGCAGGTAAGAGCAGAGGAGAGAGGTGTTAAGTGACAAACAACACCAGCCAGTGTGCACCAGCATGCCCTGGCTGTGTGCCAACACAGGTCTGCCCACTGCCCTCTGCTGAGAGGGATGAGAGACCCTACCAACACTGTGCTTCCACTCCAGCACTCCTGTCATGGCTTTTCAGCCACTTCTTTGTACTTTTAAAGCCCATCCACAGGCTCAGCTGGACTTTGGTAGCCAATATGTGAGGAAACATTGCATTTCCCAGTCACTTCAAGGCAGAATAAATGCCTGTGAAGTGTGAAGATTTAATTTTTTCAGAGGAGTCTCCCCCTTGCCCACCAAGCTCCAGGCAGCAGGTGGCCTGGAAGATGAAGAGATGTAATCACCACAGTTGGATGCAACAATTCCTGATCCCCTTGCAAATTGTGGAAGTGACATTTGCCCCCAGCCTGCATCTGTGTGTAAGGACGGCCCAGTGTGGGTATCACTCGTTCCTTCACATATGGAAGACTGATAAAAGCTATTATTACTCCTTTTTTCCTCTAGTCACTGAACTTTCAGGGGCTGTCACCGTCTGTGAGGCAGAACATTGCACAAATAAGCCTCAGTGCTTGCAAACCACTGGAGGCTGACTGAGTAACATGGAAGAGGAAAGAAGGTATTTCCTTTGCAGTGAAAGTACATGAGCAGGGAACTGCTTAAGCTGGGGGCCACAGGAATGGCCCCAAACACAGGCACAGAGTACAGAGCTGATCACAATGCTCTTGCTGTTGGCATTAAATAATGTCTCCTGGGTGCAGATTGCTCAAAACCTCTGGGGAAAGTAAAAGAAATTGTCAATAAATAACACAGATTTGTCACAGTGTTCCTTTAACCAACTCCTCTTGTCCTTGGCAAGTCATGACCCCAATATTTGAGCATCACATCTTGTCTGGGAGGTTGATCAGGGGAGCAGGGCTGTCTGGGCTGGGAGCGCTCTGGAGCCACCCTGAGATGACTAATCAGCAAGCAGAGGGTGGGAAGGAGACAAAGAGAAGCCAGATTTCTCCCAGGATGTTCACTTTTCAGTACACAGCCTTTTAAACTGGTGTGATTTGACTTTTCTGAGTGCTGCAGGATGCCCTATTAGAGCTGGTCAACATGAACCACTAGCTGCTTGAAACCAGAAGGGTTTCCTTTTTCTCAGTGACATCTGGAGGACTCAGGAAACCTTTTAGGGCTTTCTCCCTTTCAGGAGCAAGGATACGCTTTCTGCCACTTCCTCCCCCGCCTTGACTCCCCTCTAACAGCAAGTCACTGAATTTTTAGCATGTCCTTCATGGAAATAGCTATCAGTTGAGCTTTTTTAGCAAATCTCCCCATCTCTTGGTATTTCTCTATTCCCTTATCTTGTTTACAAAACTGTGTTATGTGAGACAAAACTCATTTGTTGGCGAGGAAGGGACATTGTACTCAATGGGATATTTACTGTGTACCTGAGATATAATCTATTCTCTGCAGTAATACAGGCTCCAAAATGAATGGGTATTTATTTATAATAATATAGCAGACAGTCCATAGGGAGGTGTCATCTTGTTTGTAATCAATCCTGGTGCGATGCTCTGGTTGCAGCAAAATAATGCTTTGCATTAAGTGATGAATTGGTTTAGTCTTCTCATTCTGACTGTCATTTTTCTTGGCTGAAGACATATTGCCTCCATTATGCAGCCCTTGTAGTTAAGCATCAAATATCCATGGGTGCTTAAAAAGGAGTGTGTGAGATCATGCACATTCCTGTGTTGGAAGGGAAGGGAGCTGTGCTGCTGATTATAGGGAGTAATGTGTTCCAAACAGGTGACTGGATGCAGCTTGAGCTGCTCTTGCGGTGAGGTAAGCAATGATTTATCCTGCTAAAGGGCAGCATTATTGCACTAACATTGTGTTTCTAGATGGATTTCAACTCAGAACCTGATGACAGAGTGCATATTTTCTTGCTGGAGAAATAGACCATCCATGATACCAAAAAAGCTAGATAAAGTTCGAAAGAGATGTTCTTGGTATGCTGGGGAAAACAACAGCAAAACCACTATTAGAAGGTCTGAATTTGGGTGCTATGGAGATGCAATCAATATGCCTGTGTATGTATGCCTCTTACTATCAAAATGATGGGTTTTACTATCCAAGGGGAAAATCTGCCCATTGCTCAGTAGCTCATGAGTGAATTGCCAGAAAAATAATAACTTGTTTTATGTAAGATACTGTATAAAATGGAGTCATATAGTAATATTTGAGGGCTATCTTGACTTGGATCTGGATATTTCACAAGGCAATGCTGTCCAGAGAGAGAGGGCTCTGAATGCCAGCAGGGCCATGGAATGGGGAGCGAAAGGGGGACTGCCTGATGTTTTTGTCCCCATGTCCTTCCCTCCCATGCTTGTCCAAAGCCCAGGACACTCCATGTCTCCTTGTCAGGGCTTTTGCCCTAATCCCTCATCCAACAGGCCTGTATCTCCATGATGTCCTTTAATTTGTAGTGGGTTAGACTGCCCATGTGTGCCTTGGCTTGTCCTGCACATAAAAGTTTTGAGTGCTGAGAGACTACTGAAAAAAACCAGGAGGAGAAGACAAGTCCATCTCTCATGTATCCCTTGTGATACGTGAGAAAAACTAGCAGATGTCCTTCTGTCTTTGTAAAATCAAAACGCCAGGGGTATGAAGCCTGCTCTTTGCTGTATTTCCCAAGAGAAATGTTTCTTCTCTCAAAGGAGCAGCTGAAGTGTGCAGAGACAGCTCTTGTCATTGTCTCTGGGATTTAGGGAAGGGGTGAGAAAAACACACAAAATACCTGATATATGCTGCAAGTATACCACAAAGTTATGTAGGAGTTGCTGAAATCCTTCTCCTCTGCCACTTTTTCCTTCTAAGAAAAATGGGATACGTAAAAATACATTGAAACTCTGGGGAGAAATTGCCAGGTTTGAAAGAGGCTCAAGAACATCCTTGGCACCCTTTTGTGCAGCATGAACTAAAACAACTGGAAAATTGCTTTTCCTTCCTAGGCTGCCTTTGCAGCACTTTAAAGTTGGAAAAAAGCACTTAACCCTCACAGGCTGCACCGTTTTACTGCTGCTCTCTCTCCTGCTGCCACTTGTGTGATGTTTAGTCCCTGCTACGGGCACACCATCATGGTGGCATCCCCGTACTGATGGAGGAGGCAGGCATTGGGATGGCTGGCTTTTCCTGTTGTCCCTTCCCTGGCTGTGGGAACTGGTTGCTGAGATAACACGAGAAAAAGCTTCACAACAGTCATTCTTCTGAAGCGGGAGCTCCTGCTGGGACCTGAGCTTGCAGCCAGCAGGGACAGGGATCAGTGGGCTGACAGTGATAGTCGACTGCCAGTGGACCTCTCTGGCAGGCTTTGGGCTCAGTCACCGTTTCCCTGGGTTTGGGATGAAACACAGGCAAGTGGGCACCTGGTGTGTGTGAGACAGAGCCTGCTGCAGATATCCTCTTGGTCCTCAGATTACTCCTTAGACACAGAAACCCATCACTTCAGCCTTGAAGGAGGCTTTGCAGCCCCTTCTGGCTCAGCAGCTCAGGTGCTGGGCAGTGCAGAGGTGGTGGCACTGATCTTGGTGGGGACTTGACCCCTTGAGGCCTTGCCTATTTCTTGGCACACCGCAGCAACATGCTTAGCCTGCTTGGTGTCTGTCTTCCTTGCCTGGGGCTGACTTAAGTGTCAGCTTCCTGAGGGTGAAGAAGAGGGATGGAGATGGCTGGAGGAGAGGATACCCAGGCAGAGGGCTCTGCTGGCAACACCATCCTGCATTCTTGACAAGGGTAAGAGAGAAAACAGTGTCTTCTGCAAAGCACTCAAGCTTTAGACAAGTGAAAAACCGCCATAAAATCAGTATATAGGGAAATAGGGAAACTGCTGATGCTCTGAGTCCAAGAGCTCAATGTAGCATCAAACAGCCCGTCAGGAGTGTCACCCTCCACTTCTATAGACAGTCCCTTTCCAAACTCACTCTCTGGAGTGTCTTCTACCTGTTGTCTGTAAGTCATTTGTTAATTTCCAGAGCTTTCACTGTAGTGGCCTCTTTTATAGTGTCTCCTCAGATACAGGATATTAAATCTTTGCTCCCAACCACAGCATACAAGGCTTTGTTACATGCAGCCTTGACCTAAAGATCCTGCTATAGCGCACCAATTTCTTTGCTCTCAAATTCAATCTTTTGAAGACAGGGAACTTTCCATTGTATGGCCATATTGAGTCTTCCTTCGTCTTAGGAAAGGGAAAAATAAGGCTTGATGTGGATTTTTGTGGTCCATTGTCTACTACAGAGCTTGCTTAGCATCAGGGAAGCAGTGTGGATCGTGGCTGACTTGTACTGCTGTCTGAGATCTCTTGGCTCTGATTTCAGCTTGATTACTTGCTTGATTGCGTACTAGGGGGTGGCACAGGACAAATCAATTCGTGCCTCAAATTTCTTATATATAGGAAATTTCTATTTTAATGAATAATAAATAAGTATTTAATTTTAAAAAAATTAATAAATGTTGCCTCTATTGTCTGATACCGTGACAGTGCCATCATTTGTGAGACATGTGGGTGTATCATTGCCACCAATTTACAAAGTCTTGATTCTTCAAGCAAAAATCCTCTGCTGCAAGGTGAGGTGATAACATAGAGGACTTGAAAATTATTCCTGTCTCTTGCTCACTGGTTGGTGTAGCAGTTCTTATTTTCCCAAGATGAACTTTGCTTTAGTGAGTCTTGGTGCCTCTGTACCACATATACACCATGAATGAGCTCAGCTTTGGGCTCATCCTTACAATGCTTTGTACTTTAGTCTTTCTCCACACTTGGCATTTCGCTTCCACCTCTCTCTGAGCCCTGCCTGAGTCCTAACTGGGTTATGGGACAGATTCTCTCTAGGTGAGATAACTGGAGACACTTAGCTTCCTTCTGTCTCCTCTTTGCACCCTTTTGATCTTGAAGAAGGTTTTGGCTCTGATACCTGATTTTCCTCTGTGTTTCGGTTTATTAAAACTTCTTAATATTACCCCAATCTTGTTTCCTTTCTTTGCTGGCCTCTTTGATCGGTACATCTGCTTGCAAGCTTAGTTTCCCTCTAATATGTTTTCCAGCTCTTTCACTCAGCTGTCCTGCTTCCTCTACTTGCAATTTCATGGAGTCAGCAAAATCATCCTAATTCACAAATTTTAGTTATTCCCGTATAAACCCAAGTTCAGGCAGGTTTTGACAAGGAATTAGGCATGTGAAAGCCATTGCAGTTCAATACCATGAGTGCAGCAACCTTGCAGAGTGTTGCAAACACCAGATCTCCAGAACAGCCGAATACCTGATAGAAAGTATCATGACCTAAAAGGGAACAAGCAAAGTGAGAGACAAGCATGTGAGTAATGGAGGCCAGCGCCAGAGAAACAAGGATGTCAGTGTGTTTAAAGTAGAAACTAAACAGCTGGTATTAAACCCAAATGTATGAGAAGAAGACAAGAGAGAGATGGAATAAACAATCTTTAAGGATGTTGTTGACAGTACCTACACGAACATGTTTGTGGTAGGAGTCATTTGTTGTTATTCATGGCTATCAGCTCTGGAGAACATAACTACCTGCAGGACTGGCTTTTTCCACTGGTAAGTGAATGTCTGTTTTACGCTCTAGAGGCAGCCTTGCATGCAGGATAAGCAGGCCCTTCTCTGGGACACTTTGTTGGGCCCTTCTTGTGATTGCTAATGGGCAAGTTGTATTTTGAACAGAGATTTATTATCACCTTCCCAGTCAATTAAAATTCTAGGCATTGCTAAGGTAGAATTCAATTATGGTTAATTGGAGCTTCTGAAAACTGAATTTTCAAACAGAAACAATGGTGGGTTGCAGATCCTAGAGGCTTTCTATCACTTTTAAATAACTTTCAGTCCTGTTCTTGCCTGACAATGCTCTAATCTTCCCTCAAGCCCCATGCTTTCTCTATTATCAAGCAATTCAAATGTTCATTTTTTTTTCTGTCATAATTTATCATTTTGACTTATTTGTTCTTTTTACGTCTTCTTCTAAATGCGAGGGGGAAAAAATCCCCCCAAACCACCAGAGCCTGCAGAAGCTTGGAAATGTTTTTGTATCAGTCCCAGCGGTCTGACATGAAAGATATATAGCCACTTCTAAGAATTTGACAACAATTCAGTAACAATTATCTAGACAGGTACAATAACAACTCGCTTTTCTTTTGCTGTTGAGAGGGATGATGAAGCTTTAATGAATTGTCAATAAAGATTAAAAAAGAATAAAATAAACAAAGAGTAGAGAAAAACAGGTGCAAACACAGTGCCATTAAAATGCAACTCAGGTTTCCCACTCTACCCTAAATTTTATTTCCTTGGCATCAAGGACTATTGTGACAGTTCTTTGCACACTTGATTGAACAGGGAAAACACATGGGACTATATCTTAGTCACAGAATGCAGAACATGTAGCTCTCATCTCTCAGAGCACTCTCGCAGAGGGATGAATAATCCTTTCAGCAGTTCATTTTGCCAGAATTTGCAGCCTGTTGTTTACTGTGTGGGGACTAATAACAAAATGCCAAGCAGGAATTAAAAAAGCAAGAGAGGGAGCAATATATATAGAGAGAACAGCGACAGCTTGAAGGTCCAACTTCTCCCCTGCCACGTAGCTCGTGGTTGTCTCTTTCTGACTGGAATAGTTTTTTCCTAGAGTTTTACTTTCCATGGTTTCAGAACCACAATGACATTTCTCTGCACATGCCCTGTGTCTTGCTGTTTAAAGGAAACCAGAGCAACCCTTGACACAAAGGTGTTTTTAGCATTTCCCTCTTTTCCTGAGAGATAAAGGGCACACAGCAATTATGTGTAGAAGGTAAAGGGAAAAGTTTCTTTGATAAGAAATGATTGTGTAATTATACAATTGCCAAAGGAGAGGAACATGTAGGTGGATACACTCTCATGTGTGATTACTAATGAATTCCCTGTATTCCTTGTGGAAAAGAGCCACAGCTGTAAAATTAAATTGTTAATGCCTCTTTGATGAAAGGGTTTGCAGCCACTGATGTCCTTTATCAAAATACAGTGGGCTTTGAAGGAACAGGTAGAATAGCAAGTCTCAGCTTCAAGCAAAGAAATCAGAGTGGAGAATCTCTACAGATGTCTTTTGCTGTAGGAAATTTTTTAAAAAATATGTTCTAGTAGCAGAAACCTTTTGCCTGGAAAAAGGATGAGTAGGATTTCACCAGGAGGCACACAGCTGCTGAAGTTGTGGTCAGTGCCATAGAGCAGATGGGCAGTAGATACCAGATTCAGTGTCACACTGGGGTGTGAGTCTCCATGAATATTTGTTCAAAACCAGATTCTGTTGCAGAACTGTTTGTGAGGGCTGAGATTTCAGTGAGGTGTATATACAATATATGTATATATACATATATATATATATATATAAAAGAGAAATCCTCTTAATTCACCAGCAATTCAATCATAACTTCTGAGCTGAGATATTGACTGTAAAATATTGCAATGTGAATGTAAATCTGAGTTGTCTGCTGTGCTATGTCAAGGTGCCTGCTGTTCAAAAATAGCAGAAAGTCTGAAAAATGCTTTGAGATCCTTAGGAGATGCCATGTGTGAGAACTTTACAGAAACATCTTAATTACACTCTAATGAACAGTACAGCAGCAGACAGACAAGGGAAGGACAGTGTGTTGTACTCATATCTATCCTCGATAAAATTTCACAGCTCATTTTTAAGTACCTTTTTTCCATTAGTGATTTTGATTTTCAAAGTGTTTAATAATTTAAACATAGTTGTTTCTTATTTATGGTGATGTGTTTTTATGATGGCATTTTTTTTCTGGTTTTGGTTAGGTCATTCATTTCAGAGCTTGAAAATGGAAAGAAAATAGTTGTGAATGCCACATCTCGTTCTTAAAACCTTCTTTTTCTTTATTTAAACATTTACTTGGTCATTTAGGGCTATTGGGTTCAGTTGTACTCTTAAGGTATTAATGAGCAAGAATGAAGGTATTTAATCACCTTGAAGCAACGGTGTGGTGTTCCCAGCTCTGCTTCTGAAGGACACTGGTGCAAACAGTGTGTTAGGAAAGGGCTGTGGCATTTCGCAAAGCCAGAGCTGTGCTGGCTTTCTCCAAATGTACCATGAGATGGCAGCAAAGGCTTTTGAGAAGGGCAGTATGAGAGGATTTCTGTAATTCGACTTCTTTGTTGCTTAGGGATCCTTCTAAGTGAAGTTGATCATAAATCCCACACAAACATAAGGGATTCATAATGCACCCTACAGAATACATGCTGTACTGTTCCTTGAAATGCAAGGTTTAATTTTCAGTAGAGAAGGCCCTTTTCTTTCCCTTGTTCTATTTCTTTTCCTTTTGACATCTAGCATGTTCCCATTGTTTCATAGTCTTTGAAAGAAATGGACAAGCAAAGTTTTTAGTGTGCACTCACCAAGACATCTGTGTGATGGTTGCAGGGAAGTGCAGGATGGCTAGTGTGAGGTGGTGACTGGATATCACAGTGTCATGGAATAGTGTGGGTAGGAAGGGACCTTAAGGCTCAGCTTATTCCAATGCTTCTACCATGAGAAGGGACACCTTCCACTAGACTTGGTTGCTCAAAGATCCATCCAACCTGGCCTTAAACACTTTCAGGGATGGAGCATCCACAACTTCTCTGGGCAACCTGTTCCTGTGCCCCACCACTCTCACAGTAAAGAATTTCTTGTAACATTGAACTCTAAACCTGCCCTCTTTCAGTTTAAAGCCATTCCCCTGCTTGTCCTGTCACTAAATGCCCCTATAAAAAGTCCCTTTTCAACTCTCTTGTATCCCTTAGTTACCGGAAGGTGTTAAAAGATCTGCCTCGAGCCCTCTCCAGGCTGAGCAACCTCCACTCTCGACCTGTTTTCATAGAAGTGCTCCGTGCTCTGATCGTCCTCATGGCCCACATCCTTATTGTGCTGGGGGCCCCAGAGTAGTCCAGGCAGGCCTTCACGAGAGCAGAGTAGAAGGCAGAATCAATTGCCCTGACTTGCTGCTCTCCCTGCTTTTGACACAGTCCAGGATACAATTGGCTTTCCAGGCTGCAAATGCACATTCCTGGGTCATGTTGAGCTTCTTACCCACAAGCATCCTTAAGTCCTTCTCTCCAGTACTGTTTCTCTGCCCAGCCTGTATTTGTGCTTGGGATTGCCCCAGTCCAGTGCAGAACCTTGCACTTGGCCTTCCTGAACTTCACAAAGTTTGCACAGGCTCACCTCTCAAGTGTGCCCAGGCCCCTTTGAATGGCATCCCATCTCTCCAGCATGTCAACAACACCAAACAGCTTGGTGTCATCAGCAAACTTGCTGAGGGCACAGAGAACTCCAGCTTCCTTGTCTGTGACAAAGATGTAAACCAGCACCAGTATAGGGTGCTATTCCTTGCCAAAAAATAAGGATTACCTTCATAAAAAATGTATTTATTCTGCTCCACAGAGAAAGAGTGACTAGATGCAGAAAAACACTTCTGCAGAGATCTGTTTAGTTATGGGAAAATAGTTAAGGAGGAAATTGAAACTTGATTTTGCCCCTTTTTTTTTTTTTGTCATCAGCAATAGCTATCAGGTAGGAATTTTAATGTAAAAAACTTGTGGAAAGAGAAACAGAAGTTCTTTTCAGCCACATAGTGACATTATATCCTCTCTTGATACTAATGTGATATGGAAAGAACTGCTGATATTCACGAAGGAGAAGAAAAACAGATATGCCTGCCACACCCCCACACTTCATCCTGTTCTTATCACAGGTATTACTTTTAGCACATTCCCTTCGGCAACAGTAATGAAAAAAATAGGTGAAAAGCCATTAGCGACAATTCCTCCTTTTCATCTTACATAGGAAAGGTGCTAAAGACAATATAATACATGATTTGCTTGAAAACAGCCTTTCTAAAAGCATTGGTTATATTCTTGGAGCTACAGTGCAGGAGGCAATTTGGGATTCTTTAAGCTAGTTCTGTGACATGCTCTTGATGAAGTTGAAGAGAGACTATGTTGTAAAGGCATTACCATTTCATTCTTATTGAGGGACAACTGGGATGCCAATCTAAACCTGCCATCTTTCATTTTAAAGCCATTCCCTCCTTGTCCTGTCACTACATGCCCTTGTAAAAGGTCCCTGCAAAAAGTATTCAAACACTAACTCTTCAAAACTGAAATATATGTAATCCCAGGAATTTTGCAAATAATAGAAACTATTAAGTAGTAATTGGGGGCTTTTATTTGCCTTTTTTTCTTTTTTTTTTTTCTGCTAGCAGTGGGTGAGCTCATCACTGACAGTCTGAGTCCAGCAGGTTACAACTGAGGTTGCTCAGACCACAGTTTAGGGGTAGCATCAGCAGATGAAATCCCTGCTTCTGTTTTGCCTCTTCTCATGTGTGACAGAGATGCTTTTTGCAGCTGCATAGTGGAGTGGGTTCAGGAAGAAGGAAAACTGTTTGAATGTCTTTTTTATTCCCTATGGGTTTTGGTTGAACCTGTACCCAGGTTCGTCAAAGAGTTGTGGCAAATAAAAATGCCACAGTGGTTGTATTGTCCAGAGGGGAAGGGAAGATTTCTGTTGGTTTAAATATTGCAACTTCAGAGTGTCTAAGGCCAGAGAGATGTAAATAACTCTCCTAGTTCCTAGAGACTCTATCTTTCAGTCTGTCCAGTTTTCTGTTCTCTGTTCTTAAAAGTTTGTATGTGTTTGCTTGACATCTCCATAATCCCAAGGATGCCAGCTTCCTGCACTGTGCAGAACCAAGACTTGTGCCTCTGGGTACTGGCTCATAGTATGTCCTCGGGCAAAGCTAAAGTGTACAGCTGTGGCACAGAGATATGCACAAGAAACAACATAATTATTTACACTGTATATGTTCTGTTCCCTTTGTGTTATTTCCAATATTCCCAACATACTTTGCTGGCTTCCTTTGTAATAC
>JAOXXN010000471.1:9419154-9430815 GCA_026770055.1 Myrmophylax atrothorax | reverse complement strand
TCTGTCTGGCACTCAGTGAGCTGTTGCCACAGTGCATGTAAAATGGGGCATTCTTTTTCTCTGAGATTGTTTTCAAAATAGATGGGTTTTGCTTAATGTAGTAGGTAAGAAAGTAGTATTTTGGGATTTGTAACCAGTGGCCAGTTGTATTTTATTTTTACTGCACAAGTGCTGGGAGCGCAGCACAAGCGCTTTCCTCCCTGCCAGCCAATACGTGTTGCTGGCTGAGGATGATGGATGCTGCCGTGCCTGGCTCTGAGGAAGACAGTGCAATTCCAATCTCCAGACTGTCATGAGCAGGCACAATGAGTCCTCTGCCCTATTCTCATTACTATTTGTGACACTAAAATGAATCTGTCTCATACCACGAGGTGGTCTTTTTGCAATCCTTATTGTAGGCTCCAGAACAAGAAAGAAGAGCAAAAGGAAGACAAGGCCTGTTTTCCTGTGGGAATCTTTTGGAGAGCATGCCAGTGGCACATTAATATAATTATTAAGGTAAAAGACATGGCTAAGGTGGGAGATTGCCAGTGTAATTACCCTGATAAGGCTGAATGCCGGGGATCCTCTGGGGGAATCAGGTGTTTTTGCTTACTCAAGGGAAATCCAGAATAATGCTATTGGTTTAACCATTAAATAGAATAAAGACTGTGATCTTGGTGTATAGTAAAAGACCTTTGGGGTACAGGAGAAAATACATGTCCTCTGAATATTTTCAGCATGTCTCCCTCAGCCTAGTTCAGTTGCCTATTGTGGAATCAGTGATGAAAGTTTAAATTTATATGTACAAGGACTCAGGGTGAAACTCTGAGGACAGAAAAGGAAGGAGATGAGAAGTACACGCATAGAAATGGAAGGAAAATCTTGGCACAGCATCCTCTGAAGGAGCAGTGCTGCATTTACACAACTCTAATGGAATCTTCATCCTATCACTAGGGTACCATATTTGGGAAGCAGCTCGTGTCAACCTTAGGTACGGACTGGGACAGTGAAGCCAGATAAGACAGCTTAGTTAGGTGGAGGATAATCCTTTCTCTTTTTCTATTTATGCTGGCCTGAAGCAAAGTCCCTTAATATGGAATTTGATTTTGATGGTGGCATTTTGAATCCCTTTGTGTGCTTTTTTTTTTTGCTTCAAGAAATACTAAAATCTAGATAAAGTTGGAATAGATGCCTGGTATTGAGAGCATTATATATAAATACTGAATTGCTCTCAGGGGGTATAATGATTCCTCAGCCCAGGAAGGCAGCACAGAAGTATTTACTATGCACAGTCTGTCTCAGATCTACCTTTACTATGCTTAAGCACATAAGGCCCGTCAGCATAAAGTTCAAGTAAGAGAATATGCATGAATGGGAATATGTTATTTACAGCTTGTGTTATGAGCTGGAATGCACTGGGGCTGGTTATTTACTTTTCCTGTGGAGTTTTAAAGAATTTTGACAGAACAAAAGGAAAGAAGAGAGGAGATGCTAAAGGAAGAAGAACATATCAGTTCTGTGTGCCATCAGCTTCCTTTCAACAGCCAGTCCCTTTGCACAGCATC
The DNA here is from genome assembly GCA_026770055.1 of Myrmophylax atrothorax. NCBI lineage: Eukaryota > Metazoa > Chordata > Aves > Passeriformes > Thamnophilidae > Myrmophylax > Myrmophylax atrothorax. The sequence continues at coordinate 9,429,268 of JAOXXN010000471.1, read as the reverse complement.
AAGCGGCCCTCTGGGAATTAACAAAAGGTAATGGCATCACCTGAGATGGAGATGTGGTGAGAAGCCTGGCACCTCCTGCCTGCAAGAGGCACAAACACTCAGAGCTGTCCTTGTGCCTGGCCATGGGCTGGGGCAGAGGCTGCCCCTCACGCACACAGGACCTGGGGACAATCCTGGCTTGGGGCTTGACAGGTTTGATTTCCTGATCTGCTACAGGTTTCTAAAGAGGTTTTTGTCTCTACCTTACAAATGGTAGAGAGATAAAGACAGAGAGACCAATGCTGCATGCATCCCACTCCTCAAGTTTACACCTCTGAGATAAAACTATCAAAACTGCCTCAGAGAGAGTGAGGGCAAGTGTCTTAAAGATTATGAGGTGTTGAGATGTGAAGATGATGGGGATGAGTAAATGCTGGTAACAGATTCATTGCCTCTTATGTCTATACAGACAGGACAGGGCCGATAAAAGTAGCAGGCAGCTCTGGGCTTGTTACCATGGTTATATGCTCTGTCTCCACTGAAATCACCTGAGTTACAGCTACTATGCAAGTAACAGGGAGTCCTGATGCTGTTCATAATAATGAGAGAAAACATGCCCTATTAAAAAACATATGTCAACTGCATGCAGAAAAGCTGCAGGAGAGGCATTTTCTGTGGACATGCTTGCTTTCAGTGAGCCTACATACGCCCATATTCTGAAGATTATATCCAAGTATGCCTTTGAGTTTCAAAATTTCTAATTCTTTTGCTGTGCCAAAAGAAAAATTTGAGATGCAGTGTTTGCTCTCTGTCACACAGGCTCTGTAGGATGTCCTCTGTGTATTTTCCCTGATGTCTAGGATTATTATTTTTTTACCCTGATTGGATAAAACAAACTGCCTTTATTAGAATGGAACCATTCCTGGAGAAAATGGATAAAGTATGTATCTAAATTGCTTGATTTTTGCAGGTCTTGTCATAGCAGTAAAACAGACATGTGCCTAGAATAGCAAACTAGCAGAGGTACTTGGATGACTGAAGGTGGGAAGGGGAAGACATCTTGAGCTGCCAAACTCGTACACCAGCCCTAGGAACCAAGATCCTGGTGTCACTGTCAATATAAAACTCTTTAGCCAGCTATTTAATGTGCCTTAACCTGAAAATCTATATTTAAACTAATAATCCTATTTTTCTTAAACATGTGAAGTAAGTGGATTTTAGGATTCCTGTGCACCTGCCTGGCATTATGGATGGCAAATGAATTTGTGTCAGCAAACTCAAAAAGGATTCACAGGACTTGCTGCTCCTCAAAGGGAGTTTCTGTCAGTCCAAAGAAGGAAATACTAAAAAAAAAAAGAGAAAATTGTAGGGACCTGTTTCAGGGAGTGTGAAACAGGTGCAGTCACCCTGCTCTGCATGAGTGGGGAGATTGAAAAACATTACTCAGAGAATGTGGAAAAGGCCATGGCTTTTTCTTAACAGAACCTTGAAGGTTTTTATTTCTTCTTTATTTCTTTTTAGGTTCCCTTGGACCTTCTGAATGGACCTGCTTCAAAGTCTGAAAAATGAATTCATCCCTTGTGGCAAAGTCTGGTCTGGACAGCAACAAATCTACTTCACTGCTTCAGTCTGCATGCTCAGGCTCTGTGCAAATAAACCCCCCCTCCCATGGGCTACTGGGTTATGGAAGCTTTCTGCTTTTCTTCATCTATCTAACCTGGAAAGCTTTTCAGTGTTAATTAGGCTACTGTAAGGATTAGGAAACGACATTTTGTAAACTGATTGATGCCTGGAAAAGTGGCATCCAAGGCTACTGTGGCCTGTACCCTCTGTGCCGAGCCACTCCACCCTGTACCTTTTTCTCAGCTTCCCTCCCGACATGGACCCATGTGGGAGTAGAGGAGAACTGCCCTGGTGCTGAAGAGTGAATGCATCCCATTCTGCTTGTGCACCAATACTCAAGTCTTGATTTTGGAAAGCAAGAAACTCTGCATTATGTTCTCAGCATTTTTGCCTTCTTGCAGCTTTATATAAGCTTCATTAGGCAATTTCCTAAAAAAAAAAATTAGGGTTGCTTACTTGCTCTCTTAATAGCCCTTCCTTTTTCTTCTCCATTGGCTTTGAGAGAGAGGCCACAGAAAAGCTGCAGTGGTGCCTGCTTGGTTTTTGTTTGTATGTTTATTTGCCTGATATTGTCCCAAAATTAATTGTAAGAGAGGTAAATGGTGTGAGGGGAGTTCACTGGGATTAAATGGTCAGGAGATTTCCGAGTCATGTATTTAACCTTGTGGAGAAACTGAGTTTTGAACATGCAAACAACTGCTTTCCAAGTAAATTAAACACCCCTACCCGACCTATGCTCATTATAGATTTAAAACATGGCCTAACATCATTATAGCACTTTCTGGTCCTCTCTCCAGCCACAGTGGCTTAATGATTCTATTTGGCTATATAATTTGTTGGCCTCAGGGCTTCTCAAAAAGAGTCCATTTCAGTGAGATAGGGTCATAAGACCTGAAAGAGGTTTGTGCTATTTCTCTCCTTGTTGGTCAATACCTTTTGAACTGTTGGCCATGCAGCAATTGGCAAGAAAATGTCTCCTTTTAAGCTGCAAGTTAAATATAGATCAAGCACTCCAGAATCTAAACCTTGAAGGACATATAGAGGAAAAGGACTTTGTAAATGGAGATATCTATTATTCCACACTTTGAAGCTTTAGGCCATGCTTCCTTCCTCTCTGCTTTCCTTATGGAATTGCCAGCCAGATTATAGAAGAGAGAAATAGTAAAAAACCAGAAATGGAATATAATGTAATTATTAATCATGGAAAGAATAATATATAGATATACTTGTAGGTACTTTCAGGGAAGTCCAGTAGTATTTTTAAAGCTGACCTAAGTGAAATAAGATTTTAAAGTTGATATGACTTACAATAGCTATAAAAATAGTAGCGGAGAAATGTCACTTTTATGAATCCAAGATGGAGGAAGGGCTCTTTCCATTGCCATTGCAATCCTACAGGATGGGGACCAAGAGCAGAAATACTGAAACACAGAATATATAAATATTTTAGGGTAATAGGTAAGAATGTCTAAAGCCCAGCCTCTAAATTTTCTTTAAAATCCCTGCTCTTACTGAGGTGGAAGCAGATGTGAGACAGATAACTCCCCTTTGCAGGAATCTCTGGTCCTGAGACACTCCAGGAGTCCCTGGGTTTCTTCAGGCATCTGCTTTGATACACAGACACCTGTCTTTGTAAAGTAGGTAGTTTGAAGGATTAACATCTGCAATTAATGTCCTGGCTATTAATGTTCGTAAAATACTCTGTATACTCTGAGTTATGTTCAAAAGTTTAATCATTAAACCAAAGCCAAACACAGCCTGTGCATCCCTACAGTAATCCAAAGTATTGTTTTCTTTTGAAAACCTATTATCACAATATACAGGCTTATTCATTATATATTAATTCCAAATTGTGCAATTTTTGTCACAGAAAGGCAAGAAATAGAGAAACACAATATTGCCACACCCCCTGATATAGTCAGAACTTTATTTTAGAAATTAAGGTGTGCATGTGAGCCGACATTAAAGAACACTTAGCTATTCAAGTGACTTAATTGGTCAAATGTCTTATATATCTGCAGTAGAAAGAACATCTCTGAACAGAGCAACGAAAGTAATAACGAGCTACATCAGTTAAACTGAATATCATAAAAACTGCCACAAACCACTTTAATAATGAAGGCATGCTATATGTTTTTGAAAGATTTTTTCCTAGCTTAATAGGGCTATAGGTACATACCTATGTAACACTGAACCCATTATTACCACTTTATGTCTGGCATTCCTTGATGTGGCAAGTTAAATATCATAGCTTCTGTACCATGTGCATTCAGAGCAGCTGAAAGCAAGTACTGTAAGCAGCACAAAATGAGGTATTGGAGCTCTACAGCAGCCAGAGGAGGCCAGCTGTTCTCACAAATCTTCAAAGCACTGAGGACTTGACTCCTCAGTAATAATTGTGCAGCAAGTGCATTTTTCTGCAAGGAAAGGTCATTTTTCCTCCCAGGAGAAAAGCATTAAAAGTGGGGGGTTCATTCTTAAAGAAAGTGAATGGGATGGGCATAACCTTTAAACATGACTTGGACTACAGACTGGTAGTAGGAAGCAGTCCCTGTGGGGAATTGATTCAAATGTGCTAGGTGCCTTTCTTCTCCAGAGTAGATGTGTGAGAAATATGAGAAGACTCAGCAGTAAACACTCCTTTCCTTACTGGCAACAGAAGTTGGTGTGAGACAGCAATGAACTGCTATGCCTTAATGCCCTTACTACAAAGTAGTAGGGGCATGCCTGTTGGCAAAATTACTCCTTCATGTGGTATAAACACATCACACTTGGGTAGCTCAGGTGCTGGAAACAGGCTCTCTGCAGCAATATGGAGATCTGAGATGGCTAATTTACTCTGTGCTACTGCCTTTCAGTTGAATAATTTTTGGCAAGTTGGATGTTTTCATCTGCTGATTCAGCCTGCTAGCAGGGCTTCCAAATTGTATTAGGTTGTGGCAGGTACAGTTGTAGTTCACCTGTGTGTTGGTAAGATGTTCTCTAAACATATGGAAGCAACGGATTTTGGTCACACAGCTGTGCATATGCTTTGGGACATAACACGTACATAGAATCATATGAACTCTTAAATGAAAATTAATGAAAACAAAAAGTACAGCCTGCATGAGTTGCAGCATGTACCAGCATACAAATGTAATGAGGAGGCTATCAGTTGGTGTGAAACAGTATGGCCAAACTGAATTAATTCTGCATTCATCAGGTGGCACTAGCTGTGTGACCAGCTCTATCTTTTCTGCAAGTGATGAAGGTATGAAACCTTTGGCACATAAATTTGGGACATATGACTTGAAAGTCTCTGAAATGTCTGATCCTGAAGTTCATCACTAATCTCTTGTTTTGAAAGATCAGCCCTTTTGTATCTTCAGTGACTCTTAATAAGGGCTCCTTCTGAGATTTCCATGCATTCTGAAACACAATTATTTTTTTCTCTTTTGAATAGTTCTTTTTGTTTGTTTGATTATTAATCCAATGCCAACAAAGAACAACTTGCACGAATCAAAGGAATGTACTAAATTAGACTCTAGAGAAATGAATTACAGCATATCAAACTCCATGTGAGAGGCTTCTCACAGTCTGCAATCCAGCAGCTGCTCTGTTTGGGCAGACCTCAGTTTCAATAACAAACATGCAGACAGCAGTGTGAAAAATGAACCCAAAAACAATGACTCAATAAGTAAAATCCCATGCATTGGTTTACAGTTGGAATGTAAAGGAGACAACTTTTTTGCATGTTCAATATGCCTCTGGAGGGCAGTTGGTGCTTACACTGATGAACCTTGTGGTTCATCAAATGGAGAGATACCAGAATGATGATTTTTAGATATCCATTGATGGTATAACTGGCCTATATTTCTAAGTCAGAAGCAACCTGTTAATATAGTAGATTTAACTGAGACATTTTTCTTTAAACCACAGTAGTAAAACATGTAGAGCTAATTGGATGATAATGTCAGGAGAAGACCCAAGCAGAAGGCACCAGTGCAGTCTCTGCGTGATGTTCTGGGCAAAATGGAAGATTCAGAAAAGATTTACCAAGGAGACTGTCCTGTTGAGTCATGAGGTTCAAAAAGGACTGCCTTGCTTTCCAAACTCCTTCTCAGGGGAGAGTCTGGGCCCAACTGAATCCAATACTAGTCCTAGACTTTGTTATTGGTTTATGTCTAACAGATTACTTAGGTGTTGTCAAACCTTTATGTGGCTTGGTCCTGCAAGATTAAGGACAACAATGCAAATATATTTATACATGATAATATAAATGATACATTCATGCCCTAGCCTCAGTGGAACCACATTCTGTCAAAAAGCAGTGTTCTTCACATACTCAGACTGTTTAACTTTTGGATTGATTTCTCAGGCTGCTCTCAGCCATCTTCAGTATGAAAAGATAACCCCTTCTCCATCGACTACTAGTCACTTTTGCCAGTAGAGAGAAGTTTGAGCTGTTTCCCCCCCACTTAGGTGCTACACATGCCTGAGATTAGTTCTCCTGTGATGTGTGGTTATTTATATTGAAAGGAGCATCATAAAAACCGTGTCTTTGTGTGTGTGTATGCAGCTGCATCAGCTCCCATGCTTATCCTTTCCCTTTTAGCAGCTGGTGTGTGTTGACCCTGCTTGGACGAAAGAGTCTGGCTTCTTCTTAACTGGTGTATGCCCTCAACCAGTTTTGTTTAACACAAGCAGAATTGATGGAGTGCATTAGGCTGTTTCTAGGATATCAGAGTGGTCTTTGAATTGTCCTAATTCTCTAGTGACAATATGAATGAGAAGTGATACTCAGAGGAGCCCATTCTTCACCTATAGCCACAGTGATCTCCAGTGCAGTCAGGCTGTGAAGACCCACAAGGCATGATGGAGGCACCAGGTGGACCGTCATGGGACAAGAGGCAGAGCTGTAGCTGCCCTGCTCCTTCTGTCACTTTTTAGATCTGAAGATCTCCTGTTAAGCTGTCACAAAAACCCAGCAATATGACCTCAGGACTGCAGCCATAATATGGGAGCAATCCACAAATTATACAGCGTCTCACATTCGACATCGATTCTATTTGGCCTTATGTATTGGCTAAAACAATACAGAGATTTAAAAAATGTTGCTTACAAGTTTCACATCCCTTTGTTATTTGAAACCTGCTATGATTGGACGGCAGTTTTTCAGGGTCCTGTTTTAAACATTGTGATAAAAGCAGAGCAAGCTGGCTGACAGTCAGGTTAAAAGACCAGAGAGGAGAAAAGGGCAGTGAGGCAAGAAGTGCAATCGGCTGCTGAGTTGTCACCTGCAGTGCTTCTAGACCTGTATAGATATTTTCCAGTTTTTTAGTACTGGCCAAGCCAGCATCAAAAGCAATAGTGAATTCTGTCTGAAGCTACTGGAAGAGCTTGTGCTGATAGAGTTGCTGAGCAGATTACGTCAGGAGTACCAAGTGGATGTTGACATATCAGACCAAATCCTGTGTTTTGCTTCAGGGGTTGCAGTCTGGAGGGTCACATCCACCTGAGCTACTGTTGCCCAGTTGGTAGCACCTGAACATATTTTCCCAAGCACACAATTATGATGCAAAAAAATGTTATGTCTCTCACTTTAGAATTGCATACTGAAGCAGAGAGGTGCTGGAAGTCCAGGTCTTATGAAAAAGGTTGCGATTTTAGTTTTCTTCTAATTCTCAGTCCATCGTAGGAAAGGATAGCATGCAATATAATCTAATCTATAATCTTATTGGTTTATTTAATCCAAGTTTCTTTTTGTTTTGTTCTGCTTTTGACATTTTATTTGAAATTAAACTTCAAATTATCATCAGAGTATCTGAGAGAATGCTCTGTCCTCCTTGCTGGCTCAGCAGCTGGTGACAGCATTGCCCACTGTCCTGCATCATTACTTTTGAGGTGGATAAAAATGGAAGTGCTGTGGCATGTTGGACATTGAAAATCAAAATTAAAGTACTTAAATAATCTCAGTGTGTTCAATGATTTGTACAGGATAGGCAGAAAGATAGATATATTTCTAACATTTTTTCTTCAGGTGTTTTATAAATATTTTCTACCTTAATGTGTGATAGAGGATACTTTTGGTAATACAACTGACTGGTAATGAATCAGGATGGCAAGGTAAAAGGCTTTGGACAATATTTGTGCCTCCAAATCCCAGCATTCCTCATATTTGGTTGGTTTTTTTTTCCTGTTTATGTTGTTATTTCTGTTTTCTCCTGATATACTTCAAAGTTGCTGCAGCTGCACATCTGTCAATGACTGGAATATGAGTTTCTATTTTCTTGTCTTTTGAATTGTTGAGTTTTCCTTCCTAAAGATGGAGAGTTCACTTCCTTCACTGCAGTCCTTCGAGGCTGGGCCTGTTCTCAGGGTTTCCATTAGCTATTCCTTCCAGTAGCTATTCCTTCTACTCTGTCTTTAAGAACTGTGTGATTCTAGGTCTCATTTTAGCAGGACTAGCACCTGCTTCATGATTTTATACACTTCTTTTTTTTTCCACCTCTCTCAATAATCTTATCAGTGCTTTATTTTATGAAAGTAATTTTTATTGCATTGTATTCATGTTTCCTCTTTGTGTGTGCACACATGTACATAACACCAGCTTTCTCCCCAGCTTGATTATATGGGTTCTGGGAATTTCTTGGGAGATGCTGTGGTCTGTCAGATCCCAGCTGCTGCTAAACTCCATCAATGACAGTCAGAGCTATGAGGCACAGAACTTCCCTGGAGACACAAAGTGCCTCAAGTAAGAACATCTCAGGTTTTAGTGCTCTACCAGATCACGTTTCCTTCTTTCCAGAGCTTCTTCCTCTCTCATTTCATCATTTAGCGATGCCTGCTTCATTCTGCTCCAGTATTTTCCCTAGATGGATTTTGTGAGAATAATGCTACAAGCAAGGAGCAACAGAAGAAACGCCTTTCTCAACCAGGACCTGCCCATCTGCTTTTGCAGTGCCATCTGCCTTCAAATTCCTGATTATCTTCCTTCATTAGTCAACACATGTCAAAATTCCCTCGCCTCTACCTACTTCTTACTCTGGGCTTAATCTCAATTCAAGGGAATGTCATTCTAAAAATTATGTATGCCAGATAACCCTGACAGTGACAGGAATGTACAGTCTGGTTTTGTGCTGGCTCTTTGATATTAGTCCAGCTGCTTCCCTTAAGATTGTTTGCGTAATATGAATGGTGAGTCTTAACTGAGAAGTCTGAACATTTTATGTAATGGTCCCTCTAAGGTTCTAGAAAGCAAACAGCTTCATTCACAGACACAAACAGAACCAAATTAGACAAACAGAACCAAATTAGACAAACAGAAGTTATCTGCTGTAGCCCAGTGCCCCTGATCCCTGCATCAATTACAGGTCAGCTAATTGTGCAGCAGCTGCTGATGTACCCTAAAGAAAATGGGTTATCAGTGCAGTTTTCCATCTCTGTGGCAGGGGAAGCAGCAAACACTGGAATCACTGGAGAAAACCCAGGGCAGGCTGTCCTGTTTGTGAGTCTGGGTTCTGCTATTCAGGCGCTGAATTTGGAAACAATTGGGCTACCTGTCCTGTATCTTTAGAGTACTTATCCATGAAAAAAAGGGAATAATCTCTCTGATATGTGAAGTGCTTTGAAGTCTTTTCTGATTGAGAGTCAGAGCATTTAGTTCCTTTTCTTGTACTTAAACATGCAGCAGCAAGTCAGAAGAATCAATTTGTTGTTTCTATGAGGGTGATAATTCATTCTTCCTTATCGAAAAGATCAAGGATGCTGAGGCGACTCTCTGCTTCCAAATAAACACTCCTTTTATGTTCCTTTAATGCAAATATCTGACAGTAAGCAGGGATGCATAAAGGGAAGTCGTGCTCCAGGCTTTTACCTGAAGTAGGTGTTTTGGGGTGGATTAATGGCAAATCATAATACATTATTTACCAGATAATAACTGTGATAATTGTTCTTATTTATCATGAGCCTACCTAAGCTCATTCTCCTTTCATTCCTTCAGTCAAACTGCCTCTGGGGATTCACCAGGCAAAAAAACAGTCCAAAGGTCATTGCAGCAATTTTTACGTGTAATGACATGCTGATTAACTCCTAATTGAAAAGTGTAAATTAGAGACACTTTAAGTAATGCAACTGACCCCCATCCTCACAGCATAATGTGCAGGGTCCTTGTCTGTCTCATAGCCAGCCACAGACAACAGCATCCCCTTTGTCTAACCACCACATCTCCAGAATGAATTAGGTAGAAAGTTCTGTTATCATTACACTTTCCCTATAGCAAGAGTATCTTGTTGATGCATAGATACAATATTATGGAAGCAATGCAAGAGTGATTTGAGCTCAATTCCAGGGCTGCCTTATAGCACAGCATGTTGACTATCAGTCAAAAATCTGTCTCTTCACGTTGAGACATTGTGAAGATAGTGTTTCCCCCTTTTGCTACCTTTGTATTTTTATTTCTTGTAAGGCATTGCAAAAATAGAAGCCACCTGCAGAATAACTTTAGTTGTATAATTAGAAGAAAAAAGGTGGG
>JAOXXN010000471.1:9381904-9416356 GCA_026770055.1 Myrmophylax atrothorax | reverse complement strand
AAAGTAACTCTGAAGTGATTCCTGAAATATCTGTTTCAAGAATATCTATTTCTATTTCTCTGCTACAAGTTAACCATAGTACATATATTATAGGAAAAGAAAGGCATTTTGGACATTAAGTTAAACAAGTGCTTTGTTCTGTCTCTAGTTTTCTCTTTTTTTTTTTTTTTTTGTAAATAAGTAAAAGGTTTTCCTCAGCAGGACCCCACTAGTTAAATCTGCGTGTGTGTAATCAGACATATGCAGTCTCTGACAGAAGGGCTTCATGGAATAGGAAAGGAGAGAAAAGTAGGATAAAATAACCCCCTAAACCCCCTGACAACAAAAACCAAACACCTTGGAGTTTTCTTTCAGTCTCCAAATCTTATTTTGATGAGAGGTTTTATAAAGAACACTAAACTTTGAAAACTCAAGTTCACAAACAAAGGCAGATCATTGCCTGGCTGATGAAACAGGCTCTCAAGCCTCATATATAACCTTCAAAATTTTAAAGAAATGTAAGGAGCTCTGTGCAGCCCAGCCTGTGCTTTCCAGGGGCCCAGCTCATGGTGTTGGTACCTCTGTGTTACTGTCTGCTCTTGCATGGAGGGATGGTAGGATGGCTGGCACTGTAGGACACTGTGCCAATTGGAGTTACCTTGTATTTCTGTCAGGAGGTGCTACAAGCCTAGGTTTTCACTTAAACACTTCTCTCTCTGTTGGAGCTGCATTCAGTTTCTATGGGATGAGACTTAAATGTCGGTAAAATCAGGCAGGTTTCTTCCTAGAGCTTTGATTTCTCTCATTTCCTTATCTAGGGTTATTTCCATTTTAAGGGCTTGTACCCTCAGAAGTGAATGATTTTTGGGCAACTCTGCAAGCTTTAGGGCCAGGCTGGAGTTTAAGATGTTGGCATGAGTTGATTAGCTCGAATGAAAGAGTCCTAGCACGATTGATGAATTCTTTGGCTGCAGTACATTCATTGTACATCATGCCAGTTCGTACATCATGACAGCTCATTCTTGTCCATCAGCTCTGTGCTTTACAGAGAACTTGCAAATGAAGAAGTTTACTTGTCACTAATGGATAAAAAGGTGATGGAAGTAAGTCTGGATTAGTCAGACTTCAGTAGCTATATTCAGCAGAAGGCATGAAGTTCAACAACTAGCTCTGAGCCATGAAGGGAGAAATCTGATTTTTTAATTTTTGAATGCTGAAGTAACAGCCATCCATCCTTATCTTCTGGATTTACACCAGAAATCAGTTTGACTCCAAGGCATTCACTTAGCCCCAGGTTTTGGAGAGGTCACTCTCAGTGGATTGGCAGAGCACAAAAAATTCCCAAAGAGCCAAAACCAACTTATTTGTTAAGAAGTTGCAAAATTTTGTATTTCTTAGAAATATCAGACTACATAATTTTGTTATTGGAAGTGTTTATATGAGTTCCTCCAAGCTGCTTGTCAGAGTGCTCCTTCAGACCACATAGGTTGTGCTGTGGGAGTATATAAAACCCATGGGTGTTGTGTGTGAAAGACTGCCTTACTCTGTCAGTATTCCAATGTAAACCAGCCTAAATTAATAACACATCTGATAAGAAAATGAGCAGAAGAGTGGGTTTGGTTCTGGCTTTGTTTCAAATCTGAAAGTCACACCCAATGCTATCACCTTTACTCAGCCTGTCACTCTGCCTTTAGGAAGAGGTCACCTAAGTAAAACCTCAAGGGGGATGCCTGGCCCTGTCTCGGTGCAGGAGGCTGAGGTTGGATTCACTGGGCTTAGCTGGTCTAGAGAAGAGAAGACTGAGAGAGGATACAGAGTATACTAGCTTCAAATAGGAAAAGAGAAAGAAAATTGTTCAATAAACCCCCCAAAAGGGGATGAAAATGAGGTTAACTTGCAATAGGTTAAATTTGGATAAAATATTGGGTAAACTTTTTCAATGGCAATGATGGCGAACCACTGGAAAATACTGTTTATGTGTGTCATAAACCCTTCCATGCTGGAGGCCTCTAACAAGAGTTTTGAGAGACATCTGTGGGGAGTAGCAGATACAGTGAGAAGCCCTCCTTGGTGTAGGAGACTGGACTTGATGACTGTCTGCGTTCCCTTCCAGCCCTGTGGCTCTATGACTAAGACACCCCTGCAGTATGAAAGCAGTGAGTGTGGAGCAGGCTTCCTTTGTGGAAATGGGGACAAGAACCTTGAATTTTGTTCCTTCTTGTATGCCTCAAGGTGCTGATGGCATATTTTTCCTGCATTATTGAGGATGGACAGGAAGGGACTGATACAAGTGAGCTTTAAGTGAGTTTATTTTAGTTAGATGCAAAAAAAAGTCTTTTGACCTTATTACATATTGCACAACATATGCATCCCATTTTAGTAGTTGTAGGAAATGTGATGCTCTAGGCTGTGTTATGAAAACATCATTTAGAAAAAAATTAGATAGTGTATATTTTTTTATTTGCACAAGCTCAGACAACAACAATTAGATAAGTGTGATTTCTTGCTTAAAAATGATAAGCCATGGAAGATAACTGCAGACATTTCTGGAAACTCTTGAATGGCAGTCCCACATGCTGACCTTATATTGGAACTGAATTTCCTTGTTACATTTTGCAGATTATTTTGGGTGATTAGCCATAGGAGGTCAGTAAATTATCATCAACAATTTTACTCTATCAAGAGTAGTAAGGGAGCTATCCTATTGCCTTGGGGATGGAGTGAGCTTGTTGCCCTTTCCAGTCCTGTTTTCTGTGCTTACCTGATGGTTCTAGGTTTTGTGTAGGTCCAGCCTCACTACTAAATACTCACATTGGTTATGGGTTATGGGAGACAGATGGTCAAGCTTTTGGGCAAGGTAAAGTCTTGAATGTCTTCCTCTGCTTCTCTGTGCCACGAGTCTGAGGCAAGTGTAATTTCTTGGTGTAATTGCAGCTCACTCCATCTCTACATGTCAGCATCTGCTGATACAGTTTTGTTTAGGAATAGGGCAGAAGAGATTGAAATATTTGTGCATTTGGCCTCATAGGGGGATGTCCAAAGAACAATTACTCAATTTCAAAATGTCAAGTGTCACTAGTACCTAACATTTATTTGTGGGTCTGGCACTTAACCCCCCCCCCTTCCCCCCTCCATATTAGTAATTATTTTTTCTATTTTTCTGCATTTCTGCTGCTTGTTACTAACAAGGGAAGCTCAGTAACTGCTTGCAGTATGCTGCCTTGAGTAGTTAAAGATTAGCTGTTTTAAAAGTAACTCTTTTTTACAATGTTCTTTTTCTTCAGTAATGGATCCAGGTAGTACAGATAGAAGTATTGATTGGCTCTTTTTTTAAGGCTGAGAGAACAGAATTAACTTGGTTCTCTAATTGAACTTGGTACATCATACAGTAGCTCATCAGCAGGCAAAGCCATTTCTCCTATGCCTTCCAACTAGAAACAAGAGTTGGGACTTCTATTTACACTCCTTTCACTGACAGTCTGAACACCAAGTTTACCAGTGCCATGAGCAGGGCTTCACCAGTGTCCTCAGTGGAGCAATGTCTGCCAGATGTTAATCCAGTGGTGAATATCCTTATACTATGCCCTCAGCAGCACCTGTCTTGTGGATTGCTGCCTTTTTTATTGTCCCTCACTCTAAATAGGAGATGATTTTAAATCTCTGCAGAAAATGGAGTATTTGCTCAGGGCACATTGGGGGATCATGCAATTTGTAGGATAAGTCTTTCCCAGGCTTGAACAGTTTGGGAGCTGCCTACTGGAAGGACAAACCTTCCTTATGGGGTCAGCACAGATCACAAGGCTGATGAAAACTTCTGTTTTCATACACATTTAAACCCCAGTTTATTTGAATAGAAGTTGAGTTTTGTTAGATTATGTTTTTACCAATGTAAAAGGTCGTCGGGTCATCAGGTTTTACTGAGTGGTTTGTGAAAGCTCAGCAGAGGGAGGTATTGCTAGTTTTCTATTTGTGATACGGTTAGAGAGTATATGTTTTAAATAGACAAAATAATTAAAAGAAACAAAATTGAAACTGCAGCTGTACAGATAATTTTGCCACTGTGTCTTTTGCTTTGCCTGTGCAAGAATTTTTCTGTCAACATTGTACTTCTTTCAGTGCCTGAGGGTTATCCTACAGGAACAGGAGAAGCAGCGTTGTTGCTTTCAATGAAGGAAATATTCTGTTTTTACATGCAATTTTCAAGAGCTGCAATTTTTTTTTTGTAAATTATACCTGAAATAAAATACCACTTTTTTTTTTTAGTCAGTTTTAGCTATGCTACCTAGAATATGAGAGAACAAAGGAAAGGCCTTCTGCATTATGTTACTCACCACTTTGATATTTCACTTACTATAAAGCAAACTTTGGTCTCTCTTCCACAGCAGATATTTTCACTCCCTTAATAGTAAATGACAAGAGAGAAGCACCTGAAGGGATTGGTCCATCTGAAGACAGGTTTCTAAGATGAAGTTGTTTCTAAGATGTGATTTGGTTTTGGAGATGTTTCTTTTCAGTGATTATAGACAGAACTCAGGTTGCTGACTAAAAGTAAATGCCTTCATTTAGAAGGTTAGTATCAGTTGGATAAACCCAACATTATGAAAGCTCTCCCTTCTGGGAAAATGAAAATAAACAAGAACATTTCATTACACTTTCTATGAAAACAGTGAGCTCTGAGAAAAATCCAAATGTAAGCATTTGTTTGTAAAGTTATTTGTTCTGGAGTTATTTTCCAATTCCTCATTTTCCAGAGGAATATAAGCTTTCTTTGGTGCAAAATTTGAGACAGAGCTGCGGGAATCTGAGTCATAATGAGGACAGGAAATGATCACCTAGGTCTTTCTATAATGAAACACCGAAGTGACATATGGGGAGGGACAAAATTCTATGTTTTGGATTTTATAGGTGCTAGTAGTGGAAAGTGAAAAGATACCAAAAGAAAGACTTTGAGTTTAAAAGCAAAACTCCCTGATTTTCTTTCACAGTGGCTTTAACAGAAGTTTTCCAGCCTGCCTTATGACTGAGACTCTTGTGACTCTGGAATCAAAGTGCAATGGTGTGCAATTGGTTTTAAGGTATAAAAACAGGCATGTGTGACTGTCTTGTAAATTGAAGAGTACACATGAAAGAGTGAGGTGAGGCAATGTTCATCTGGGTGAAAATGAAAAGTTCTGGGTGCTGTAGGTTTGAATGTTTTGTTTGCATCTTTCTTGGTCTATACCCTTGGAAGAGCATGATGGCTTTAGAAAGTGCCATATATCACTTTGCCAGCCTCTGTTAATGAAGGAACTTGTTTGTGAGCTCAAATGGGTCAGTTTTGATGATATAATCCATGGAGCAGGGCACTGAGTAGTTCAGACATCATGCTGGAAGCTAAATGAGTGAGAATTCCCACAGGAGCAGTTCATGTGTAGGAACCTTTCCTCACAGGTTAGAATTATGGAGAAAAGCAGACTGCTCTGTGATCTGCCATAATTGTAACAATCCAGGCTAGCAGATCTTCCCAGCTTTCATCCTTTTGTGAGCCTCTTCCTTGCTTAGCAAAGACATTGTATCCATGGCACATGAAAACAAAATTGTCATCAGACTGCTCTGTGGATGTTATTTATGCGGCAAACCCACCAGAATCCATGTCCACCATAAATGTGAACCTCAGACAGTTAAAGAAACAAAAGAAAATAAATGCCAGCATCTTGGCAGCCTGATGCTCAGCCGTAGTGAATGGAGCTGAGGGATGTTGGTTATCCTGTTTTACATAATTGCATAAACAGACGTCATACTTTCCTCCCCGAGCATGTCCTCTGAAGGCAGTGTGGGTGAGTGATGCACTGAATGGTGACAAGTGTACCTCTTTCCATCTATCTCTCTTTTTGATTTTTTGGGTAATGAGTAGTGCTTTTGTCAGCTGCCTGCCTTGTGTTCATCACTGTCAGGGCTGGCAGTGTAACAGATAACTGAATGGATTCAAGGCCACCCAGGGAATGGCACCTGACAGGAGCTCATTCATCACTTCCATTTTGGAGTTCTCTAAGGAAGAGCCAGAATCAAAGAAGTAATGAAGGCTCACAGAGCTACATGAGTGTTTGGGAGGAGTGCTCTGCATTGCAAACAAACCCAGATGTCAAATCTGTTTTGTAAATGAAGTGCTTTTCTGGAGAAAGTGGGAGTATAACTGTCACCATAAGTATATTCCCCATAATACACTTCTTCTGTGACTGCCTAGGGCCACAGCCAGCTCTTTTCCCAGCTTCCATGTAAAAAATTGCAATTGTGAGCAGAAGATAAAAAGGTGTATTTTATAATGTGGTTCATCCATAATGGTTTGTTTAATCAGCCTCTCTGTCTTCAGGTCTGGTCTGGGCATTGGGGCTCCATTCATCTCATGTAATTGTCCCAGAAGGTGTGATGCTGGTGAGGTCCAGGAACATGCTGCATTTTGCTATGGATTGTGTGGACTTCATGACAGTAAGAGAGTCTGCCCTTAAGACAGAAGTATCCTGTTATCATCCCAGAATGACAGGTACAGTTGGAAGAAACCTCTGGAGATCACGTGGTCCAACTTCCCTGTCAAGACAGGGTGACCTAAAGCAGGTTACACAGAAAGGATTCTGGTTGGGTTTTGAATGTCTCCGGATAAGGAGACTCCATAACTGCCCAGGACAACCTTTGTTCTAGTGTTCTGATGCCCTTAATGTAAACAAATTCTTCCTTATGGTGAGGTTGAGATTGTGTTTTAGTTTGTGGCCATTACTCCTTTTCCTGTGGCTGGGCACCACTGAAATGACTCTGGACTCTTGATACCCACCTTTGAGATATTGTATTGGTATGTATCAATGAGATTTCCCTCTCAGTCTTCTTTTCTGTAGACTAAACTGGCCCATATCCCTCAGTCTCTTCTCATAAGAAATATGCTTCAGTCTCCTAATCATCTTTGTGACTCTCCTCTGGATGCTCCTTGTCTTTCTTGAACTGTGAAGACCACAACTGGACACAGCACTCCAGAGGTGGTCTTACCAGGGCAAAGTAGAGGTGGAGGATCAGCCTGTGCCGGTGCTTGGGGTTATTTCTCCCCAGGTGCAGGACCATACACTTGCCCTTGTTGAACCTCATTAGGTTTCTCTCTGCTCAGCTCTCCAGCCTATCAAGGTCCTGCTGAATGGCAGAACAGCCTGGCTTCTGCTCTGCTGATCATGATGTTCTGAGCTCTGCCATTCAGCCAGCTTTTCAGCCACTGTCCATTCATCTAACCCACATTTCCTGAGCTTACCTCCGAGGGTGACAGTGTCAAAAGCCTTGTTGAAATCAATTTAAGCAATCTGCATTGCTCTCCCTTCATCAACCCACCCTGCCATGTCCTCATAAAAGGCTATCAGATTGGACAAGCATTTCTCCTTGGTGAATCCCATGCTAACTACTCCTAATGACCTTCTTTTTTGTTGGTGATGAAATCTAAAACTCTGTTCCATCAGCTGAAACATCCTCATGGTGGTGGGTTATCACACTTAGCAGAAGAAGAGGGAGACAAAGCATGTTTCCATGCCATGGCCTTGGGGTGTTCTGTGTAAAAGGCAATAGCTGTATCCTCCACTGCTAAGCACCATTAGGGACATTTTTGTCCTTAAAGCTGATTATTGCTTTATAAAGAGGGATCTCCCCTAAATTTTTGACCCCCAGCAGGCATGTTGGGGTGGCGATATGCCGCTTACCTTGAGTACAGTGACTGATGCATCTTCCCATTCTAAACTAAATAATTATGAAAATGCTCATTTTCTCATGCAGCCACTCAGAGATGAATCCCTGGGCCAAATAAGCTCTGTGGGATGCTCTCCATCAACATCAGTGGGTTTTCCGTGAAAACCTCACCTTTGTAGCTCAACTTTTCTCTATTTGTATGATTTTCTTTATACAAAGTACATTCAGCTAATTTACCCTTTGTCTTTCTAGGATGCCACTGTCAAAGTTGGTTAATACTGAAGTCAATATGATAATTTATTACTGTGGTAAGTTATAAGGAAATATGTGGAGTAAGTGAGGGACAACTCATTTGTTCTTGGAGAGGAGCCTTCTCACTTGGTGCTGGAGTAGCCTTTGTTTTGCTTACATTCAGTGTGTGACTGCTGGGAAAGACATCAAGGTGTTTTCCCCCATGATGTCATCAATAAGGAGTTCCTACATTTGAATAATACGTGTAAGAAAAAGGGATAAATCAAGTATAAATGGGATGTGAGTTCATCACTGGTTTGAAATCCAGATTGGCACCTTGTTCTTTATCAGAAAGGAGATTCCTCATGATGTATGGGTGGAATATCCATAAGAAAAATATAGAATGAGATAAAAAAATCTATTGCTTCCCCATGCTGCCCTAGTGCCCACCACCTTCAAGAGAACAGATTCTTCAGTTCAGCAGTTATTTCTGGGAAGAGGGGTCATGCTTTGTTTGTTCTTAGGCAGACTGTTTTTTTTGTCATGCTTGGAGCTTCATGTGATTGAGGTAGTTGCACTTTTGATTGAAAAAATAGTATTTACGTAGGTGAAAAAGGTCTTGGCATCGATGAGGCATTTGAAAAGAAAAGTATTAGGTGGTATTTTTTCATACTTTTCAATCCAGTCTGGTCCTTTGAGCTGTCAGGCCAGACACAGAGGTTCTCATCAGAAGCCTGGTATTATAATAGTTGTCTAAATAATAATTATAAAATTATTTTATTGTGTTGTAATTGCCTAGTAATTTCAACTTTGTTAACACTAAGAGCAAACTCCCTGCTGGCATTAGGGATCCTGAATATAAGAAGGATTTATAAAAATCCTCCTTCTTAATCTTGTGTGGTCTGAAACGTTTAATGTTTGATGAGGTTTGTTTTCTGAAGCTTGATACCTGTACCTCTGAAAGTTCAAACACTGATGTCATCATTTAAAAATAGGCAATTTGGAGAATTAGATCAAAATGCAACCAGCAAGTTATTGCAGCTCTTTTTTACACCTTGTGATGTCGTATTTAAAACCCTGTAAAGCACCCAGGAAGACCCTTCTCTTTGCTGCTAAATAAAGGATTAGGTTTCTTGACTTGGTTGTTTTTTTTAATTTTTTAAAAATATTATTTATTGATTGATTTATTTTTCATGTGTGTGAAGAGTCCCAAAGTGGAAACCCAAGGAAGGTGAGGCTTGTTGGACTATGAACTAAGCAAAGAAAATTGACTGGTGCTTGGATTAATGCTGCTACGTTAATGTTTCAGCTTTCTTCTAATGTGAAACTGATTTACTTTTGTTTTGTTTTTCTACATATTTATTTATTTTATAATCAGGAAAAGGAAGTCCTACATATGGCTGTGACCTCAGCTCCAAGAACACAAAGTTTTCTGTGAAAATTTTTATAATAAAGATGAATAATGAATTAAAAACCTCTCTGACATTGGAGACATGAACTATTGCTCATAAGAGGTTCTGGGAATGGGTCTCCAGGAGGTAGTGTAATAGGTGGATTAATAATTTGCTGAAGGGATTTATAAGACCCCAGACTTGTCCCATGAGCTCATTGAAGGGATTTTACATCAAAAATATACAAGGTCCCAAAAATCTGCCTGACAGATTTATTAAAAGGGTCATGGATTCTTTTGCACCTTGAGGCCACACACAGGAAAAACACAACTTCTCAGGAGGTCAAAATAACACACTTTTACTGGCAAGCTTTGGAAAATAAGGGAATTTGCCAAAAGTTTAAAGCAAACATTCAATCAACATAAAGCATTTCAAAAAGCATTGACTTAGCAAATCTAACCCATCCAGGCTTAAGTTACCCAGATATCAAGAAATGAGAATTAGGAGAAGATGAAGAAGGAAAGAAAGAAACAGGGAAAGAGAATTATAGCTGTTGCCCTAGGACCAGTGTAGTGACTGACACCTGCACCAGAGGCTCCCAAAGAACTGGGGCTATGGGGACAGAGGCAGAACTCGATCTGCCCCTTGCCCCACACACAGAGTTGTTTCAAGCCATTGAATTTCTTTCAGTCTCTCACAGGATTCAACCATTTTTTGGCAGCTCCCTAAATGAAATATGACTAGCAAAGCCTCAGCCAGCAAAATGACCTGTGGTGAACTCAGTCCTCTTTAAGCACTGTTAAAATATCATTACAGATGCAATCCTTGCAGAAAACGCTTTTTTTTTTTTAAACTTTGGTCTGAATTGCCTCTGCTCCCTTCATTCTGTGTTATAATCCAAAGAAATCTGGCACAAAGATTATTGGTGTCATGCTGCTGACTGGTCTGCATGTGTCCCAGGAGAGGGAGAATGAGCTCCTTCCTTTTGCTTACTCAGATCTCTCACTCAGTAATTAGCTGGAGCATTCCCCTCATATTTTTTTGCACTTACACTCTCGAAGACTCTTCTGCAACCCTCCAACCTGAGCCCAGACATTTCTGCAGTGTTTTTCCTTACAGCTCAGGCTGATTGCTGTTCTTGGCTTGGGGTTGCCTAGAAGGCATTGCCTTGTCCCAGAGTGTGCCTAATTAAACTTTAAACTGTATGAAGCCAACTATTTCCCTTTAGATTGGAAAGAAAGGTTAGGTCAGGAGGAAGTTTTTGACTACAACAAACAGATTGGTGTAAGCCATCACAATGGAAATAAGACAAAGAACTCTGATATATATTATATATGTGTGTGTGTGTGTGTACATGTGTATATATATGTATGTCTGTATATATATATATATGTATATATGTAGTCGCATATACTTAGAGTAACATGATAATCTGAAAGAAGGCATCTATTTTTTTGCATACTTTAATTTTTTTTCAGAGCTTCCACAGCTTCAACATACCCAGATTGATGCTATTGTGGCTCTGACTCAGGGGTTTTGTTCTGCAAATACTGTCAAGCTAAAAGTCTGATAGCCCATTTTTGCAAATCTTTTCATCTTTGAGGGATGCAGAGCTATTTCTGCTCTGTTTTGAGCCATGATATGAAATCTGTTAGTACATTTATACCTTGTACAGATTTGTTTGTTCCTGTTCCTCAAAGCTGGCTTTGCAAGTTGGTCTTCAATAAATTAAGATGCCTTTAAATGTCTAAGAAGCAAACTAAAGTTTACATGTTTAAAGAGAATACAACGTAGACACAATAAAGTTCTAATGAAATTCTGCATGTATTTAATTCTTTGATATCAGAAGGAGGAAACAATATTAAAATTATTGGAAAATTTTTTTGCGGAAATTTATGGGGAATAAAAAAGGCTTTATTTTGAAAAAAGGAGTTAGTTTAGCTTAATATTTGCATATCAAGCCTGGTGAAGTATGGATTTCAACCCAAAAACCTCCTTGAAACATTCTGAACACAATGCAATTTATTTTAAAAAGAAAACAGGGTTTTTCTATAATATCTTACTAAATCTGTTTTTCAGTAATAGAATTCTGCTTTTATCAAATATTTCAAAGTAATCTCTTATCATGCATTTGTACATAGGATGATTTTCTTTTTCCTTTGTGTTTTGTCCAAAATAGAATTCTTAGAAAATTGATTTGTCATTTGTGAGAATGAGACTTATGTAGAATGAACCTTCTAAAATAAATATTAACATCATCACTCAGAATTAATGAGAACAATCAGTAAAACAAAATTCTAACATAATCCTGGTTTTCTGTTTTAAGAGTTTGTCTACACTGTTTGTTCTGGCTGTTAAGTCTTGCCCTCTGATGTGTGAGGTGATCTTTAAGAGCTAAAGGGGAAATCTCCAGGAGTGCCCTTAATTTGCCTGAGCATTTTGTTAAACAAAATATATAACCACAAGCATCAAAAGAAGATTGCACCATCTCTCTCACCATCTGTGTCTAATTGCAGATTACCTATTAAGAGTGCAGTGATGGTGATTACAGGTGGGAACGGAAGTTTCCAGTTTTACTAGGGTTGCAGGACATTTCCCATTATAAGATAATTTTCTGCTGCATTTGACAGTTTTCCAGTTCATTTTCCATGCTGTGTGACTGCCTCCAGCTCTTCTTTTTTGTGGTGTTTTTTTTTTTATTTGTTTAGAGAAGCTTTCACTGTTGTGAAGTATTTTGTTTGTTGTTTTTGAGGAGAAAAAAAGTTTTGTTTTATTTTGTTTTTCTTTAGGGAAATAATCCTAGTGACCTTTTGCTCTTTATAGGGCTGGTCTCTTCTCTTTCCTTCAGCACTTAAGGGCAGATCTGATATATCTTTTTGCAGGGCTCCAGGCTGGTATATGTGAACGGTTGGAGGATTTTTGGGTTTTTGATTTTTTTAACCCCAAATCTTGCATGTTTGGGCTATGAAAGTCCCATGTGGAGCTCACCACGGATTTACAACTTACACCTCAGAAGATCTGGGTGCACTGAAGTTGACAATGGATGGCAGACTCTGACTGAACATGCCACCCTCTATACTGCATGGGAGTGCCAGAGCTGTGGGGTCAACTTGCTGGTGCAGACACCCTTGGTGATATGCTGTCTGACCTGTGGGTGCTGGGAAGGAGGGGACCAACCATCTGCTCAGATGCAAAGGGCACAGATGGCAAGGTTGCTGTGGTACAGCAATAGCTATAAAATGCCAGATTGAAGGCTTCTCATTTCTCATGAAAAGAAAAAGATTTTCTCCTGTGGTTGGTTACATGCATGTCACCTTCTCAGGATATACCACAGGGATTTGACAGATGACAGTCTCTTTGAGTCACCTGAAGTGCCCATCTATCAAGGGATGCACAGTGCACATGGTAGATTTGCCAGCAATATTCCTTTTGAGTTTCTAAATTTCACATTGACTTGTTTGATTTCCTGGCCCATTAGAGAGGGATGTTTGGCTTACATTAGCCTCTAGCTTTCCTCCCCATTGATAAAGAAGAGACACTCAGCAGCAAGGATGAGTAAAAAGAGAGTGAGGAGCAACATAAGGTTACTTATTGTCTCGCTACATTAGTCTTCCATTGGAGAAAGGAGTGTATTTAAATTCTGCTTTCCTTGCTCTGTATGCACATGGTGAATGTCTGGCTAGTTGGGAACTGCTCACTTGTCCATTAATTCATATTAATATTAATTTTAATATTAACTTGAGGTAACTTGAGGTCACAATGCTGGAAGTTACTGCATCTAAAAAGTGTGACTCCAGTTAATAACTCTTAATATTCCTCCATATCAAACAAAATATATATTTACTAAATCCTACAATTTTGTGTTCCTTACTTCCATTACTAAAAGGAAAAACAAATACTTCCAGTGTGATTAGAGAACTGAGGATGCACCATATTATTCATGCCACATCAGCAGTCTCCTCTACATCTTTGCTGTGCTAATGTGGCCAGTCCATAAGGTGTGATATTTGTCAAACAATTCATAGCCTGCTTGCTGCTTTATGATGTGTATTTTACATTATTTAGCATTTATAATACAGGCAAAAAAGTTTATCTGCATATAAGGGAGAATTTCTATATAAATAACTTGTTTCTGTAACTTCTCATGGTGTTGGCTGTACCCCCAGAAGCGTATTCAGCTCTATTCCTAAGGAGGAAGCCTAGACCTGGTGCTGCATCTAGCCCGACATCCACTTCATCCACTGCTCTGCCAGCTGCAGTGTGTAACTGGGGAGTTGTCTAATGGGCCTCTCTCTTCTTTGAGTAGCTTCTGTGAGAGTTGCATCAGGATCAATCCCATCCTCCTTCCTTTATTACTTTATTATCAAGAGAAGACTCTTGTTCAGCCAAGCCAGCTTTCTGCCTTGCCTGCTTGACTTCTGACAGTTGGAATTACCTGCTCCTGTGCTCTTAGGAAGTGAACAGCACTGATGGACCCCAGCACCAGCAAAAACTTTTTCCCAGGGGAACTTAATTATTTCCTGAGCAGCCTCAAGTCTGCTGTGCTCATGTCCAGAGTTGAGGTTTTGCTGCTACTTTTCCTTCTGTCAACAGATTTTAAACTTGATCACCTTGTGGTCGCTGTGGCCAAGATGGCCACCAATCCACTTTGCTCATGAGATCCACTCTGTTGACAAGCAACAGATCAAGGAGGGCATCTTTCTGAGTTGGCTCCCTTAGGACCTGTTCCATAAAGTCAACCAGGTTTTTTAGGAATTTTCTGGCCCAGGTTGTACCATCTGTGTGATACTCCCAGTTAATTTCTGGAAAGTTCAGGTCCCCCATAAGGACAAAGGCAGTTGACTCGGAAGTGTCCATTAGTTCCTCGAAGAATAATTTGTCAGCCTCATCATCCTGGACAGGAGGTCTATAGTAGACATCTGCATTATTTATTTGCCCCTCAATTCTTACCAACCTAGAGCCACTCATTGACCTCATGGATCTGCCTATTCCTATCAATATTATTCCTTGTTACTGGAAGGATCGAGGAAATCACTACCTGTGCTCCTAATCCCTCCACCAATCATCCCAGGGCCCTGAAGTCTCTTTTGATTGCCCTCAGACTTCTCTTTGTTATTGATTGCTGCCAGACTGAACAACCAACAGTGAGCAGTAGTCAGAGGGCCTTACTAGACTGGAGAGTTTTCCAGGAATTCTCCCTTACCTGAGCCCCTGGGAGACAGAAGACTTCCTTGTGAGTTGGGTCCAGTCTGCACATTGGGCCTTCCATTGCTCTTAGAAGGGAGTCTGCTATTATAACTACCCTTCTTTTTCTCTTAACAGAGGAGGTTGTGATGCAGGGTACAGGTGGTGTTGGTTTAGCAGGCCCCATTATCCCAGAAGAACCTTCGCCCAGCTCATCAGTTGCCTGGCCTTCTGGTTCCAGAGCCTTGTACCTGTAGTAGATGGTTCCAGTCCTACCTGTTAAATTTTGAGAAGGAGGAGGAACCTTCCTCCTGGTGTATGCAGTGACCAGTTTCCAGCCTTCATCTTTAAAAGACCCTTGAATAACAATTCTTTGAGTAACTACCCTGCAGAATTCCAAGTCCACCCTCTTCTCTGCCATAGTGGAAGTTTGAGACTCCAGAGCGTCTTGAAACTGCAGCATCTCAGAAAATGATCGGTCTCCCTCTTGCTTGTTTGCTCAAATACTACACAGCCTGTTCACTTCGTCCTGTGATTTTTAACTCCGTTGTTGTGACTTGTCTTGTGTACAAAACTGTTTTTTTGGGTGTGCTATTTGCATATGGGATTCAGACTTGACTGAACTATAGGCGAGAAAAGGGCTAAAGATACATCTTCTGTAGTGACTTCAGTGCTGGCATATTTTGTTTTAAAATCATCTTCTGCCATAACGCATCTGCCCTCCTCAGGTATTTGTTTACGGAATGAAAATGAAAGAAGAGTTCAGTTTTAGGTCTTTTTGAAAGTAATTTTTCAGATGATGGACACAATAAAATCAAAATAGATTAATCATTATGCATCACAACCATTGCTTCCTTAAAATAAAAAGAATTAATTTCCCCAAATTAGCCATTGCTAGACTGTCTTGCTTGCTAATTTAACCACACCACTGTCATGGGTGTATGGATTAGTGAGTAGGTTTTCAGAATATTTGTCATGATGTCTTTGTCAGTCTGGGAAATTTATTATGGAATTGTTATCAGAGGAGAAAGCATGAATAAGGTCCCCCCATAGTATGAAACAGTCTCTCATAGCTATCAATCACAGATCAAGGCACATTTAGACTTGCTTAAGAAGTTCATTCTCCTGCTCAGGATTTATCTGATTCTTAATGCAGAACTTTAAATACTAAATTTTATGTAGAACTCCATCCTGTACTGGATTATTCTCTCCCATAGTTGCTGTGCAGCCATTTCCAAGAGATTGGTTTAGACTGTGTGTAAGAGCCCAGGAATGGGGTTGTCTGTGCTTTCCTTAAAAGAAATGTGAGTATTTTGCTGTTATTTACTAAAAAATGAAGGAAGAGGGGTTTGGACACATGGGAAAAGAGCAGGAAACATGGCAGAAAAACAAATGCTGCTTTTGTATCCTTCCCCAAAACCTAAATGGGAAGAGTCAGGGAATTATGGTGTTGGAGATGAGTTTTTACTGTTTTCCCTCGCAGCTGACCTGACATTGTCCAGCTTCTCATGCTGCCATTTATGAGGCTGTTGTTGTTGACTGATAGTTTTATTGATGCTGATGTGGATGTCACCTTGGGTTTAGGCAGCGGTCAGCTATGCACAGTAGGCACAGCCAGCACCTGTTATGGCAACTACTCTCTGGGTATACAAGGGTGTTGAAGTCCCCTTGGGAGCTTCTGCAGTACCAAGATTATTGCATTGCTGCTTCCCTAATGGTTGCAGTTGTGTGCTGCAGTGATTCTGACCCTGAGAGACTCATCTGCAGTGTTCTGCTTCTGGTGGTTTTCCTCATTTCTGCTCCTCCCTTGAGCATTGCTGTTGGCTACCCTGGTGTGGGAAATGCGCTTGGGTGAAGATGGGACATGCCAACCTTGCACAGGTCACATGCTGGAGATCAAACAATATTTTTCTATTCAAAGCTTCTATCATCCGTTTCTTTCATTTTTTCCTACTCCTAATGGCTTCCTGTGTCTGCTTCAAGAACATGGCAGAGGTGTCTAAATAATGTGACCTGGCACACGATGCCTGTGATGCCATTGTAAGCTGTGCATTGTCACACAGAAGGATTATTTTGAACTGTGATGGCCCTTATGTCAGGGCAGAGCGTGACAGCACTCCCTTCTGAAGCAACTGCTGCTTCCAGCAGAAGACAAAGTATAATACTTCTGTTTGTAACTACGCATAACTATGTCTGGCCACACAATTACCAGTCCTTTAACCATTTAGAGAGAGACAAGAAGGCAAGTAGGGGAGTAAATGAAATAGCAGCTAGCTTTTAACACGTTGGAATTTTTAGGGTGTCCTTGTGCTGTTAATACTTTTGTCATTAGGTAGATTATTTCACAGGGATTTCGTTTCTGTCCGTTCCCACTGGTCCTAACAGTGTGTAGTCCTGTTTCCAAGGTGGGGAAGGTCAAAAGCACTGCCGAGTGGTGTGGGAATAAATGAGAAATGAGAAGATAAACTGCCCAGCCCTGCCCACTCACCTCCATCCTTAGATGCAGATTGACTATAGGACATGCAAGGGCTGCCAAGTAGTTAACCTCCTGAAAAAAAAAAAGAGTGCAGCAGCAACAAATGAACTGTCCTTTGGCGAATCTTAATGCTTCCTTAATTACACCCCTGTAAGGCATGCACAGCTTAATAGCCAGCAGTGTCCACAAGGAGATGGCAATTCAAAGTTAAGTCTTGTAGAGTTTTAGGGAAAACAGGTACTGTAGTTTTTCAGAAGTGATAAGGGATAAAAAATTGAAGAGGGTTGGAGGACTGGGATTTAAAATATCTGATGTTATTCTATTCTCTTTCCTTTGTGCCAATATTGATATAGACATGTCCAGTATAAAATGAATTGAACAGAATCTCACAGATTGTCTGTTTGCATGGAAATATTCTACATATTCCTCCAGCAGAGTAGTACTAGAAAATTGTCTTTTTGAACAATCATATTCAAGCCTAAGTACATATGCATGAGGAGGCAAATACCATTAGATTTATTAAAATATCTGATTTTTGCTGTGCTAATATCTATTCCCCCTTCAGGAAGACTGAATGTAGCTAACCTGTCATGTATGGGAAAATTGAATAATTTCCCTTTGTTTGAGAGTGTTTCAGATCATTTTTTTTTAAAAAAGCGATTGCTTATAACATAAATCTGACAACATTTTGTCTTCAAGTCAGTGGGCTGCACCAACCTGATGTACTGACATACTGCCTTCTAACAGATGGGTAAGTGGCTTCTGAACAAGGAATTTCCTTGCCTCTCTGGATTCTGCATGTTAGGCCTAATATTCAGAGTGATCTGAGTCTGTAATTAGCTGATGTATAGAGTACCTCTTCTATTCTGATGTTTATATGAAAGTGATTTATCCTGGAAACAGAAGACTTGGAGAACAGCGAAGCAGATTTTCTGCTTGGAGTGTCAACAGACTATTTATTCAGGTCCTACGCCCTGGGACCTGTGTGCTCTTCAGTTTCCCTTGCTTGAGGTGCTGCAATACTGGCTGGTTCTTTATTTGGTCTTTTCCACTCTACCTTCATTGACATGGGACAAAGCAGTCCAGATGTCTTGGAGCCTGAGGGTTCTTCTCTGGATCATTTTTTCCTAACTCTCCCTGAGGTTCCCAGGGGGACCAGTGAAAAATTAACTTTCCACTGAAAAAAATTGAAAAGCTGAGGGGAAAGAGACGGATTTTTTTGGAATAAAAGTTGTCTTTGGGAACTCTTCCATTTCAGAAATATTTTTGCTTTAAACTATTTACACTTCAGTGTGTTTTCAAATTAAATGCTTCCAAGCATTTGAATGATGTCAAAATGAAAACTTTTAAACACAGAATACATTTTCAACCAAAATGGTTTGCCAAACTTGGTGTTAATCAGTAGGCTTAGTTGCCTTAAGCCTGAACTTTTCTGTGGCAAAATACATGAGGTTGAAAAACTGCCCAGCAATGTGTCCTAGTGCCTCCTGTATAGACTTCAATGGTTCAGCCCATGCCAGCAGAGCTGTGGCCTCCAAAGGCAGAAAAACTAGAAAAGTACATGAATATTTCTAGATATTTGTTGGAAAATATGAGCTTACTAGAGGAGAGTAGAAGACTTCAACATAAGCAGCAGTCAAATTAAACGGGAACAACTGAGTAAATGATAAGTCTGAAACCGAGAGCTGCAGTAAACCCTTTGAATTTAATCTGGATGTTGACAGTCATCAGTGGATGAAAGATTTCAGCATATACTTTTTTGGGGAGGGGGAGGGAAATGAGAGACAAGGAAGGAGAGGCTCCTATCAGAACAACATAAAACATTGGTCTTTGGGAGGCTGTTCAGAACAGTTGTCACTTTAAAATGAATGTATTATCAGTATTCTAATCAAGGCACATAAGCCTCAGAAGAGTGCAAGCTCAGTTTTTTCCTTTTGACTCGCTATTTATACAGATCTGCACAGTCATTCTCCAGTGCTTACCACAGAAATACTGTTTTCTCCTGTAGTGATGTCTGGGTCCTTTTGCATGCTAATGCAATATTCTATTTCTGACTTGAAGGTAATAGATCAGTGAATACATGAGGCTATCATTCCTCTGCTAATACGACTCCAGCCATGCAGAAAACTTGAGGTTTGTCATAAACAGGCCAGCTTTTGAGCATTCTTCATTTAAAATTCAATTTAAATAATTTCTAATTTAAGTGTCTACTTTGTTTTCAGCCTTTCAGCTTTGATGCACCTCTTTTTTTTTTTTTTGAGGAACTTGATTTTAACTGTTAGTGGGTGAGGATGGATGTGTGCGTTATTTCCCTTTCTCAGCTAATTGTTTCTATACTTGCTGTTCGCTCTTTGAATAGGAGGTGTATTGTGTTTATGTATGAAGTATTTGCCTTGATTAGCCTTTCAAATAGAGTTTCAGTGCCTTCTCTGGACAGGGAATGTAGACTTCTGCATTTCGTTTTTCCTCTTCTTTTTGGCATGGCTGCACAGACTGTGGTGCAGTCCAAACACATGACAAAAAAAGGTATGCACACTATACCCCAATTATACTGTAATTCCCCTTGTTTCAGAACACAGAGTAGAGGGTGACTTTGTGAAACTCATCTACAGCCTGCTGGGCTCAATAAGAACGTAACAAGGTGCTAGAGATTATTTTATTCCTGCTTTGAAAGTGAAAGAAGGGGCCATTATAAGGTTTTTCAGAGGATTGAGTAGATTGATTTAATGATGTAATCAAACCAGGTCTGCACAACTCTTTACCTGCCACAGTGTGCACACAATGTTAATGATCTCCCCCTTTGGTCCTTAAGCCATGGATGTGAAAAGCTGTGTACTGGCCATTCCCTGCCTGGTGACCTGTACCAAAGTATTCACATGGGCAAGTGCCACCTGGTGCTTACCACAGGCAGGAGAGAGGAAAAAGGGTAAATTCTGAGGATGCCTAAGGGTGGAAAATGGCCAGAGCACAGTGGGCACCCTATTGGTGGAGTGGGAATGGACTGGTTTGGGTGTGCAGGACATCACTGTGTGACCCCACTCTCCTGCTTCCTCCCATTGCCAGGGGTCTGGATGATCTAGTGGCTCCATGGCAGTGCAGTGCTGCCCATGGTCAGGGAGGTTGTTGCAACTGTTAGTTGTTACTACACAGAGTGGTTCAGAGGTGCTCTGTCACAAGTTTTAAAGACTTTGAGCCGTTTTGGCAGAATGGGATTGGCAGAATAGTTGGGTTGCTGCCGACATTTGGCATTAGGCTGGAGATATCAAGCAGAGAATAACCCTTCTGAAAAATCGGAATTTTTTGTGCAGAGACTTGGCACTGCAACTACAAGTAGAGTCAAGCCCGATTTACTTTATATAGTTTTTAGACTTTGTATTTTTATGGTTAATTTTTTCTTCAAGGATTGCTTATGTTGAGAAAAAGAAATTATAATTTTCAAGTGAATATCTGTTTGTTTTGGGCTAATCTCAGGATGATATACAATAGCTTGGGGATCTGAGAAATAACACATTAGACAATGCTATCTTTCCATTCCTTTATACGGTATAAGCAGATTCACTTCACTTTTATATATCCTCATACACTTGTATTTTAAAGACGATTTTCTCTTTGTCTCTTTCTATTATTCATAGTGCTTTGATATCTATGTGTCAAAGAATTGCAGAAAAAAACCCCACTGTGCAGCTGAGAGGAAATGTAGAACATTTTAGGTCCAAAAGGGAATCTTTTTTCATTAAGAGATAAATAAATAAGAGCATGGATTATATTTGAAGCTAGTTCTCTTTTATTCAGCATCTCCAGCTATGGTTGTGTTTTATAGAATGATATGAAACTTCTTTCTTTTATAGAACAGTTTCTCTTTGATGCTGTAGACATCAGTGATTGGAGTGAATCACATTAATTTAATCCTGTACCTTCTGACATTCATGGGAGCTTTCCCACTTACTATGGTGAAGTCAGAATCTGTCTAATACATTTTAACTTGGGTGACAGAGTTTAAACCCAGGTGAAGCTGTTCCCTGCCAGAACTGTATCATTTTATTTTCACTTATGTGTGTTTCTCAGCTGTGTAACGGGATGTTAATCCAGACTTCAGGTGCCAGGAGGAGTGTTAAAGAAAGAAGAGGTGTTTGATCTTACCTTTCCTCTCTTTAAGAGGTTTCCTGCCCTACAGAAAACATGATGAGGAAGTTTTCCTTCCTTATGTCCAATTCTTGTTCTGGTAAGACTCAATAAAGCCACTTTGGCAAAAGCCCTGCTAGAAGTCTGATGTCTGGCCACTGACTCCGGGCTCCTTGGGAGCACATGTCATGGCCTTCCTCATCCTCAATATCTCCAAGCTGGTGGGCTCTGGCTCAGACCCTGATGTAGGGTGCAGTTGGAGTAAATTAAAATAGAAAAATCTGCCAAAAGAAGAAAGATGCTGTAGTGAAGCTGGTAGGGCTCAGTAGGTGCTCAGCTGCAGGGCTGTGGTACATGTGCAGGTGGAAAGGAGGAGGGCAAAACTAGCACTGCTGGTTGTGAACTGATGTGAACTGACTGGATTTGACTGATTCCAAGTCAAACTGGGGTTTTAGGCACTATGGTAGAGAGCACTTCTGTCATTACTGGAGAAAAGGCACATAGTTGTTGGTTGTAGGGATGTGTATGAATAATTGTAACAAGTGAGCAGAAATGGAATCCTACAAGACCCATCTAGGTGAACTGTTGCTTTATGCTTTTTATAATGAGGTAAGGTAGAATGGTATTGCAAGATTACCATCTATTTTAAATATTTTATTTTCTTGTATCTATTAGTTTCTTCAGTAACTTTCTTTAATAATAGGCATTTCAAACTTTAGAATTCTAACTAGGGACTTAATTTTTGATAATGCCAATCTGCACTTGTAAAATGGCATTTGAATGCTAAACGGTGTAGTTTTAAAGTGTTATAACAAGATTAGTTATTGCTGTCTGTATTCTGAGAAAATAGAAGCACTATAAAGACGGTGGAGCTATTTCTAGAACATACTGGTATTTGGGAACCAATTCAAGATGAAAATTTACTTTTGAAATAATATAAGTGAAGCCTCCTTGAGGTCATTCTAAAAAATAGATTTGAATGACCTCTGGAAAAAGAGTAGTCAAAAAATTTTCTCTTTCTGTTGTGATTTGTTCTGCTTCTCAGACCCACTCAATTGAGCAACATCTTGCTTGCAGCTGCTGCTGTTGGCTGGAAGGGTTACCAGGGAGTATGACCCAGACTCCTATTTGGTTTTGTTTTTATTCAGTTGCTGCCACAAATTGTTGCAAGTCCTCAGTAAAACAAGTGAAAGAAATCTACAAGTCCTGAGGCTTATACCCAGAGGCTTATGTCAGACACTGAAAAAAGTTATTACAGTTATCAAGGGCTTACAATAACTCTGTGAGGGGGGGAGGGAGATTATCAGGTACTGCCAAGGTGGAATGGTGCTCTGTCCCCAGACCCCACATCCCTGAGACCTCTAATGCAGCTGTCAGTCATTGGCACACTGGAAGCACTGCCCCACACCACACCCCCTGGAGCCCCTAACCCAGATTCCCAATGGCTGGCAGATAGGAAGACCCACCTGGGCTGGTGGTGACCACAAGAGGCTGGAGCAGACAAAAATCATGGCGCAAGGCTTTCACACAGTCAAAGCCCTATTGCCCTTAGACCTGCATTGGCTGGTTCTGTACTGGACCTAAGGTGGTAGCTTTAATTCTCTTTCTTTCTCACTTTATCTCTTTACTTCCTAATTTCCTTGGTGTTTGGGGAACCTAAACCTGTATGGGTTGGAATTTGCTAAGTCAATGCTTTGTGAAATGCTTTATGTTGATTGAATACATTTGCTTTAAACTTTTACCAAGTTCCCTTGTTTTCCAAAGTTTGACAGTAAAAATATGGTTTTTTGACCCTCTGAAAAGCAATGTAGCATTTTTCCTGTGCACAGTTTCAAGGTATAAAAGTACCTAAGGCTCATTTAATAAACCTGTTGGGTGGATTTTTGGGGTCTTACCTCTTTTTGGTGTAAAACTCCTTTGATGAGCTCATGAGGCAAGTGTGGGGTCTTACAGCTTGACCCATGGGTTGCCAACAGGCAGCCTCATCAGCCTATGAAGGTACATGCTGGGGCAAGCAGCTGTGACTCTGATGTGAGCAAAGTGGATTTTGTTGGCCAGGTTAGGTACATGTTTACCTGAGTGTGCTTGCTAGTGTTCTTCCAAAAAGTAGCAGGGTTTCAGCATTCTACCCAAACCAGAACAGCCATGTTGATTTGAAATGTTTGTCGTGTATTTCTGTGTTCTAGAGGAGGAATTTAAATTTGAGGGCATCTTGATCACTGAAAGACTTCCCATCTATAAAACGCTAGAGATTTTGGGAATCAAAATAAACTTGCTTGCAGGCATAAGGTCCTGTATTTTGTCTCTCAGATGGAGATGTGAATTGAGGCTTGACTTGAAATGTTAATATCACAACTGAGAGAGCTGCTATATCACTCAGCCTGACTCCAGAGGGAAAAGACCAATCACTTTAGAGTTAAGATGCATGAATAAGAAAGTGCACATGGGCCAAGAATGATTGACGTTCAGATGTATTTTTTTTTGACCCATTGGATGATACCTGAGAAACTCCCTGGGCTTAGAATAAATAAGGGTCACTGAAGAACATGTCTCAAGGCTGCTGCTACCACATAATCTATGGGTATGATAATGAATTTCCACACTCTGGAGAATAAGAGGCTGTATTTAAACTGTTTAAACCGTGAAGTGATTTATATGACAGTAGCTTCCTTTTAGCTAATGGCGGTGTAGAATGTCTTTGGTGAGACTCACTGGAAAGAGTAGGCTAAATATTTAGTGGTTTTACAGAAAATAAGACCAGCAGTTCCTTAATCTGCACAAGTAGCCAATTGAATCTGTCATTCCAGATCCTAATCTGATGGGAATCCTGCACCAATACAGCTATGTGTGCTGTGTACAGTCTGGACAGTCTTGGTTTGTGATTGAATTATGTTCAATGAAACATGTCTCCTTTTCAGGAGATGATATATAGGCCCTAAGTCTGGGGCTTGTAGCTGTTCCATGAAATACAGTTTTTCAGGTGTATCTTAAAAAGTTAATGCAGTTAAGATTTTGCTCAGCCAGTTTATGGAGCCTCTGAAAATAAATTTAATTTCAGTAGAATGACATCTCTCATAAAAGCTAAATCTGTCTTTCTTGAAACTCGGTTTTTGAAATGAGAGCTGACAATTTCTTCTACTGTCAAATGTCTCTGCTTGTTTAGTCTCAGGACAGTCACTGTGTGACTTATCCTTCTTTTAGGCTGCAGAAGACAAAAGGTCACAAGGAGAACAGTATTTCTCTCCCACATCAGAGCTTGTATTAGCTGTCATTAGGAAATTTTTTGTATTCGCATCTTGACTTTGGCAATGCCAGCTGTGAGCCGTGTAATGAACCTGTGCAGGACCTACAAGGAGGGGAAGCAGAGTGGAGGGGAAATGAAAGACAATAGCATGGAAGCCTGGCAGAGTCACGCAGTGCATGAGTATCATCTGTCTGAATGAAGTCTCTTTATCTGGTAATTCTATAGCTGAAGAGTATTTAGGGCTTCAGTCATATTGCCAAGCATATGGCAAGTTGCTATGCAGACGTCAAATGAAAAGCAGAACTTTTACTTTCCTTTGTCTGAATTTATGTCTTAGTTGAATGTGAAATACTTTCCCCCCATGTTTCTTCTAGCAATTTCTCTACCTTTTTTCTTTCCTTTTTTTTTTTTTTTGATATATATTGGACTTAGTCCTATTTACAGGTGTTCATGGCCACATTAAAGACCACATTTTAGTTACTGTGCTAAAGTGGTTCCTGAAAAATCTGTGCTCCCAAAGCCCAATTTTCCCAGTGTATTATTCCAGTAATTTCAATCTCAAAGGTTTGAAACTCTGATATTTCTTGTTTGTAAAAAAAAAATTAAAAATATGGTATCCAAGTCAAAATATCTCTGTGTGTGTCTCTCAAGCTCTTCAATGGTAGTTCCAGAAGAATTCCCTATGGCTTTCTTATAAAATTACATTTTTGGTAGGTTTTACATTAAATTATGCAAAGTATACAACTTCCAAAAACTGGATGGGGTTTCTATCAAAATTTGGTTTTCTAGACTGGCATTTAAGACTTTATGTTCAAAACTATGTGCCTATAAAAGACTGAATAAAAGGCAAACCCAGGAGAATTTCACATTATTTTTTAGCATATGTGAAAGTATGCCTTTATTATTCATTATATTTTTTTTTTTCACTGCCAGTGCATATGTGTTAAAACATTTCTTTCATTTCTGATCCTGCTGAGAAACTATTGTACTCTCGTGCATCAGAGACAAACATGAACATGTACCTCATAAGTAGAAGGAAAGGATTTGTAGGTTTTTAGCACTTTTAATGCTGTTAAACCCCCTCACAGCAGCATCCTGTCGATATCATCAGAGGACCAAGTCAGCTTTTTAGAACCTATCAATGCTAGGACCTGAAATAATTCAGTAATTATATTGAAATAACCCTAAAATGTATTTGAATGATTTGAAATAATACTTATTTGTGTTTTGATATGTGTTGAACTGCCTCAAAAGAATGTCACTGAGCAGATACATATAAAAGCTATTGTAAGATAACACTGTTGGAGCTAGAGCAAAAATGCAGTACCTTGTGTTATAGAAGGCTTCTGAAGTGCTATCACAAAGTTATATTAAATATTAGTATTTATCTTTATTAGTAATATAATATTAGTAATTATTAATCATTAATCAAAATTAGAAATCATATTTAGGAAGAGAACACAGTTACATGCTCAAATGCCGTAGTCTGTAGTAAATACCTGTATTTTTGATTCATTTTTGACACATTGGTGTTTTTTACACATATCATACCTTCTGATTTAATTTTCAATATTTTTCTGGAGTTGGAGGAATCTTGTGTCAGTTGGAAATTAAGTATAAACCATATGTGGAGTTATATGTACAGTTCTGCAGCAGGGATGTGACATCCTAAGAACAGCAATATCAGGAGCAATTGCTTTGTGTAACATCCTTTGTTTGCTGAGCATTGCCTTACAGTGAGATATTCAATATGCTCTTTGCCTGGTATTTGAAGGATGGAACTAGGTGCTCTCTGGAAGTGAATTTTCTTTTTTGAGATGACTGCCAATTTATAGTAATTAATGTGATAAGGACAGCAGCTGTAGCTGTCTCTTAATTCTTTCATCTTAGAGTAAGAGCTAGAAATGGATTAGTTAGAGATAAATATATCTTATGGCATTTTCTCCTGAGAAAAAGCCCTTTAAAAATATTGCATTTTTGTAACAGGACTGGCCAGCAAAGTGATGAAAGCAATTTTCCATTGCTGGAGGGAATTGTCCATGGTGGACTGAATGCAAAAGATAAATGCTGGCTAATTTTAAATATGATGAATAAAATCTTGACTCTAGGCACTGAAAACAGTTTTGTGGGCTGATCTAAGGCTGCCTTAGCCCCAGGAATAAGAGGGTCTATAGGTTCTGTCTAGTGTGGATGAACTTACTATAGATGTCAACTGAAGATTAGGAAAATGGAGGACATCATCTTTGAGAAGCGATGCTCTTTTAGGGCTCCTTTTGGGGAGGGTTTATCATCTTTCATGATGTGTTGCAGAGTTATATCTCAAGTGTGCAGTGAAACATATTCTTAATTAAATGAATTATTTGGGAATATAAACACTATGGTTATTCGAGGATTTCCAAAGTTTGCAAAGAATTTTTTCTCTATTAAACAAATCATCACTGAATTAATAACTGAAATTCATTTCTGGAATCCCTGTGAAAGAGAAGTCCTGTGCTGTCCATAACTGAGGTACTTTATTTAGATACAGTTGACTTGACCATCTGTAACCCAAGTTTATTTGTACATCTAATCTGGATGGCAAGTTAATAGGGCTCTTTGCATTTTATGGCCTTTGGTGAGATAACTGTGAAGGCTGTTGGAAGGTGGTCTGACTGTTTCACTGAGGTAGGTGTTGTCCCCTTGAGACTAGCCTGAGATTATCTCTGACAGATGAAATCAGCAAATTAATTTTTGATTGCTGAATGAAGGACTAAAGCAAATCCAAATGAAAGATTCAGCAGTTGATGGTGGTTTGAAAAGTGGGCATGGTTTTGCTACTTAAGAACAGATTAGATCCTTCAAAGTACTGTGCAGTCAACCTGTCTTATTGTTCTTACAAGTAAACACAGCATTTACTCCATCATAAGGATCCTAACAATACAGTGTGCATAGAATTGAAGATAGCAGAGCTTTGTGTTTTCCTGGTTTGACCTTTCAGCCTGATATAAAGACCATTGTGAAAGAGCTCTGAGGAGAATCCCAGTATCTTTCTGTGAAAACATGAAATCTTTTATGGTGTACCCTGAAATTAAAGGCTGTTGCAAGGGGAGAATTGAACGGCTGATTTCTTTGTGAGTTTGGCTTGGAATAAAATAAAGATAATATTAAGCATAACTCTATCAAGTATTTATGGATGCCAGATAGATTTTTTTCTTGTCTTTTTTTTTTTTTAAATTAAATTGATTTGCACAAATTGATTTTCCTCAGAAACTCGCTCAACAAGGTGCATGTTGCAACACAGGAGCTTTCTGCAGCCTTTAAACTCAGTTTACTCCAAAAGAGCACCTCCTCACCAGCTGAATTTGAGGTGATCATAGTGCAAGTTTTGCAACAAACACTTGTGAAATTTTGATCTGTCTAGGCAAGATCATTATTTGTGTATGCAGGTGTATTCCCAGGAATTTCTTTGGTATATTTGACTGTTACTTAATCACATTTGGCCATTTCTTTGGAATGAAATATGTAAGTATTCAACATCTTTGAAGCAAATTGATGTATTTTTTTTCTGTCCCTAATGTCTGTTCAACTACAATTTTAACAAAATATTTGGAAAGGAGCAGTATACTTTCCTCCTGGTTCCCAGGTGGAAGGAGTCCAGGTCTTTCTAGCATGATTGTTTTTGTGAAAAGTGATGAAGCTGCTCATCTCACTCATGTGGAGTAATAACCTCACAGAAATTAGTTGCAATATTAATGAAGCAAAATGCCACTCAGCATGATGAAAATGGGTAGGAGAAGGTGAAGTGCAGTTTAAAGCTTTTGCTAGGTCTTATAATAACTGGATTGTTTGTTCTCCACAGCCTAAGTGGTCGAATGCAGAGGCATCTATGATTGAAAAATGATAGCATGTGGTGATGTGTGTGCTGGCAAGCTCAGAGGACACATTTGACATGGTGTGCCTATTCTGTGAAACTGCAAAGAAGCAGTTAACATAGATGGAAGTCATGCAGCTAAAAATCCTGCACGTACTTTGAAAACCCATCCAAGGTACTTAGAGCCCATTTTTGTTGCTGTCTCTCAGGATTTGTTCACAGTTTCTGGAAAACACAAGTATGTGCCGCTGATAGAAAGATGTCTTCTTTTTCTACTATCCAAATGCCAAACAAAGAGGAATGGAAACTGAAAGGAGGAAAAGTACTTTTGTAAAACCTGCCACTGGCAGGGGATTTTGGGGTCATTTTCAGTCAGGGTAAGTCATTCTCTAGATGCCCGTAAGGTAAGTAAATTCCTGCCTAAACAACGTGCCCCACTTGCTCCTTTATTGCCGGGAGCTTGATTTGAAGGAGGTGTGTGTTACTTTGGCTATTGAAATTATGGAGAGGTCATGGACTTTCTCTGCTGAGAAAAAGAGTGAGTCTAGTTTTACTGTGACAGAGCATCTGAGTTTGTGATTTGTAAAACAGGTCCTGTACATTTTTGGAATTATTTCTTTGTGAATACTTATGCAGAAACCACGAGTTACTTCACTACAAAGAAAACTTTGATGTATTTGAAACTAATTATTGCCTTCCAAACCCATAATTTTTTAAAATTTTTTATTCAAACAAACCTAATCAGATTTTATTTTTGTTTTAAATAGAATAATTCTTATTTCTTTGAATACTGTCTTCAGCAGTTTATTAAAGACTTCAGGTGTTATCTTTGGATCTAAGATGGAGAGTTCAGGTTACACCCTATGATGACGGATTTTTCTCTACTTGAGGACAAGCCTCATGCCAGACATCAGTATAAACACAGCAGGGATTTCCTTTTGTGTTCTTCCAGAACTGTCATAGTCATTATATACAGGGTATAAAAAAGAATAGTAATTTTTTATCCTTCTTAATTTGTAAGTAACTAATGGCAACAAAAGGTGGTTCCAGAGTTCATCTGGCAGCCACATGTAGTTAAAAGTAGAGTGCCAAATGTGCTTATGTGAGGTGTTTCTCTTTCTTTTTGTGTTTCTCTTTGGTGTTTCTCTTTCTTTTGGTGTTCATATGGGTTTATTCAATATACTGGACTAAATCCATACAGTTTCATTGTATCCAAAACTGCACTTACAGTACTGCAGGATGTAGTAATTCTAAGATTAGTGAATTACTCTTGGATGCCTTTTAAATATGTTTATGCCTCCTATAATGAAGTACATATAGTGCTTTTGTAGCTGTGGTTGTCTGGGGTGAAAAAAAGCTTGTAGAAAAAAGTTTGGCTTCTCATGAGCTGGAAAAATCAGAGAAGCTTTCAAATACTTATGTCAGATACTTCTTTGTTGTTTGTTTTGCTTCTGCTTCAGCAAAAATATCTAAGTAATCAATGCATTTAAAAAGAGTATCACAAAAATATCTTGAATGTTAGTAGAAATCTTACTGTGTGGACTCCAAGAGTGATCATTTTGTGTTGAGCAATACCTGCTCCATCACTAGACATATATTCCTTGCTCACAACTGTAAGAGCATCTTTAAGTCTCATTGGGACAGGTAGGGGGGGCTGTCTTGGAGCATCATGAATTTAATGTAATAGAAGTCTTTCTAATGCTAACATCCCTTTTACAATATCAGCAATGATTGTTGGAGTAAGGCACTGAATTTCACCTGTTAGGTATTTATTTGATACTGATGTGTCTACCAGCAGTGCTGTTGTCTCATCAATTTTAACTACTTTTTCTACTGCACTTGGTGATTCAAGCAATCAAAGGGACACTATCAACATATCTTAATTCACCACTGCAGGAAAGCATTCAGATCTGTCCTCGCTGCTCCAGTTACTCAGGATGCAGGCCATGCCCAGTTATTGTGGGGAGCTCTAACAATCCAAAAACCTCCCCTTTATCTAGACCTCCATATGGCATACCATTGGAGTACCCAGACATGTGCACTATTGTCTTTGGTCATTTTGTGCAGAAAATACAATTAGACTTGGCTGTCAGATGAAATCTGTCAAATTCCGCCTGTAGGAGCTGAACTTGGTCCAGCCCAATAAATAGAAAAAAATAGTCACCCATAAAATTGCAAGCAGAGCCTGTGATTTCACTTCACTTGGCTAAGATTCTGTGAGGTCTGGTAGGCTTCATGTTCTGGCTAAACAGCCTGTTTCTGTGATCAGCACCATTTCCCTGCTCCACCACATGAAAATCCATCGCAGTAAAGTAGCATATGGCTTTGCCCCACCTTTCCCTTAAAAGTCAGTTTCCTACAGAAAAATGGAACCCTGTATCTTTCTGATGAAGAACCTTAAAATCAAGATATGTTAAAATTGCTTTGCTAGGATAACCTTACAAAGTGATTATTTTTATTGTTCCTTTCTGTATCTTCATACTTTTAATGTGCCCTGCCTGCTTTATATATTTGCATGTGTATATATATATGTGTATATCAGAGGATGCAAAAAATTTACTTTATTGTAGATCTCATGTCTTTTTCTGTTTCTAATATATTAGGGAGCAGCCCATATTTCATAGACTTGTTTGTCATTTGTAATGGTTGAAATCTGATTGATGCTAGACAGGCTTACTGCCCTCAGGTGAGGAGCCACAGTTAACATGTCTCAGGAGGTCTGTGATAGGTTATGCGAGGGGTTTGGGCTGCGTGGAGTTGTGCAGATTCCTGGTGGTTAAGGCCCATCTTTCAAGGATGAATGCAACAGATGTCCTTAACAGAGAGAAAAGCTGCAGAAAAATGCAATTTTTCAGAATAACTCTCCCCAATGGTCTAACACTTGTGCTCTTGGCCATTGTAGGCAGCAGTGTGCTAATGGTGTATGTTTAATAAGCTTGGGACCACATCAATTGCAGTCTGCTGGTGATCCCAAGGGGAAGTTTGTGCCTGTGTGTGTGAGAAGGATTTTCAGGAGATGGTGAGTGTTGGACCTTTTCTCATGGTATTGGGAGAGCTTGTTTATAGTGCTGCTGGCCCCTGCCTCAGGTTTATCTTATTCTTTGCATCCTGGTCACTTGGATGGTCAGCTGCCTGTGTTTTTCACTCTAGGGAAAGATCTGTGAGGTTTTGTTAAAGAGCTGCTTTTTTAGATGCTTTCTCTGGCTCTGGCTTTCCCATGCCCCAGTTTCCCAGCTTGTTTTCCAGTAGGTGACTATCTGGAATGGGGGAGGTAGCTGCTGCCTTTAGTATAGAAGGGAGGGGTCAATGGACTGAATTGGCATGAAGTTGCTATTGCTGTCCCACTTCTAGGCATTGAGGACAGATGTTTTCTGAAAAGACAGTATGAGCTGACTCATGACTTCTTTGTGTAGGTTGTGTGTGTACTCTGAGAAAATAAAACTGCGTTATTCAGGTGCTATTAATCTTTTCTCAAAACCCTATTCAACAATAAGAATGTGGGAGGAGGAAATATTACTTTAGAAGGCTTCCTGCATCCCAATTCCCTTTTCTAGCATTGTGTTCTTATTGCTCAGTGTTTGAGCTCACGTCAGTACAGTCTTTTCTTGTAATCATCTTCATTTGTAATGCTTATATTTGGTATGAAACATGTCACTCTGACAGGAGGCCATTCAGGGCTTTAATATTGCACCAAGGAGACTAAAACTAATCTAGAAAGGAATCTAGAATTAATCTAAGTGCAATACATCTCTGAGGCTAACACAGTAAAAGTCAAATAATAGCAGAATGCTCTAAGGTGGTAATGCATGCAGTTGTAGCTAATTCACAGCCTTGGTCTAGTACTTTTTTCTGTTTATAACAGTGTGGACTAAGACTCCCAGCAAATATTTGACATTTTTGGTAGTGTCGAAAAAAAAAACTTCAACAAAATTTGAGAAGGTGGAGAAAAGTTCAACAGTATATTGAATACAGGGTAAATCTAAGTGTAGAACTGCAATGTCCTCCACTAAGGATCAGCAACATAATAAACAAAATAAATTTTTCATAGAGGCCTTTCTCTTTGCTTTATGCCTTGTTTCTCTGTGATGGTGCATTTTTTTGTTCCCCCATCTCATCCTTTGGTGTTGTTTATTTTGTTTTAAAGCTGTAACTTGAGTCTTTTGACTTGCACTGCAATTGAGCTGATGACTTCTCGCTCATCAGGAAGACACTGCAAAAAATTGCTCTCTGGTGCCTTTTTGTACTGCTGGAAACTTTTTTAAAGATTAGTACTCTGTAGTTCCATTTCAAGATTCAGACCTTCATTCCATGCACCATTACCCATGGAAGAAGGAAAAATAGGCTATTATATCTGTAAGAGCAATGCTCTAAGCTAATGGCCAGTATAGGAAATGTGTACTTTGCACATACACTGCATTCATTTAGAGGGAGTGCATGACTTGGACATTCCTTCTTCTAATGGAAAAGCAGTTAATAACATTGAATATGCTGTTATAAAAGAGACAGCACATCCACCCACCTATCTTACATGAGAAGAACAGATAGAATCAGATCTGCGATAGAGAAATACTTCTGGGCTCAGTTAAGAGACATTTTGACACTATAGTTGCAGTTGTAAAGTACAATAAAAACATTTGCATTTTATTGCTGAACAATTAAGATGGGAAGTGTGTGAACAAAATGGAATGTTCTTGCAAAACAAGAGCAAGAAAGCATCTCCTGTATGATAATCATACAGGGTGAAGTGGTGCACTTTCTTCTGCTAGTGTCCCTTATTTTACATTGTGGCTTTTAATAAGGGAGTAGCATGCATTTTTTAGACATGTGTGTGTGCACACAGATCCTTTTTTTGCTGCATGTATACATATATATTCTGCA
The DNA here is from genome assembly GCA_026770055.1 of Myrmophylax atrothorax. Taxonomy (NCBI): domain Eukaryota; kingdom Metazoa; phylum Chordata; class Aves; order Passeriformes; family Thamnophilidae; genus Myrmophylax; species Myrmophylax atrothorax. The sequence goes on along the minus strand of JAOXXN010000471.1, from coordinate 9,383,309 downwards.
TATATTTTGAAGCATTCTATCTTCACAGGTGTATTTTCTTGTTTGAAATCGACTAAAAAGAGTGTCAATTGATGAATGGCTTGTATTTGGGTACATTCTGATTAGTGCTCTGTGAGATTTGCTTTCACATCATTACTCTTGCTTAATTCATATGACCAACCACTCAGTTCCAATTGTTGAGAAGCCATTTTCAGTTTATAAACATTCAGTTCCATGTGGACTCTTCCCCTTTATATCATGGTACAAACAAAGCTAATCTTTCCAAGCAGTGCTTTAAATTAACACAGTATGTGCCAGCACAGTAAAACTGTTTCAGGATTTAAATGATGGACCTGCATGCAGACTCTGTCAGCCTTCAATGTTAGCATTTCTTTACGTTGCTGATCCACTTATAGACAACCACAGATTATGCTTGTTCTGTTTCTCTCTAAAGATGTTGGCACTGAGTTCAGTTGTCTCCCAGTACCATATAAAAGGGTGTCCCTCTAGATGAACTTGAATTGGGTCCAAAACATGTAAATAACTAGATCCTCCTTGCAGAAGGGAGGTGAAAGAAAATCAGATGAACAGCTTTCATGTGAGATTCTTAACCTATGGATTCTTCTTAGAATAACCTGTAGATAAAACTTTGTATGACTCGACCAATGACTGAAAACCATAAGAAGCCTTTGTGTCATAGTAATCATTCTGAAATTAAATAGTGATGTTTCAAAACGACCTAACTGATTTTGGTGTTTTAATTTCTATTTTCTTTTAGAAGACACTGTGGGTAACTACTCAGAAAATGTTGCTTGGCCTACATTTTTTTTTTTAATTTCTCCACCAATCTGACCAAATTTGTGTCTTTGTCCCACTCAATTTACTTTAATATCTTTCTCAGTCTCTTAAGGCTCCTTGGTTCTCAGCCCATTTCCTCATCAGCTGTAAATGCCTTTGTTCCTAACCGCCACTTCCTTCCTCCAAGACTTTTATTTGTGGGTTCCTCTCCTTGTCCTAACCAGTTACTTCTGGATGCCTTGATTTTTCCTCCAACAAGTCCGTTTTTTTACTGCTCTGTGATGTTGCATTTGTAACCTAAGGATGTCTTAGCATTTGTCTAATTTTCTCTGAATACTAAAGATTTTGCATGGTCTTGTGTAAGTCCCTAGTCTCACTTGAGTTTCTTAAAAGGGGTTTTGGGTCTTTGGTACTCTGAGGCAGCACAAGGGAAAAACACAACAACGTTTTCCAGGAGGTTAAACAACACTCTTTTACTGGAAAACTTTAGAAAATAAGGGATTAATAATGATACTTTATCTTTTACAATCAAATACCCTGAGATTAGCTCAGTTGGTTAAAACTTGGTTGTAATAATGCCAAGGTCATGGGTTCAATCCCCTTTGTGGGCCATTGACTTAAGAGTTGG
>JAOXXN010000471.1:9369199-9381762 GCA_026770055.1 Myrmophylax atrothorax | reverse complement strand
CCCCTACACAACCACAACCACCAACCCCCCCGCCCCCAATCCCCCCCAAAGAACCACCAGTCTCTGCCAGTTACTTCATCTTCTGTAGGATCACTCCAGTCCCAGCCCTTTGTAGTGCTCCCTGGCACAGTTTTGTTAATTAATCCTTAGCTTTTCTAGATTCAGGGCAAGCGGTGTCTTTCTACTTTCTCAGTCTCTGGCAAAGCACTTGATGGGGGGGAAGTGCAGGAGGGAAACAACATTCTTTCTTTAGACCAGGCAATTGCCAATACAAGTTTGAATTCAGGTTGTTAAGCAATAATCCCTGTGAACTATGTTAAGGAATTATGAGAGATGGAGAGATAATTTCGATAACAGAAGTAAAAGAATGAGTACTACTGAAATTAATTTGCGTTAATACATCTACAAAATACCATTATGCACAACTCCCTTTGCTTAATATAAATACAATTCTGCCTAAGCCTTAAGCAGGTCTGTAGCCATGGCATTTAATTGCTAGCTGCCTTTAAACCTTGAGCAGGTCAGCAGAGACACAATGCTATCAGGGATAATTTGTCATTTATGTATTTCCATGGAGTGATATATAATGTCTTGCTGAGAAGGGTCCTTGTGGGTGTCAAATACTTCTGCTGCTGCCTGTAATGGAAATAAAGGAAAAAATAAAAGGCTGGGAAATAGATGTTTCTGTAAATGTAACTTTTAGTTTGAGAGTAACCTTGAGGCTAAAAGATAATTTCACCTCTGCTGGGGGGCAGTAAAGAGGTGGCAGGTGAACAATTCAACCTCTGTGTTATTTATTGATTGAAAACAACTCCCAGCATGCGTGCTGCTTCTGAAATTTATTGAGGCCAGTTGAACATACAGAGTGTAATATTCACAGACGTGCTCTCTTCCCTTTCCTCATTTCAATTTTTAAGTGCTTCCTAGAGACAGATATAGAATCAGTCATCACGTCTGGCATGTGGTGTGCATTTAGGGCTGGAGCCAAAACCTACTGAAGTTGTTGGTTGTCTTTCAGTTGACTTCCACTGGCTTTGGCTCACGCCTTTAAGAACAAAAAAAGAAAAAAAAAATTGCTGCATATGGTACTACCTAAAAGAGCTGAAACAAACCCAAACCTTGCTTATCCTCTCAAAATAAGTGGAGATAGGTTAGGTGGAGAGAGGGAACAAAGAGGAGTAAAACTGGATAGTTTTAGTGCCTTGTGACACTGACCATTTTTTCAGAATTGTAGAACCACTGAGTTTGGAAAAGACCTCTAAGGTCATGGAGTCCAACAAGAAGGTGAGGTGGTGCCTTTCAAAGCAGGTGTGTTTTGGTTTGTTTTGATTCTCCAGCAGGAAATGCCTGGGCAAAATAGGATCATGCTTCACTGCAGGGTGTGACACTGCTCCTGTTGGGGCCATGCTTTGTTTGGCCACTCACAACCTGCCTTTCTTTCTGACTGTGCACATTGCTGGAATTTATGGACCCTAGAAATGCTGAAGTCTGGCAACCCTGGCAACACAAAGTAAAAAATACTTTATAAACACACATCCATCTCATATTGTTTCATGTTGCCAGTCTCTTGTGTTTTCTTTTTTTTAGTCTGCACTTCTCACACCTTGCAAAGTCAAATAGGCACCTTCCCCAGCTGCCCCTGTTTTACCAAGGCTTTGTGAAGGAAAGAGAAATTTGTTAATGGTTAACTCCACTTCCACATTCATCACTTTCAGTCATTGTGAAGGTGTCTAATTGTCTTTGTGTTTCACTATTTCAGTTGATGGTAACTTTTCCAGGGTCATCCTTCAGGTATGCTCACCAGTGCTGTTTCTCAGTGCCAGTTGTTGGCTATCGGTGCTCTGCTCGAGAGATGAACATCATAACTCTGGACCAGCTGGAATAATCAGTGCAAAGCTGCTGTCATAGTCTTTTCTGCCCCTATGTTTCCTTCTGTGTCTGCAGCATGTGCAGCATGTGTGAGCTGGGATGGCCCATGGCTTCAGTGCTTTTCCCAGGCTGTGGGATCCAGCTGTGCTCAGCCCTGGGGTGTTCTCTTAAATCCTCTAATACCTGATGGGGAATTACAGTCGAAAGGGGGCCAAGTTATCTTTCTGGGCCCAGGTTGGAAGAATAAGAGGTGATAGTCAAACAATGAAGGAAGAGAGGTTGTGACTGTGTATGAGGAAGAAATCCTCACCTTTGCCAAGGTGTGTCAGCAGTGCATGGGTTGGACTAGGAGCCTGGGAAATCTCCATCCTTGGAGATGGTCAGAGAATGGCTGAATGCTCCTTGTACTGAATGACCAGATCTGCTTGTGGCAGGGCTGGGACTGGGGCCCCCCCATCATACCTTCCAGCCTTTATCATCCTGGGATCTTCTGATCCTATCATCTCATATAGATATGCAGTTTCATCCACTTGAGAGAGTATTCTCCTGTCTTCCTGATCATGTATGGCACTGGTGTTGTCAAGCTTTTGAAATTTCCAGAAGTTTCCAAAAAACAGTGTTGCAAATGTAGGTTGCAGCATTCCAGTACATAGAGGTGGATTATAAAAAAAGAGAGAGCTACTTTTTACATGGGCAGACAGTGGTAGGACAAGCAGGAACAGTTTTAAACTAAGGGAGGAGAGATTTAGATTAAACATTAGAAGTTCTTTGCTGGGAGGGTGGTGAGGCACTGTCACACATTTCCCGGAAAAACTGTGGATGCTCCATCCCTGGAGGTGTTCAAGGCCAGGTTGGATGGAGCTCTTAGCAACCTTGTTTATAGGAAGGTGTCCCTGCTCGTGGCAGGGTGGTTGGAACTAGAGGATCCCTCCCAGTCCAAATCATTCTATGTTTCTGATACTTCAGGCAGTTTTAAAGAGCTGCCTAATGATTATTAAGGGTAATGCCATTGTGCTAAGGAAGAGAGAACTCTGTTCCAATAGGAATGGAATGATTTCCACATGGCAGGATACTAAGTGCTCTGTGTGTAGCAAGAAGGATGTGGCAAAGTGAATGGATCTACCATGGAAACATACAGGGGTCCAAGTATTGGGCTGCAGGGAGCACCAGAGGCTGGCAGTGGCATCAGAGGGTAACAGACAACACCTGTGTGATGTGCAAGCAGGTCAGGGATCTGCTCTGCTTGTTTGAACAACTCAAAGAGGAGCTGGAAAGGTTAGGGAGCATTAGGGCATCTGAGGAAGACATTGACTGGGGATTAGTTCTCTACCTGCTCTGAGGCAAATGTACCAGCCCAATGCAACTCAGAAAGTGAAGGATCCTCTGCCCTTTCCACAACAGGCAGGAGGAGACATAGGAGATGGGGAGAATGGAGTCAGGTCCCTGCTCAGAGTGGCAGACAAATCCCCTCCTGGCCTCCTTCCCCTCTCCACTTGCCCCTACAGAATAGGTATGAGGCTCTGGAAACAGAGGGCCAGGAAAACAATGATCTTGAGGAAAGACTGTCTCAGGGGTTGTTTAAACAGAATTAACCAAATAGATATATTACAATCAGTTCCAAAAAGGAAAAAAGGTTTTAGGTGACTCTCTGATGAGGAGAATGGAGGGTCAGATATGCAGATCAGACTCAAACCACAGGGAACTCTGCTGCCTCCCTGGGGCCCAGGTAAGGGATGTTGCCAGGATGCTTCCTGATTCGGTGAGGCCCTCTGACTACTCTATTAGTATTCAAGGTGGGTAGAGATGAGACTGAAGGAAGAAGTCCCAGGGTAACCAAAAGGGACTTCAGGGCTCTGAGGTATTCAGTTAAAGGCATAGATGAGCAAGTGGTATTCTCCTCTATACCTTCAATACTAGGGGAAAATACTGACAACGATAGGAAAACTCAACTGACAAATACATGGATAAGAGGCTGGTGGCACAGATGGAATTTTGGGGTGTTTGACCATGGAGTGCTTGCATGGCACCACGCTGGCTCATGTCTCAGAGGGTACACCTGACTCAGAGGGGAAAAAGGATTATGGTCCTGAAGTTAGCAGTGCTGACTGAGAGGTCTTTAACCTGGGCTCAAAAAGGGAAGGGGGTATGAGCAGGTTCACCAAAGCTGAGCCTAAGGGTGGCAGGCCTGTGTTGGTCACAAATCCATTAGCCCAGCTGAAGTGCATGTATACCAATCCATGCAGTACGGGCAGCAAGCAGGAGGAGCTGGAAGCCTTTGTACAGCAGGAAAGTTGTGTGGTGATGACTCATGACTGGAGTGTTGCAATGGATGGCTATAAGCTCTTTAGAAGAGAAAGGTGAAGCAGGAGAGGTGGTGGCGTAGCACTGTATGTTAGGGAGTGTTTTGATTGTATTGAAACCGATGATGGCAAAGATGACAAGGTTGAATGCCTCTGGATTAAGATCAGGGGGATGTCATGGTGGGAGTCTGTTATAGATCCCCCAACCAGGATGAACAGGCAGATGAGACATTCTCCAAGAGACTGGTAGAAGTCTCACAGTCATCAGCCCTTGTACTTGTGGGCAACTTCAGCTTGCCAGATGTCTGCTGGAAATACAACACAGCTGAGAGAAAGCGGTCTAGGAGCTTGCAGTGAGGTGGGACCAGTCCCTTCTACCATGTCTAAAGTGAGAGGACCAGAGGAAATGGCTTTAAGCTGAGACAGGGGAGATTCAAGTAAGATATTAGAAAAAATTTTCACACAGCAAGGGTGGCCAAGCATTGGAATAGGTTGCCCAGGGAGGCTGTGGAGTCACCATCCCTGGAGCTGTTTAGGAGGCGTCTGGATCTGATGCTGGGTGATGTGGTTTAGTGGCTTAGAGGTTACCGTGGTGGGGGTGGGTTCACAGTTGGACTTGATGATCTTAAAGGTCTCTTCCAACCTTGATGATTCTACCCTTCAGACAATTTAGATTTTTTTAGCTATATATCCTCAGCTATTTGCCTATTTGTGCTTTTATTATGTTCTGAGGAACTCACCTAAGTATCAGCTGAGGGACCACAAGGTGCAACTCAGTGTTTTCATGCAAATCTGTATGTATCTTGCAGAAGAGATGTTTTTAAAGAATAGCCACACCTTTATTTTTGGAATTTGGGCTTGTCACATAGGTATTCTGTCTCTGGATGTCTTTAGGGTACTTTTGAAACTTTGTCTGAAAAATTGACATTTATTTTATTTAATAATAAAAAAAATTCCTTTTATAAAAAAATCCACAAATAAAAAAAGTCCAGCAAAATCACTGCTGATATTTTATGTGAAATGAAGAGCCACAAGGAGAACTAGGTGAGGCCCAAGCACTGCTAGGAACACTTCAGAATCCATTAATGCAGAGGGAATTGCTAGATTGGGCCATAATTATATAACATAACACCAATTTAAATAAACAAGCACTTCTTTTATTATTCCCAGTGGAAGCAGCTTGCAATTTTACAAAAACTAGGGCTTTCTCAAGAAAACAACTGCAAAACTCTCAGTGAAGGCAATAGGGTAAATTTGCTTTAAAATTCCACCATCTGGATACAATCTGGAAAACTGGTCTTTAAAATAGATAATAATAATTAAAAAAGCTGTCATCTATTTTTTAGCTCCAACTGCTGTTCTTAGTGCAGTCTAGGTTGGAATATGGCAAATACTTTAATTGAATTCTTGTTCCTCTACACTGACTATGGTACCCATGGTGTAGGTTCATGATTTGGGGTTTTAGAGCAAGAAAACTTAGCCAGAGTATTTTTCTTTCTAAGATTTTTATAGCTAACAGAAGAGCCTATAGTGAAGAAGAGGAGATATAAAAAAATTGGATTAACTAACAAAAACATTAAACTAATTAAAAATGGAATGACGTGTAATGAAGCAAAATATGGTGATGTCCAGGCTTCAGTGTTACTGTTACAGGGAGATACAGAGCTATCAGCTTTTCCCTTTAGCCAGTGCTGTGGGTAAAATATATTCCTGTAAAGTTAATTAAAAATCTCTGTATTAAAACTGGTTGCATGTGTTTCTGTATCATAATTGGTTATAGCACCTAAAAGGTATGCAGACACATGGGATAAAATATCTAGTCTACGATGTCAGAGGTGACTGACTGGCATGAGGGAGGTAAATTATGGTGTAGCCAACCCTTAGAGCTTTGCAAATTGCTGTCTGAATTAAAATTTAGCAGAAACATTGCATTTTTCAATAGATAATCAACAAACCAGACACATCCTGCTGTTCTTTGTCTTTTGGGTCTCTTTATTTAATGGTTTTCTTTCAGAGATCATTTCGGCACATTGCAGAGGCTGTATGAGCATTAATAAGCACTTTGCTGAATTTTTGAAGACTGGAAAATAGAGCTGGGAAGTGCAGATCAATTAACCCTTGGTCACCAGGTAGTGCAGCAAATCGGCAGGGGACTGCTGCCAGTGCCACGCTCAGTCTGCTGGCATGTTGCTGGGCCAAGGAAGGTCTCTCCTCCTCTTCTTCTGCCTCATGAACTGGGGTAATTCCCAGGCCTCTCACTTGCCCTGCTCAGCATTTAAATTCAGCAGGAAACGAGTGAATCATAAATTGCTTATGCTGAGCTCAACCTGTAAATCTGGCCTTGGGGTTCTTTCTAGCCCATCCACTTCAGGGAAGCTTGAATTGCCCCTTGGGATCTTTGTGCTGTGACACAGCATCCTTGTGTCAAGGTCTGGCCACTGAGGCTTCCCGCCTGGCTGTCGGGACCCTGTATCTGGAGAGCTGTATGTTTGAAAGGATTGAACACTTTTGCTGGAGATGGCAAACGTGGCCTGCCTCAAAATATGGGGGTCTTGTGCTCACTTTGGACTGCAGCTTTCCTTGGCAAAAGAAACAGAGCTGGATTCCCATCTGTTGTGAACCCAGTGTCTCTGTTGAAGAGAGCTGGTCTGTATCACTGAGGGTTTGACCCATCATAGCTTGGGTGCAACAGCATTAAGAACATCTATTTGCACATTGAGAGAACGAAACAATGAGCTCTCGTGTAACAAGGAGGAAAGCAGCTATTTTACCCTGTTCAGTCAGAATGAAAAATAAATATGAACCAACTCTACAGAACTGTTAGGGTTTGTTTTCTTCTGTTCTCTCCCTGTGTGGCAGCCTGGAGTCAACCCTCCTCTTCCCTATTGTCTTATAGTTCTGAGCTTTACAGAAGTTCATGCAAATCCCAACAGTAAATTTTGATGGAGCCTTTTAAGAAGCAGTGGCTCATGGTGCTCAGGCTTTTCTGCAGGGGGTTGATATCCACATCTGTATGTTAACGATTAAGCTCCTCTCTAGACTTTTTTCATCAGGCTTCAAAGGTGAGAGAAAACAGTTTGGAAATCACATTGTTGTTGCTGTTGCTTTTTTACCTTCTGGAAACTATTAGGAAGTGATAATAAAAAGGAAAGGGAGGCCTGCTTTTTGTGGTGATGCATCTTTAAGTTACTGAACTGACTTGGTTAAAGAAAATGAAAGCTCTTCACAGGTTGTACATTGTGACTTGCCAGGTGATAAACAAAGCAGATCTTCCAGAAATAACTTGCACAATACTCTTCACGTTGTGCATTTTATTAATTATAAACCATGATAGTTATTTTACTCTCCAATTATAGATAAAATTTTATTCCTTTTAGAAAACAGGTGTCTGATACACTATAATACACCACCAGCACGCAGGACTCAGATTAAAGAAAAATCTAAAATAAAATTTTCTGGGGGGGTAGCTGAATTCCTGTTAGACCTAAACATGGTTTATTCTGGAGCCTGGATTCTCAGCAAATATCTTCTGAATGTAGCTTCCAGTCAGGGTTTGACAATTTATCAGACAATTCCTTATTTTGAGTGACTTTAAGAAGAGATAATTAATTTATTAGTTGGAATTTTTTCACAATCTTACACAAGAGAAAAATGCCTTCTTTGCTTTGCAGTTGATGCATGGGATGTGTATGGGAAGAGGTGGCAAAATGATTGTCAGTAAAGCAGGCTAAGCCAGATAAGGTGTCCGTGCAGACTGGTTTTCAATCCACAGAATAAATATGAGACTAGATTCAGCAATTCCATCTGAAAGGCTACAGATTACTTGGAGATGGTTTCATGTTTCCTGAAGCATGACAGTATTTTCTGACAGCTCTGGAGGGCAGCATTGCACTTTGGATGAGAGAAGGCTTGTTCTTTGTGCCTTCATTAATGGAAAAAATGAAAAAGTGAATAAAATAAGTTTTTAAAAAAGTATGTGTGTGTGGGAAGGGATACAGGAACAAAATGAATGAAAGAGAAATAAACCAAGGAAAAAAGCAAGAGAAACAGTAACTGAGAGTATGCAGAGGGAGGGGAGGAAGGTGTGTTTATTTTTGGGTTTACTTTGTCTGTTCCTTTTCAGAGTTGTGTAAACTATAGCATTAAAGAATTGAGATCTTCCAGTATATGCTATACTGGACAATTGATATAACCTCTTGAAATGGAAAGCTACTATTATTTTGTCTCATTCCATGTGATGATCTGTTAATCCTTGCCTATCCATCTCCTCACCTTTTCTGCTTCTATACAGCCACATGGAGCATTCATTTAAACCCACAGCTAATAAAGGATTAAATTGGAAGCATGCTTTGCCTGCAAGTTGCCTCTTAAAACCAGCATCATAAGCACCCTTTAAGTCCCACTGTGCCTAGTGAGAGCTGTATTAGCAGTAGCTCAGGGCAGCAGGCAGGAGGAGGTTGAATGCCCTTCTTTTCTTTCTTTTCCTTCCCTTCTATTTCTTCCACCTCAGCCCATTTTTTTCTGTTGCTACCACTCTTGGTTGTCCTCATCTCTTTCAATTCTGAATTGTGTCTTCTGCCAGGGAGAGGAAACATGCAACCTCAATGCCAGGTTAGACAGATGAGAGCCTGATGGCTCACAGTGGTCTGCCCTGGGTTCCACCAGGCTGCTGCTGACTGGTGCAATACCTGTGACCATTTTCCTACAGGTTCTTCATTATTCACTTGCTGTTAGTTCCATCATGGTCCAAAGGTTGTTTTCAGGATTTCTGTAAGTGAGCTGTGGTGCTTCACAAAGAGGTGATCAAGGTGTTTGCAATCCAGAGCCAGGACCAAATATTGATGCTCAAACCTGTTTTTGCATGAAGTCTGCCTTGTTATTGCAGCTGGAGTTCAGTGCAGCTCCCTTCCCATGTGATAACTTTCCCTTATATGAGATTTTGGTTTGCTTCAGGCCATTTCATGTCAATGTTTTGTTTGCCTAATGCATAAAAGTGTTCAAATGCAAAGCAGGATTGCAGTGATGGTGCTGTGGGAGTAGCAGTGGAACAAGTTCTTGGGATTTGTGATGGTCTCTCTGTGTCTTGTCCAGCATGTTGTCTTCATGGACCATCAGTTCCTGTAGCTTAACCAGAGTCAGGCAGGAACTTGGCAAAGCAGACTTTTTTTTTCTGAACACACTGCTTAAGTCTAGAAAGCCACACTTATTATTTTTTCCCTCTCTGAGTAATTTAAGTCAGTACAAGTTTCTTAGGCAGGAAATAACTTTAGAGAAAGAAAGAAAATATCTTGGGATATACGAGACAAAGGTTGGAGGCCATGGTCTGCCCAGTTAAGGAAGGGGTCTTGGGTCTGGTATCCTGCATGACAGGGGAGACCTAGACTGTTAATCTCATGCTTTGTGCTTGCTTTTTGTTTGTTTATGGAAAAAAAAGAATCCAGAGGTTAAGACTTGTCCTGACATAATATAGGAAATCATTTGAAATTCTCAATGCTTTTTCAGAAAATGTAAATAATCTGCATCCCACACTAAGCTCTTCAAATGTGTGTGAAAACTCTCACAAGGACGAGCCTTTATGTTTGAATAGCAACCTTGTAAATGGCATTGATTTAATCTAAATGAGAAGTTATGCTTTCGTCTTATATGGAGGAAACTTTTGGAAAGAAAGAGGGAACAAGAGGAAATGTTTTACTTTGGCTGAAAGTACAGATAGGGTAGGATATAAAAGACCACAAGAAGATTAATTGCTCCTGTTGAAATTTAGCTTGACTGCACAAGGTGAGACAGTTTAATTATTTAATCATAGTGCTGTCTTTAGCTTTCAAGGCCAGGAATGTAGTGATTTTGTTTCCTTCCCCACCCTCCTGTGTTTAATTTATGTGACTTCTTGTATCTAACCTTTCTGCCCTCTTTTTGAATAGGATGAGGAATTAAAATTTATTTCTTGGCATGATGGTTTATCCTTGTGCCTTTTGTATGCCTCATGTCAGTTTGAACTGACAGGCTATGCTCATTACAATTGATGGAGTGCTGTGATTTATTGAAAGCTCTTGCAGTTGTAATTGTTTATTTACTCAAATTCCAGAAGAGTCTAGAAGATTTAAACCAGGATCAATGGGTTTATAAGAGCTCTACAAAAATTCTTCCTTGTTCTTGGTTTCAATGTCTCTTCCCTTTTTTGATAGACATTTTCTTCCTTTGACAACTTAGTTTTATTGTGGTTTGATTCAAGCTTTAAGTAAGACCTTTTTTCCTTCTACTCCAAGACTGTTCCAAGCTTTCGTTGAAAGGACAAAAAAGCAACTTTTAAACCCAGTGAGAATTAGGAGCAGAATGTACTGAAGTCACAAAACCTTTCCAGGGTCTTTGGTCAGCCTGGAGGGTGTCTGTTAGGCAGTTGCTTAACAGGGTGCAGCATTTCCAGGTGTGTGATTTATTGCAAGTGATGCTGCTTTGCTTTAGCAGACTGCTTGGTGAGCTCAGCTTAATCCTGTTTTCCTAAGGACACCTCTTATTCACTTGACTGTAGGCTGCCTGGTCCGTTGGTCCCATGCTCATGCTGCACCTCCTTTCCCGTGATGAAGTAAAATGATATTCTACAGCTTTTCCTTTTGAGTACTAACAACATGTAGTGTTCTCTAGTAAATAACTTACTTGTGCAGCTTTTATTTGAAAATGTGGGTTTACGGACCAATTAAGAAATTGCTGAATAGTTTTCTGTCTGCATGCCATTCTAAGGTTGTGCCTCCCATCTGATCACATCTAACTCAAACTATTTTCCATTTTCCTGACTATTTTTATGATACAAGGTTAAAACTTTTGATTGCTATCCCCCACCATCTCATGAAATATCAGCAGTGCTGTATGCACAGTTTTATTGTTTCCTTTGCTGCTTTCAAACTTAGACAGAAGCAATCTAGAGATTTGCTGGCAGTTTGTGAGTTAGGAATGAAAGGGGAGTGAAGCAATCCCACCTCTGTGACATCGTATTAGTAGTATTTATTGCATCTTGACTTGCATGACATTGTTCGTTCATCAAACTTGCACTGGATGTTGATGATTCCAGGCTTATATCAGTCTAAAAAGGCAAAACTTGGGTTCTCTGCTTAATAGTTTGTTTTCTATTTACAGCTTGCCTTCAAAACAAATTTTTTAATTTCACCAGCACAGGGGATATTATTGTTGCAGTAATATTGATTGCATTTTATCTAACTTCCAGAGGAATGGCATCTTTAGCTCAAAGGCAATGTTTATTGATAGTATGTGATCAAAGGTTTCAAAGAAAATGTTCTTATTACAGGACTTAGCATATTTCTTCAACATGTTGCAGCTTTTCTCAGGGTCTTGCTGTATTCAAGGCAGAATTACTTTAAAAATGAATACAGCATTTCCTCAAGTGAGATATTGACCAGCTATTTGCAACTAGTACCTAAATTTATCCTTTTACAGGAAACACAATTGAAACTATAAAGCACATACATTCCAGTATGAGAAGAAATACTATTCTCAGTGTAAATTCAGGTTGCTAAAACAATAAGCAGTCTGTCACACAGATAAAATTCCCATCAGATGGTGTTGGAAGCAATAATAAGATTCAGATACCTCCAGGGCTCCTCTCAAAGCATACTGGTGAGCGTCTGCCTGGTGGCCTTGTTCATGATGTTAATCCCCTAAAACTCTGGGCAAATATTCTTTCCTCACAGAGTACTGATGCCGTGGGAAGGCAAACAAAAGGTTCTTGTAGAGGGAAAGCCACTTGGAGGAGCTAACAGCAATAAAGCAGCATTATATTGGCAATGGTAACTCCTTCTAACATTCTCCCTCAAAACTCCAGGGTTGTTCTGGTTTGGATGTCTAGGGGTCCATGCGTGCTGTGGACATGCAGACAGGGCATTTACCAGGCATATGGGAATTCACTCCTGGACTATGGATACACATCATTAATTTGGTCATACCATGGATGTTTGTGTTATCCCCTGCAGAAAAGGCCATGTTTTGCCTTTTGAAATACAACTTTCCCACCTTCCTGATTAGTTTAACTTGCTGCTTATTACCAGTTGATAATGAAGTCCCATATACTTTTGGTAAGTCCAGCTCTGGATGCTAAGGGTAACTTCTGATTGGCTTCTGTGAGGGATGCTTCCATGCTTGATTTTTGGTTGGTTGGTTGCTATTCGATGTGATAGCCTCCAAGCCTAGGAATGAAATCGGTGGTATTGTAGTGCTTCTCACCCAGCTTTTCATCTTCAGTCACCCAGGCAGTAGGGAATGGAGATCCTCACATGGACACCCTCATCTCCATTGCTGTCTTCTGTAGTGTCCTAATTCATCAAGCCGGGACCAGTTTATCACTGTGTGGGTGTGACCAAAGCTGTGTCTTCTAAAACTCTCGCT
>JAOXXN010000471.1:9351094-9369099 GCA_026770055.1 Myrmophylax atrothorax | reverse complement strand
ACATTCCCACACAAAATGTGGATATGTACGTGCAAATCCTCCTTGAAGTCAGAGTTGAAGGGCCAGAAAGAACAGGCTCCAAACATGTTGTCTCTGCTGTGCTGTCATCTAATGAATGCGCCTGTAAACTTCAGCATAGTGATTTTGCTTATCTAGAGCTTTTGGCATTTTCATAAATCAATCTACTTTCTGTTTGAAGCCTTTTGAGCCATCTCCTCTTTTGGCTCAGCTTGTATAGTGGGGAAGGTAAACTAAAATCCCACTACCCAGCACACGATATTGCATTGGTGGCAGGTCACTTTGAGGCTCTTGGCAATATGAGTGTCTGCTTTAGAGCTCTCCATCATACTGAAATCTGTGGAGGGACACTCTTTGCCAGAGAGGAGATTTATAAGAGTCGATATGTTTTCTTCTCATTGGCACAAAAACCCCAATAGTTTTAAAATATTTAAAGACAACATTCCCATAATTAGTATTTCTATCACTGATAGAAACAATAATATAATGAAAACAGATTAAATGGAAGAGCATTTCTGTTCTTAAATTACTGCTTAATTTTCTCCATTAAATGAGAAATAGAATAGAATCAAAAGAAGAGGAAGATGTGTGTGTATATATATATTTGTGAGAAAGACAGATGTCCCCTGTTCAGTTTCAAAATACCTACCTTTATTGAAGTCAGAACTACGAATATCAGCAAGGTAGAGTTGCTGTTTTATTTCTTGAAGGACTCTATAAGCTTTTAGGTTTCTCAAAGGAGTCTTTACAAACAGATGATGACGAAGAGAAGAAAATGCTTTTCTGAAAGAAGAGAAGCTTGAACTTCTTTTTTTTTTTTTCCCTTCTCCCAGAGCAGATGGAGAAATTCTTTCTGTAGCTTTTCATGGAGTCTCATCAGTGGGTACATTTAAACCATGCAGTACCAGAGAGAAAGAAAACATAGTCCCATAAGCAAGAAAGAGAGCAGAGAGAAAGAAAACCAACAAAGATTGTCAATCTCTTGCATTTATGGTATTGCTGTCTCTGCTTGGGGAATATTTTTTTCTCATACAACAGGAAGTCCATGGATTCAGACTTTTATTCTGATTTTTTTTTTTAATTTTTGGCTTGGGTTGTTTTACAGCCTAATTCATTTTTTGAAGCAATTGGCAAGCCTTTCTGGTTTTGATGGAGTTCAAGATTTTAGCAGGGTTTTTTTTTTGACTTATTTATCTAGACCCACTGCTGCTCATTCTTTTTGGTCTATTTTTTTATTGTGGGCAGGCACTTGAGCATAGGACTGCTGCACCAGACTGTCTTTCTCATGGTCAAACTGACGAAGTTTTGCACTGGGGCATAATCTGGAGTCATGTGGCAACTGGATCCCAAGTAGTTAGCCCTCTGCACACATGGCTTGTAATGGACCAGCAATCAGTGTAGATTCTACTGGTGACAGAGTTATAATGTAGATATGTTGTCCTATGAACATATGACTCTTGCTGGTTGTATCCTGCTCCTGCCGGTTGTATCCTGCTCCTGCCTGCATTACCTGCGGGTAACATAGCTCTACCTATTTAGCACTATTTCAAAGAAAGAACCTCTTAGAATGGTGGCAAACCTAGTGTATTTTTCATAAATTTATCATTACTTCTCCCAAAGCATATTTTAATTAATTACATTAATTACCTGGACTTTACAGTAAACATGAGGGTTTTGGTTTTTTATGTATTTTAAAATTGTGTTTCTTATTGCTTCTCCTGTTGCAGCATTTTTTTTTTCATGAGTTTTATTGAGGAAAAGGTCTGGAAAAAACTTGTCTGCCAGTGGTTGGACCACATTTATTATGACTGTAGTGGAGTTAAGTCTGAACATGTTTTGTTTACATTCTGGAAAGAAGGTAGAGTTCCATCTACCATGGCATGTGTTGGGTATGTGTTTATTGTCTGTGATGGCCTTTCTGTTACAAATTGAGTAGGGTGGTTGCACTTCATGTAAGAAGAGTCCTGGAGCTTTTGGTGGGGGTAAAGCTGGAAAATAAGTGGGCTTTCAGAATGTCTATTTTGTGTTTCTCTGATGGATTATTGATGGTAGTCAAAAAGTCTTGACTCTGGCAGGGAGGAACCCGGTTTTAATAAGAAAATATCCATGTTCACATCTAAAGTGGTACTTTTCTGGTTCCATACTACCTGTCTAAACTGATCTCAGTGGGCAGGGAAAGTGCATAGACTCCAGCTGTAAATGCACGCACAGGATTTATATTGCTAAAGGCAGAGTCTTGTAAATGAGGATTAGCACAAAGGACAAAGACTTTCAACATCTTCCATAACATCATAAAGCATAAGTTATGAGGCATGAAATATTTCTTTTAATGGTTGTGTTTATGTGTATTCACATAAGTTGTCCACTTAAATTGCCACCTTCAGCAGTGTGAAGTCAAGTCTGTGTAAACCTGAGCCTAAATTATAAACAGAACATGTGATATGCAAAGTATCTTTAAATCTCAGACAATTTTTGGGGGGTAGGTTAGGAGAAATGGGACCTGTATAAATAGTTTCATGGGTGATTCTGGAATTAAGCTTGCTAACAAAAAAAATTGTGGTTTTGTTTTGTTCTCCAGTGGATTATCAAGATATTTGAAGGCTATGTTTTAATTAGCTCTGTGTGAAACTCTACATTTTACAGGGCACTGGGAACGGACCTGAAGAACCAGACTGATCAGTGTTTAAAAAAATTGCAAATATTACTTATGACTTTCTGTGCTGCTTATCAAAGTGATTATTGATAAACAACTTAAACCAGATGTCAGTTTGAGTTGGAAGAGACCTTTAAAGTCCAACTCCCCTGAAATAAGCAGGGACATCATCAACTAGATCAGGTTGCTCAGCCCAGTCCAACCTGATCTTGAGTGATCAGCGATGAGTGTCAAAGATGTGACTTTTTTGTTGAAGTTTTTCAAGCATGCTGTGAAAGAAGATGATAAAGTAAATTTTGTACTCTGATCACTTGATTTATTTTTTTTTCTCTTGGTCTTGCTGTTCTTCTCAAGGATTCCTTCTTGATTTAATATCACTGCCCCTGATAACATGTATGCCCTTTATATGTTCATCAGATTCTCTTTCCATCATCTATTCTTGTTTTTGTTTAGAAAGAGCAAACAACATCCACACTGGTATGTGAATGTGATGTGTTATATGAGAGTGTCTTTAGGTAGGTTTCTCTAGGAAATAAAAATGTATGTGATTGGTACAATATGACTGTAAGTTTACTCCATTCCCCTCATAAATTTTGAATGAACGGGGTCAATTTTAACCTAAATTGAAAAGAGTGTCTTAATATTTTTAGTTTAATTCCAAATTTGCAATATGGGGAAGTGGAAAAATGTGATGTGTAGTGCTGCTGCTGAGGAAGGGATAACTCATAGGCTGGCCAGTCCATGGGCAACTTCAGACTGGTATCAGTCTGAGGGAAGTGTTGGGAGAGAACTAAAAAAATGTGGAAATAGTAGAAAACAAAGAGGCAAGGACCAGGAGATAAAAATGAATTGGGGGCCAGACTTCACTAGTTCTGTTTGTCATGGAGGGGAGAATTTGGTGATGTTTGATTATTATTAAAGTGGTAATAGAGCAGATTGTGGCATAAAATAAGTGGACAGAAGGAAAAGAGAAATTTTTCTTGTTTATGGGAAGTGGAGTGCTGTTTCTATTTTTTTTCTGCCCTTGGGAATAGAAAAGATCAGATTCTTCACTGTTGAGGTGGTTTTGGTCAAACCACCACAGAATTAGAACTTCAAACAGGTCACTCCCCTTTTGTTTTTAAATCCCCCTGCCCCCTTCACTTATGAAAGAGCAATATGAAGAAATATAAGTAAAAATAACAATTCATTGAAGGAAATAGCAGTAACTGCAAAGATAGAGAGGGAAATGGTTTAAATCAAAGAAGAATTACCTGGTCCCCTAGGACAAAAACCAAAACAACCCAAAGTGGTGGATGTTCCCACGCTGCTGGCTCCATATGTGGTTTTCCAGACAAAGACAAAATGGTGGAAAATCAAAAAATGACACTATGGGATAGAATATATAATTAATCACACTCACCTAATGCCAAACCCCACCTCTTTTCTCTGCAACTAGGACAACTGTATAATATCCCAGCCACTGAAGTTGCCCTCAATTGTGCTGACGACAGAGCCAGTATAAAATTTAGGCAGCCATAAATGATTTTTTTCTCTTCTTGCCCATCTCTTCTTATTCTTGTGAATGTCCAGTGTTCACCAAGTCCACCCCCCCCAATCAAAAGCAGTAATGATCACTGTGTCTTTGCAAGAGAGAGCAAATATGTTGTCATTAGCATTGCTTAGGCTCCTACACTTTTGTTAACTCAAGTGCTGGCAGTATTGCTGACAGGATGACAATTTATGTTTTATTACTAACACTGCTGTAAATGGTCACCAAGGCTGAGTGCCGTCTGGTTGTTCTGAGAATGACAAAAAGGGAGCACTTCCTTTTTTTCACGCTGCTTTAGCTTGCCTGCATTGCCCTTTACAGGTTTCACCGTTAACGTTTGCCTCAGAGCGCATAAAAATTCATTATTATGTGATCAAAACCAACTTCTTCCTTTTCCCTTCCTGTGGAAGAGCATTGTGTTCTGTTTGCTTTCCCTCTTACATTGATTTATTACTATTCTTCCCACTTGAGAGCTACCTCTGGCTCTTGTGCTTCCTGACCATCTCACTGTGTGTACAGAGTGCTTCTTGTTTTCAATTTTCCTTATGGCCAATTTCCAGCTACTTGGGAATGTTTTTTTCTGAGACCTGCTGTTGATGCAGGCAAGATTTGCTTCACAACATACACAAGCCAGTGGTGGTGAATTGTTTAAGTGAGACAGTAGATGGAAATTAAATAAAAATTCCTGTTGAAGGGACTTGAAGTATTTACTAAATATTATTCCACAATAACCGAGATACATTTTTTACTATTTCAGCAGAAACATTGGCCCTGCTTTTTCTATTGATACCACTTACCTTATGACAGCTGAACAGCATCAGCAGTGCTAATTAAAGAGAGCAGCCTGGAAAGGCAGTCTGTGCTTTGCAGAGCTGTGTGGCAGGTCCTACAGCACTGTCTGTAACTGTGCAGTGTCTCAGTACTGCTGTCCAGAAGAGACAAGAAAGAGAAGCTGACCATGAGAGCAATTCGTTTGGAAAAGGAAACTTAATTCTTTCCCCCAATTTTTTTAATAGAAATTATGTTACTTGTTGCTCTCAGAATAACCCTGGCGCTCCTTTGAGCTGCTGGGGTTTAGGGGACTTGTCTGTGGAAGATGCTCCAGTCTGCAGCGAGAGTCAGGTGTGATGGCCTTATCCAAAGATCTTCTGCAGAATCTCAAGTTTCTTTAGACCAAGCTGGATGGTGCTTTGAGCAATCTGTTCTAGTGAAAAGGGTCAGGGGGCTTGGAATGGGGTGATCTTTAAGGTCCCTTCCAACCCAAATGATTTTGTGATTCTATGATCTGTTCTGTCACATGTCTCATCTCCTTGTAGCTCAAGCTCCTCAAACACCTAGAGCAGTCAATTCACCTCCCAGGCAACCACCTTAGTAGGCATTCAATGCAGTATACAACTTGAACTGCATTTTCTGAGGAAAAGAAAAGAAAAGCAAAGTGGAAATGGTGTTTTGTTTTGTTGGGTTTTTTCCCTGTCATGTCATTAGAGTGGATTACAAGATTTCAGAATGCCTTATGCTGTTAAGAAAAAGCCCTAAGATTAGGCCAGTGGAAAATTAGAATTTAGAAGATGAATTTGTGTGAGCTTGAGAAGGTTCTACGTGTGATTCTTAGAAAGACCTTTATCACTGAATTGATCCAAACAGTTCTGTGTAAGACCAAATGAAATGGAGGGGCTTGGGGGGACTGACTCTATTTTTAAAAACTAACCATTATTTAATTTCTGTACACATTCAAATGTCTATTGACTGATCCATTACTGCTGGATTTGAAATTGTCTGATTAGTTAGAAAGAATCTCATGAAAAAAAACTGCAGGAATTTTAGACATCACCAAGAAAGTGCAAGGTAAGTTAAACAGTGCCAAGAAAAATCTTCTTCAGTAGTTTTCCTGAGGTAACATACATGAAAATCGACCAGAGCTCTGAAATCCTACTTCTGTCTCTTCCCTTACTTGGAATTGAATTTTCATGTCTAGTTTGAGAGGTTACACTCATATTTATTATTCATATTCATTAGAAAACAAATTTTTGACAGCCAAATTGTTGTTTGTGTCTTTTTTTAGTAAATGTGAGAAATTCATTTGTGCTTATAAATCCTTACCTAATTAATCTCTGACAGATGGTGCAACTGCTTTTGACAAATTTAACCTATAAGATCATTCATCTTCCTGTATAATGAACAACAGGAGGCCTTAAATTTAGAGTTTGAATATTGATTCAGTCATGTAGGAAATGACTTAACAATCATAATGCAGTAGTCTCAGTAAATATATTAAGCGCTTGTTTAGAAACCAGAATGCTGGCAAAGTCCATGCTGGTAAATTGTTCTGCATTGTTTGTAAATGGAAATATTTTGGGCTAGCAATTCCAGCTTCAGTTAAAGTAAGCCTGTCTGTGTTTTCCATTTTAAGAAGCAACTCATATTCTACTAATTGCTATAAAGCTGTGTAATGTTGTGTGCTTTAGGGCTTATGTGCTGTGCAGTATGCCAAGTCCCTCTTGTAGTCAGCAGGTATTTCTTTAAAAGAACATGATGCACCCTTCCTTTTGTTATCTTTGAAATGCTTATTCAGTTTGCAAAATCTGTAGTCAGACATTAGAAACAAGACACTTACACAAGTTGGCACTACCCAGTTGTACTTGTGATGTATGCAGGAAACTCTAGAGATTTGAGGAAATCTGCTTACATAGCATCGCAAATGTACATCTTTGAAAGACTGAATTTCACCATCACGCAAAGCAATGTAAGGATCTTATATATTTACTGTTGATGTTCCAGGTTTATTCTGAGTATACATCAGTCCTCAGGTTATCTTCAGCTATATTACCCTTGTTTTTCAATCCATGAAATAAATTGGTATCTTGCTTTCAGCTCTTTTTCTCCCCTTTGTGTTAAACGAGACTGCTCCAAATGGGAAGTTATAAAATTTGATTCAGATTTAAGGCTGTTTTGGGAAAAGGAATGGAAGCCAGCATCTAAAAGAGTGAAATTAATAGACAGTGTTTTAGTCAGCTGATTTTTTATATGCAGTTCTCTTACTGTTTTACCTTGTTCACTTCCTTTTGGTCCCATACTGTTCTGAAAATGTTTCCATTGTAATAATTTCCATACAACACATTACAACTTGGAAAAAAAATACATCTTCATTACCAGTTTTGCAGTTTCTGGGGAAATTTGGCCTAAGAGCATCTTTCAAAATCTTGCTGCTTTGCCTGAACTCTGATGGAAACTTAGTCTTTGAGTTTTTTTCTCTCCTTGCCTTCAGTCAGGAGAATAATAATCTTGCTTCTATAATAGCTATGGGTTTGAAAGCCTGATGCTGGCAGCAATGGGGATTCACTGGGGTATGGACAAAACAGGAGGTAGTATGGCAGCACTGAAAGAGGAAGGAGAACATGCAAGAATTTGTCCCTTTGGAGGACAGGATGTCATCAAGACATACCTTTACTGTTTCTATGGTTATTGTGAACGAGGTAGCTCTTTTGTAGGTTGTGCAAGTTATTATAGCATCTCTTGCAAATATGTCACGGGTTAGCCAGTGACTCTTAACCTTCTCCTTGTAGGACCATTAACAAAACCAAACTGCTTATATTTCAGCTGCATTTCCAGCCGATAAATCAGGCATACACTTCTTACCCAGCTGAGGTGTGTTTTGGAAGCCAGCCTAGAGCCCACAATAACATCTAATGACTACGTGCAGCAGTCCACAGCACAACCACAAGGCAAAATTCCTCTTTTAGAAGGAAACTGAAATAAACCCTCAGCCATTAAATAACCTTTGTTTTGTTTGTACTTCTGCTTGAGGGCATGATTTTTCTCTGTTCTCCTTTAAATGTTGTAATGGCATATTTCAAAGGTAAATGTGTAAAGCCGTTTTCCTTCCTCTGTAATTACAGATCCTTGTAAAGAAGGCATATGGTAGAATCCAGTAAGTTTCTCATAAATCCAAGATTTTCACTGAGATTGAAGAATTGGCCTGAATATGAAGAAAGATTTTGAAACATGTTTATTTTTAGATCTGCTTGTGCACCCTACAAGCTAACTAAATTCAAACCCTAAAAGATCTCTATAAGAACTAGTAAAGCTGCTTATATAGGTTTTAGTTTTGCTGTTCTGTTCCGGTAGGTTTTTATGAAATGTGAGAGCAGATAATTTACAGTAAAAGAAAAATAGATCTGAGACTAATGAAAAAATAATTCACTGTAATTCTACTAAAATTAGTCCGAAGTCTTACTATTTTTTTTGTACAACTGACTGAAGACAAACAATATCATGTAGATTGTTTTTGAGAAAAACACTAGAATTTTTTTAATCTAAATATTTTCAGAATTATATTTAGTGTAGTTTTGGGGGAAAGGCTCTAAGTCCCTCCAGGCTGTTCAGAACATCCTTGATTCTTCTTTAATTACTCTAGCACACAAGAAATTAGTTGCTTTTCGGATCTGAATTGCTCTTGGAAACAGTTAAGTGGTCAATTGAAGACTGTCCAGCATCTGTTGGCAGGACAGGTTGGCTTCAGTTGCATTTGGATATAGCCCAAATTCACATTCAGAAAACCTATAGTGTGGAAATACCTTATGGAGTGCCCTTAACCTTGGCTACAATTCTGCAGAGAAATCTTTTTCATGTGCATTTGCTTTTTTCATCCTGAGTAGTGACACTTGTCTTAAAACTTGTTGTAATTTTCATTTCCACTGGAAAAACACCTCAGTGGATCAATGAGGAAGGCAAACCAGTTAGTTATATTAATCAAAGACAGAACAGGCCCACTTATTTAGAAATGTGGGTGAGATATGGACTGTCTGATAAAGCAGCAAACAGAAGTTGACATGTTCTTTTCCAGTCACTGACTTGCACTGAGTCCTTTTTGAGGGTAAAACACTAGACCAAACTCAGTAGAAGGAATGCTTGACCTGAAGAGACACATTCTTCTTCAGACAATAACTTGAAAGGATTTTTGTGTGGGAAGGGATCTGAGGAGACAGCACCAAGTGCTGTTGGAGCCAGTTTGCTCTGATAGTCATGTGCTGAAGGCTGAGGCAAAAGCTGCTTGGGAGAGAAATTTTAAGACTGCAAAAAGTAGTAGAGTGTCAATATGGAGAGAGTCATCAATGGGTAATATAAAAACATAAAAGAAGCTGGAAAAACCCTAAGCAAAATACAAGGGCAGTCACATAATCAATTTTGAAAGTGTGATACTGTGGTATCTGATGTACTAAGGACATTTCTGACTTAATTTTTTGATAGAAAGCACCCTGTCTTACTTGTGCAAAGCTACATTAATAAAGTCCTCAGAAGAGAGAATGAGGATGCAAGACTTTCCTTCTTTGGGAATTGAAGGCATTCCATGATATTAAGGTGTAAATACAGGAAAGTAGGGCTTTGAGCAACTTTGTCCAGTCAAAGTTGTCCTTGCTTGTGGCAGTAGGTGGAAACTAGATGATCTTGAAGGGCTTTTCCAACTCAAACCATTCTACAATGCTATTAAAATATCTTTTCAGGGATCTTCTGAAAGCATCTTTTCAGGGATGCTAAAAGCATGACAATGTCCTTCAGTGACTGTGGTTGTGTCCACAGCTGATCTGGGGCATTCCGAACCAATCCAAACTGGAGAGGAGTGGGAATTAGGGAAGTGTAAGGGGGTGAGACCCATAGGTTATGCAAGAAGTTTTCATATTTTCTTTTGAGAAATCCTGGGCAAAAACTTGTGTTCATGGGCAAGGAAATCACTGAGTCAGTAGGCCAAATGCACCATGTGTGTGTTGCACTTGGGGAAGACACTGAGGTGGTCAGTCTATAGGAAGTGCAAGTTTTTGGTGTTGTTGAAGCCAGATGCTGCAGTGCACACAGGATAAGTCAGGATGTGTCAAGACTTGCTGTACAAATGACAGTGGCCCTTTGTCTGGGATACTAAGTGAGCTGTTGGACGTCTAAAGTCTTGAGAAATATGCTGAACTAGAAGGTGCTCAACCCTGTGTGCAAAGAGTAAGCACATGCAGAGTATCTAGGACTAATCTCTGCTGAATTTATTACCATCATTCCATGCTTTCCCAGGTTTATAGAGAGCCATTTGAATATGGGACAAATTTACATCAAGAAACTGACACTAATATATGCATGAAAACTTTTTCCTTCTAACCATTTTCCTTTGATACGGACAATCCTGGGAGAGCAGGAAATGCCTCTAATTAGCTGAACACCAGTGACCTAACGAAGTGTGCTTGCTTTGAGAAGTGAAAGATCTTTCCAGTCTTCGGGTGAAATTAATTTGTCATGAATTGCTTGCTTCCCTGCTCAGGTCAGATCTGTAACATTATGTGTTCATTATGTAATGGCACACTTTGACATAGTGAGGGTATGGTATAACTGTGTTACTCTCCCCCTGTCTTATCACCCTTCTCTAAAGTGAGCAGCCTTTGGTGAGGTTTTGGCTGTAGCTTGTATCTGGCAGCTTTTCCTGACACTGGCCTTCCTGCTGCAGTTCTCTGAGTAACAGAGATACACTGGCAGAAGTACGAGGAGAAGGCTTGGTCTGGAAAAACTGCTGCAAAACAGTGTGTGCATCAGTGTGGCTCCTTTGGTCAGGTTTAAGTTTTAAGGAGCAGGTTCCTGTTTCAGCCCGAGAATTCACTTGCTCCTCTGATCTTTTATTTTAGTACTTATGTTAAAACTGTGCTGGGGAAGGATTTTGAAGCAAGACTAAAGGCTGCAGGGTCTGTGTTACACTGAGTAACCTGCACTCTGCAGGGATTATGCCAGTTTGCCCCCAGTAGGAAAGCTAACAGGATTAAATTTGTTTTTGAAGGAATCACTTTGGATTTCAATTAAGTGCATGTGCCAAACTGGTTTAAAACATATACTGGATAAGAAGTATATATATATATATCTATATAAAATATGTACACTCAGACTGTCTGGCTGTATCAACAAGGCATTGAAAACCCACTGTCTTTTAGGCAGGGAGTAAACTTACATTTTGATGGTTATTGGTGGGATGAAATGACCTGAACTAATTTTAATGTAGTCAGTTTGGGTGCTCATTGTATTCTAGTCGAAGCACTGCAGAGTTGGCAAATATAAGATTTTTACCAGATGC
This sequence comes from Myrmophylax atrothorax, assembly GCA_026770055.1. NCBI lineage: Eukaryota > Metazoa > Chordata > Aves > Passeriformes > Thamnophilidae > Myrmophylax > Myrmophylax atrothorax. The sequence goes on along the minus strand of JAOXXN010000471.1, from coordinate 9,357,801 downwards.
ATTGCTGGTTAACAGGACCAAAGCCCAGGTTCCTTCCTTCCCATCCTCCTTGGATCAATTGTGTACTGGGTGCTCAGCTTTTTTCCATCCCTGGCAGCCTCTTTTCTCCTTGTGATCCACCAGTGCTGAGGCAGAAAAGTCTTTGCTGTGGTAGTGTTATTTGCACCAGTTCTTTTTCCTCCTGGCATGGTGTGCAGCAGATTTTCAAGTACTTTTTTATGGGTGATGTTGAAATAGGCCAAATGTTTTCACTCAGATAAGTTTACTTTACATGTAACCGTGTATGAAGGGCATGAAGAGAAGACTGAAAAAGGAATACTGGAATTTTTGTTTATCTTTTTTACTATACAGAGAGGTTATTGAAGTGTATGGTGCTGAATGCCCACTGTGATGCCAGATCAACGATTAGGCTGAACCAAAGAGCTCAATTCAGTGTTGCTGGGTTCTCCCTTCACCTTTGTTGCTCTTGTGAGAGCAAAACCAACAAAGAAGACACTCTTATTCCTCCACCCAAGTACACACAAATGGTAAAAACAAGTCCTTAAAATTTGCAAAGCCTCCATATTGTGGAATGGCACTTTCTGTGAGGAGAAACTGGTGCATTTTCAATACCATTTCAGTAATGGCTCTGAACTTCTGCTCCCAGAGGTTACAGATAAAACAGCATTCACAGCAGTAAGTGTTGTCACTGTAAACGATCTTTACTCAACTTTCATGACCTCTCAGCAACATGATAGTAGCTGCCACACAAAATATTTGCACTCAACAATTTGATTTTGTTTCTTTTTCCTCTTTCATAACAACCTGTTTGTAAAAGCTGCAGTTTCATGGATACCAGCACACTGCTCGATGGAGTTTGGCTTCAAGCAGAAAACTGGGTCATAGGTGTGTTTGTGAAGCCTTATCTTGCATCTCTAATCTAATTTTAGTAGACTCTTAACTGGATTAGTAATACTGACAATAATAGTCTTTAAAAAAATATCTTTTTTTTTTTCATGGCTTCTCCTGTCAGTATGGCTGGAAATAATTAATCCACAGTGCTGAGGATTAATGACTTATCATTTATATAGTGATTTTTATCCTCCACCTTCCCCAGTGTTAGGCAGCTATAAGTTTAAAATGGAGCTACTTTATCTTTGGTCAGCAAATTAATGCACTTTCAGCCCCCTGAAGAGGGATACATCACTTAAAATTGTCATTGAAAAATATTACTCTGTCGTTCCCAGCATGATGTTTGCATCTGGTATCCTGTGGCTGCTGACAGAGACCTGTCTGCATAAAGCTGGAGATGCTCTTAAGTAAGTACTGAAAGCTTCATTCTTTACTAAGTGTAAACTGTGACCAGACAAAGATTAGCAAATGTGTGTTAGGGAATAATCCTGTAGGATGGATGGAAATACTTGTTCTGGTGTTTCTCATCACATCCTCAGGGATTACCTCCTTCCTTGTGAGAAATGCTTTCCTGGGATGCATTTGGCTTTGAAATGACCAGATGGCAGCTTTTATGTTTTTGCATCTACTTTTCACGATCATGAAAAAACTTAATACAAGGTGATTCCTGCTGTGCTACAAACAGGAGCCATGAGATTCATCTCCAAGCTGATTTTTGGATCCTTTGCCAAACGCATTTGGGCTGAGAATTGAGGGATTTCTATGCATGAGAATAGCCCCCCTGAGTTTTGGGCATAAACGTTTAACCTGCTAGTGTTACTGATTACTGTGAAACATAGTGTTTGCTCTGTTAGGTTTTTTTTGCTGCTTTAGACCCATATAAATGCAGTCCAGCTTGTCAGATAGAGTATGTTGTGCCTTTTTTTTTTTTTTTCTGACTGGCCTAGAGTTGTTTTTCCCCTCTCCCTTTGTTTACAAAACCCACATAATAAGTAAATAACACTCCCATGTCTCCTTGGAGTTTAGATAAAGCTGGAAAGAATGGTGATGGTACTATAGTTCAGCAGTCAGTGATACGATCAACCTTAATTAATTTGGTGTCTTATTGTGGATTTGTCCCCATGTGCGATTATTCTGAGCATGCTCCCTAGCCATGCACCGGCTGTTTCTTTGTGGTTTGCTGCTAGCGAGGCTCTGTCTTTTGAGAGACTATTTGGATGGCAGAGCCTCTGCCTGGTGGGGAAAGGTTTTCAGTGCTTGTCTATTGATCTTACAGTTTTGTTGCAGTGGGGGAATGAAACTGAGCATGCTGATATGCTTAGAAGCAAAGAGTAGTCTCCTTTCCCCTGTCATATCTTAAAGGAAAGTAAAACAGAAAAAGAACAAATTTATTCTCAGAGCTTGGAAGATCATGAATTATTTATCCTTTGAAAGCTTCCACTATCTCTGCATGAAAGGAAGTCCTATTATTAAAAGAGAGGGTTTCTTTCTCTGCATGTCAATAAGAGGGAGATCAGAGCTGACCAATTATTGTGCCATCTTTTCCCTTAGAGAGCTGGACAGCTTTAGCTGACTGGCACCAGAAATTGTTTTTAAAACAACAATTGAAACAACTTCTATCAAGTTGTTAGATTTGATACTAATGTGAGGTTGGAGCTCTGAGATCTATGAGGACTGAAAGATAAAGCAAAGCCTTGAAGGTGTTAATGAGTGACCACATAACTTAAGGTCTTCTGTGTCTGTCAAGTATATTTTCCCCATGTACCCAAGGCTTTTGTTTGAGTTTTTCAGTCAGATAGTGTTTATTATGACTCTCTTCTTGGATTTTTGAGTGTTTACATAGTCTAGAACACTTGAAAATAAGCTTACTCCACTGGAAGATGCCCACCATCTCACTCTGCTACTGCTGCTTCTTGTGTCTTGTCTCTACAAACTCAAAGGCCTTTTTCTGTGCTTGTGAGAGCCAAGCCTCACAGACTGAGCAGGTGGCTATTTTCCCTGGGAGGAAAACAGCACCTCAGCATTTATGTCTGGTTTATGTCTGCATCTTTTACTCCATTTGGACATTCCCTGTGTACTGCAGCCAGTAAAACACTAATTTTTGCTCAGATGTGTATGGTGAATGTATGCACGCTCATTATTTTCTATCTTTTTTTGCTCACTTTAAGTTGTCATGAGTAATGGCCTGTAATCAAAGCAATAGGCCAGCAAAATATTTTCTTGGAATGTGTAAAACTGTTGGAACCAGCATTTTTTGTTGGTGGGATTTGTAGAGAAACAGAGTCCCAAGCTGGGAATGCAGTGTTACAGGTAAACCCACCAGTGGAAACTCTGATGCACACTGACTTCACTACGGTTGTTATACAGGTAATGAAACTGTATATTTTGACCTCAGTGATGTTCTAGTTTTGGAGGTAGTGTGTTTTTGTACAAATTTATTTAAGGATGTGAGTAATAGCTTATAGGAGCTCCTCTTTGGAGGTACAAAACAAGACTTCTTTCCTTTCTATCTCCTAAATTATAGTAAGCAGAATATATCAATGATTCTGTGATCACACCATGGAAGGAACTCAGCATGCACAGAAGCCTCCAACAGACTGCGTGTCTCTGTCCTGGCCATGGGTGCACCTTTCCCTTTGGTATTAACATGATCACTGTCTTGTCTTTTCAGTTTTGGCATGGTGCCTCCCAACACAGGATGGCTCTTGATACATTCAGTTAGGATTACTCCAAGAAAGTACTGGAAGTTAAACTTTCCTTCTAATGAGAGAGCTGGTACTGAAAGCAGGTAACAGAATTTTTGCTGCATGCTTTTGTCATGCCTCTGCCCCTACTCATCAAGAGATGAAGTAGAGATCTTTACTGCCTTAATAGCCTTCCCTTCCCAACATTACCTTCTCATGTCTTTCCACTGCTTTTCCATTTCTGGTGACCTCTCTTCTGAGCAAATGGGAGGGAGGAGCATGTCTGAACAAAACTGGAATAATTTTGGTAAAGGGAACTGATTTGAACAGAACTTCTTATTTAACAGTATGCCTGCAGTGGTAAAGTTGTAAAGCAGGAGTCTCATTCAGCAAAAGCTCTTTCTCGAGGCCCTGAAGGGATTCAGAAGGTAGATACCCCTCAGGACTGCAAACGGGTGCCTGCTGAGTGTCTGGAGGAAATACTGTGGTAGTGACAAATGCTCTGACACTGGTTTTACCATGTTCGGCTACCTGCTGCAGCAAAGGTGTGGTGGCCTGGATGCCAGTAACTGGTATCTAGGAATTGTGGGGACTCCTGGGAGTACTCTTAGTTCATAAAGTTGTGCCAAAATCCTTTACTTTGTATGTCTCTGGATTCTGCCCCAGCTGGCAGGTATTGCTACAGGTGTTGCAGTTCCAGTTTCAGCTGCAGAGGGCAGGCATACAGCCATTGTGAATTGCTTCATCCCTGAACATGATATTGGTTTTATTCTTGAAGAAAAACCAGTGAACCTAATATTTAGTTAATCGAAATGTTTAAAAAATGGGAAAGGTAAAAATTTGTTTCTCATGGTGGGATCAAATGTCTGCTCCAGGCATCTTCCCCACTTTCAGGGAAACAGGGGCCTGTGCTACTTGCCCTGTATGAAAGTGTTGCAATCACTGTCCCTGGAAGAGTTCAAAAAATATGTGGATGTGGCACTTAGGGAGATGGTTTAGTGGAGGACTTGGCAGTATAGGGTTACTGGTTGGACTCCATGATCTCAGAGGTCTTTTTCAGCTCTAATGATTCTATGATTCTGTCTGGGCTTCTGTTTCAGGGCACTTCAAGTGAAACTTGCAGAAAACTTTATGGGATAAATCCCTCTAGTGACCACCAGCAAGGTAAGTTTGACAGTTTTAATTCTGGGCAGCACCAGACTCTTTAGCCAGGAGACTCTCCTGCTGTAGTTGATAACCTGGTCAACACCAGGACTATATGTTGTCCTGTTAAGCAGACACTGTAATGATGTCTCCTTTACTGCTTGGATTTCTGCTGTTACCAGACTCAAATGGTCTTAAATGCCACTAATAAGGGCTGCCTTATTTTTTATTGAGTGACTGCAGAGCGTGACAAGTCTGACAAGTCTCCTGCAAATTTTACAAAAATCCAATAATGAAAGTATCCACAGATTATTAATTATATGTAGAGCTTTTAAAAGCTGCAGCCTGGAAAGAATATTTTCACGTACATTTGGTTTTATGAGAGACTTAAACCTCTTAAGACACTTTGTTGGATTAGGATCAGAATTCCCCAAAGAGTCCAACACATATTTAACTATACTTTAAGGCAAAACCAAGCTACTCCAGATACTATTAATAACACTTTTACATGAAATAATTTTTCATGCATTCTCAAACACTGTACATAGAATCCAACGTAGAAGCAAATAACATGGGAGTTCAAATAAAGCTGACAGAAATAGGGTTCTGAAGTGATAATCCTGCATCACCATGTATGCATGCAGCACATAATGCAGTTCAGTCTTGTTTTGCTTGTTTCTCTTGACTTGAGCAGAAGGAAGGCTCTAGGTGTCTGAGTTTTAGGCTGCTTATAGCCAGTTCTTGGAACTTTTTGGCAGCATAATATTCTCCGTGGCTGGAACATGCAACTAACCTTGTCTTCTAATAAATGAATAAGTGAGGACAAGATGCAATCACTGAGGAAAGTATTTGCTACCTCCCAAAATGGAGGATGTATTTCAACTTGTGCAATGTGTATGTGCCACATTGATTTCCACCAGAAGACAGGGAGAAAAGATGTGCCCTGAAGGCCCATTCCTAATGTGGTTCCATACCTTCACTGTTGTATTACTAACATACAAATTGTCACTTGTTGAAAAAAAATATATTTAAGTCTTCTGACATGTTTTTTCTAAAAGCAAATTTATTCTTCCCCTTTTTCTCTTGTTTTCAGGTGCCTGTTACTCGTTACCTTTGACAGCAAATCCCAGGAGGCACTCTTGAGCTCAGGAAGAGCACTGAATCCCAGCTGTAATCTTTCTTGGAGGAGAGTAAGGCACATGCCTTTGGCATTGTCAGTTGACTCTGAATGGCTGTGTAGGTGCTGTGCATTGTGACATGTAGTTGTTTTATGATAGGTGCACTCAATTTTCCCTACAGAAACCTGAGTTTTGTAATTCTTAATTGCCAAAGCACAGCTGGGTTTATGAAGGAGATCTTAAGGAAATTTCACCTCTAAGCAATCAAAAATTCTGCAACTTTGCCTGTTAGTAGAATACTAATCAGATAAGGTGCCTAAAGTAGATTTATGTGCTGCAAAATTGATGCATTGCTGAGGGTAACAACAGGTAGTAAATACTATTACACTAGGCAGGTGAAAAGAGGAAAGAACAGAAGTAAAAGCAGATAGGCATTTGTTCCAGAATGTATAGGTGTATTTTAGGAGCCTTTTTTCTAAGGTATTATTTTCAAGAGGGTCAAATTAATGCTGGATGGGTCATGCTAATGATCAAAGGAAATGAAGGAAAGGAGAAATGCACTTTGCTTTCGTTGCTGGTTACCTATCTATAGATAAGTCGTCAAATCATTGTTTTCAATGCAGATATAAATCCTTTAGAGTTGTTTAGGAAATTGTCTATTGTAGGAAAAGTGGAGACTGTCAGGATTTGAAGTTATTGGATATTTTGGGAGTAAATTCTTGATTGATGTGGAGTATATAACCTTCTTTATGTAAATGTCTCAAAATAGGTGGAGTTGTCAGCATGACATATTAGCTCAAAGTCATCACAGGTTTCTTGAAATCTCGAAAGTGTAGTGTACCAAAATAGATGTCAAGTTTTGTGCTTGTGG
>JAOXXN010000471.1:9317365-9327434 GCA_026770055.1 Myrmophylax atrothorax | reverse complement strand
CACCCCCCCCCATTCCTCTGCTCCATTGTAACAGCCAAAGGTCCTGTGCAGGGCAGCACTGGTACTATGAGGGAGGTTTGGTACCTTCCCAGCTTTTTTATAAGCTGAGTTTCAAGTGTAGGAGTCTAATATTTGCCTAAGAGGGAACAGGGGGCCCTCAGTCCCATACCATGCTAGTAAATACTTCTCTCTTGGTGTTTATAGCTGGGCATCATCTTCACTCTCAGCCTGGCATGAGAGCCTGGATGCAAAGTCATCATTTTTTCATTAACTACTGTATTAAATAACCACTTGTTACTCTGAAGTAAATTCTATTATGTAGATGAGCCCCCTGCAGTTTTTGTAGCTCTGTTACATTTTCTTTATTCTCTTGACAAAAAGTCCTGGAATATAGAGATGACAGAACCACCTCAGTGATGACTGAGCTTCAGTGAGGTAAGGTGCACTTTGTACAAATATTATATAGCTGAATCTCATTTTTGTTTGACTCATTTTTCAGTGACCTAGGTGTTCAACCCCAGTTTTCTGAACTGTGAGTGCCCTTGAGCCCATTTTGCATGTATACCTCTCCTCCATTTGCTTCAAAAAACCCCAAATGCCAACTGCACATGGCAGGAGAGGGAGAGGTATATTCAGAACTGTTTTGTTTCCATTGTCTTTTGGGTGGCTTAGGGTTACAAGGTTGTGCAAAAACAATTCTGAAAATGCCAGTTGCTGAAAGACAAAGCTACTGTAAGATGAAGACTCAACATTTAAAATACAAGTTTTCCTGTTATTCTTTCTTACTTCCAGGTATAGATCAGTTACTGTAAGTCCTTATGTATCTGAATATGCATTTTGGGGCAAGTGTGATTTTGATTTTTGGTAGTATATCACTAAACAACTGACAATGTAACATTATAAGGTGTTTTTTTTTTTCAGTAAATGGATTTAGAAACAAAGAAAAGCGGTGAGAAGAGTATTCTGATAATGTATGAAGACCTTTTTATTCCTTCAGTAGGACTGGATCTCATGGATGGAGTATCACATCACTGTGCTGACTTGCAAGCTGGGAATATGCTTTTTAAAAATAAAATTTTGCATTTGTGAAAGCACTTAAGGCAAAGAAAACCCTTTACTGAAGCACTAAAACTGTACAGAGGGGGGTTATGGTGCAAATCTTCAAAGTAAAAACCACTAGGCTACAGGCAACACAGTCGGAAGCACAACAAAAGACTTGTGAGGCTTAGCAGAGGCATGCAGGAGATGGGTTGGCTTGCCTGCCTACATGGGGTTGGGGAAAGGGTATTGGATCAAGATTAAAACCTTGTTCTTAGTAAGATTTCTGCACAGTTTGCACAGCTGACTGGGAAGGCAGGGCAGGCCCTGGCTATCGGCATTTATCTCTTTCCCCAAGTGTTGCTGGGGTGAGGAGAGTGGGAGGGCTGCTGCTGAGCTGTTTGCCTAGAGATGTGTGCCTCGCTTGGCAGCTCTCCACAGAAGGAAGGACATGTGATTTTAAATATCTTCTCATTAATTTCTTGCAGTGGCTTGAACACTTTTGCCTTCATTTAAAATCTCTGGAATATGTAATATGATTTTGAGAGTAATTTCTGTAATATATGGAATAGAAGGCAGCATGGGGAATTCTTGCATCCCTCCAAATAGATTGTGAAACAAACAAAGTACAGAGACTAGTCTGAAGATGGTTCTTTAAGTCCTAAACCTAATGCATTTTTTGGCTTGAATGCAATTTTCAACTTGGAGTCAACATGACAACTCACCTGACACTGCATATGGCTTCTACTCTTGCAGAAAAAGCAGTTTATTGTCCTGAAGATTGAGTTACATGCAAAAATGCTGGCATAGGGTTATGTCAAGACTGTGCTCCTGAATTTTTACTTAAAATTGTTTTCTCTTAGTAATAGATGCATTACACAGATGCAAACTTCTAATCTCACAATGCTACTGGTACTTCAGTGCTTAAATACCTTGGCAGCTCTGTGAGCATTAAAATGCACATCGATATAAAGTTGTTTGAGCTTGTGACTGTTTTCATCAGTGTGCTGGCAGAATTCTTGAAGCAAAGACCTCTGAGCTAGTGCAGTGTGAGACTTAACCCATGGTCCTAATCACCTGTTGTTACCAAACAATTTTTTCTGCTTCTCACAGTACAAAGTTTATTAGCTCTGGTGTTTGCATTAGGTTCAGTTTGGATAATTACATTTTGGCTGCATAAAGTATTATACCACAGGGTTTTCTGTTGGTCTCTCTTTCCCTTCCCATCCTAAAACATGGTATGGTAGTCACTGTTTTTCCTACAGTATTTAGATGTGCTTTATCTGCATCAGTAAAGCCAAGGCCCACAATTAGCACATGCCCATCTTGCTGGGTTGATGCAGTGTTGCTGAGTAAATCTGCAGTGGGTGTTAGGTTGGGAAATAGGCTGTCTGGTGAGAGTGGGCACAGTGGAGTGCATCTCATGGCTCCTGTTGTGTTGTTACAGCCCCCTTTGCCCCTTCTCACAATTAGTGCCTCTGAGATTGTCATAAATCTGTGTGGGTGTGCCTAAGTCGTAGAGGAATGTTTGGTTTTTGCTACTTCTCCATTTCAAATTTTAGTCTTATGATTTCCTTTGGTAAATCAAATTGTGCAGTTAACTGATCCACATCCTGACTTCACCAGAACATCTGTGACCACGTTGAGGTACCTGATGCACAATGTGGCAATTTCTGAAAACTGATGTTGAACATCTTTGAGTTTGCAAAATCAAGGGCCAACTTCCACTGTAGCCTGTGGTGACTCAGAGAAAACCAGGGTGATTTTGTCATTTCACAGTAGGAACCTAGACTACTTCTCTTTCTGAAAGAGTGAGTCTCATTTTAATTGCTTAATCTGAAGTAGCCCCAGACTATCAGCAGTTTTATGAAAGAGAGAAGATTGAGGTGGTGTTTGAAATTATTAAAATAATATTGGAACCATTAGTGATATTGGCTTACTTTTATCATGAAACAGAATATATTTATGTATTTCACTCAGGTCCTGCTGAGGGTGAAAAAAAAGCTTAAATTATGAGTCCTAAGAGACATCAGATAACTGAGTGTATGTGTAAGTAAGCATCTGAACTTCTGCAATCAAGCTTGTTGCTCCGTGGAAGATGATGGAGAACTGGATTAGGATCTGGTTTGTGTGAAGATTCTAGATCCTCAGCAGTACTTTTTCTTGTAGGTCCTTTTTCTTGTGACATTAAGCATAAACATTAAAAGTAGTCCTTGAGCATTCCCCAACTTGAGAAACATTGGCTTCTCAGCCTGGTTTTGCTGGGTCTGGATTAATTCTTTGGTGGCTTCAGGGAGGCACACCCAGTCTTAACATTCTCTTTTCTTCCGCCCAAGTTAGTGTTTGCATGAGGCCTGCAAATCTGCTCAAAGATAAGATAATTGATGAAAGGCTGGAAAAGTGAAAGTATAACATCATTTTAAGGCAATGATAGAAGAAATACCCAGGAAAATATATCTGAGAGCTGTTTGTGCAAGATCTCCTTTAGACTGTGCAGTAGCTTTGGCATTGAATGTTGTCTGTATGACCAATGAAAGATGAGGAAGAAAACAAAGAAAACAAGGTCTTTGCCTTGGAGAGGAGAAACAAAAGCCATCTGACAGACTGTTTGGATGGATAACTGAAGCCAGGGATTAGGAAGAGAAGCAATAAGGAGTGAAGAGGCGATATTAATTTTAAAATATATAGAAAATAAGAAAGAAAAATCTAGAAGAAATATTGATGAACATGAAGGCAAGGAAAGGTGATTAGATGTGAGGCAGAAAAACAACACTGAAAAGACATTGAAGTGCTTGTGATGCAATTAGTGGGCTGTATAGTGTGTGTTATTAACTTCTGCCACCCACTGTATCATATTTGAAATTCAAATCACAAATTTGTCTGTCTTTACTTTTGTCTTGTAATCTCCATTTAAGGAAGATGCCTGAGTTGTGAATCAGAGAACAAGCAGTTCAGCAGTGTGGGTTACACCACTCCAGTTCCAGTGCTCCCTGTCAAATCCAGTCTATTTTTCACTTCCTGAACAGAAGCTACTAGAATGTAGAAACATGGTAACATCACATTCTACTTAACATCCAGTCAGAAAATTTGTTTACATGGCACAAATACAGAATATGCTTCAGATTCTACCCTATTGGACTGCACTTGAGGACCCTCCTTTAGCCTAGCAAACCAGCACTCTTTTTTTCTAAATCCCTTAGCATCAAGCTCTTCCTTTATATTTCATTTATTTAGGTACAACCCAAAGGTGGGGTTTTTTTGGTCTCTTTTTGGTTTTGGGATTTTTTTGGCAGTGGAGGGGGAGAGACAGTCCACGAAGCACAGCTTTCACACAACACATTAAATACAAAGAATTGCACCCCTGTTTCTGGTGTCCATTACCCTGCTACAGACAGAACTTCGAAGCAACTTTCTTTAGTAATCAGTTGCTTGGCTGGCAGTGGGATCTGTTTAGTACAAAGAATCACAGAATGGTCTGGGTTGGAAGGAATCTTAAAGACCATCTAGTTCCAAAGACCCCACCAAGGCCAGGGATGGCTTCCACTAGACCTGGTCGAAGCAGAAGTAACTGCATTTTCTAGTGGTTTCAATTGAGCTTTCAAAGAATCCTGTCACCTGAAAAGCAGTAGGGAAGTGGGTTTTGAGACCAGTGAGGACATGCATGACTAGGCCAATGTCTATCTGCTGTCTATCACCTTCATGGCACCAGTGTGCACTGATTGCCATGGCCTCCTGGGTGTACAGATAACTCATGGAGAGAGCTGGAGGCTTGAAATGAAAGAAGGACAAATGAAGAGAGCTGGAGTAGGCTAAAATCAAGGGGGCAAGCTTCTCTTCCCCACAAATATAGAAGTAGGCAGAAGAAGCTAGAGCATGGGTAATTGGAAACAAAACGTGTGTCCCTGTAAATCACTCCATCAGGGATAATTCTGCTCCCTGTCATAAGCATTTCATCCCTCTCTCAGCTTGTGCAAATGTACTGCTGCTTTCTCTCCTATTTGCTGCTGGTCTATGTAGAAACTCAGGGAAGTGACTTGCAGGGCAAACATTGACACCTGGTCCAAGGAGTACATCCAGCTGCTGAATGGTGTCAGCTGCTAGGGTGACAGGAATTCAAACAAAATCTTACCATGTGTGGAAATAACCAGGCTAGATGATGCTGAAGAGGAACTCACTCTGGCAGTGGCTGGGGCTTTTCCTCCCTTGAAGAAGCTGGGAAATCCCTCTCAGACTTGTTTTTAAGTTAGGTTATCATTTGTGGGGAAAGTCTGGTGTGACCTGCCCTTTGTGGTCCTATGACTTCTCAGTAACTTTCAGGACCTGCTTTTTTTGGGAGACTCCAGGGGAAGTTGCAGGCTGGAGTATGGGTTTAGGGTGATCTGAAGTAGCAGGAAATAAGGTAGGCAGGGAAGAGATGTTTGAAGGGAAACCAGTTTTCTGTTTTAATATGTTTATAAAAGCCAGCAATTTAAACAGGAGTGCTTTTCCAACTTGGGTGTTAGCATGTTTTTCCTAACCTAGTTCTTCGATACGTGAAGAATTCTGGACTTTCAGGAGTTTCTTTCTGCCTTTGGCTTCAGAGAAGTGGCACATTTTCACTTGGGGGTTTAATGCAGTGAAGGCTGTCCTGATTAAGTCCTCAGTTCATTTGAATTGGTGAAGCTCCTTTGAGTTAAGACAATGGGACTGCTGCACCTTTGCTGCCTGAGCTTTATTCTATTTCACAGCATCAAAATCTTCATACTTTTACAACAGGAGGGCACCCAGTGCTTTCCAGTAGTGCAAAAGCCATGTATTGAATAGATTGAAGAAACTAAGATCTAATATTTCAGGAGAAACAGATCCTTAGGAGAATGTAATGGACATCAGCTTCACTTTTCTCATAAAAATTGGAGGGAATCCAATCCCCTATTCTGGGGTTATAAATATATTTTCAATTAAGGTGCCTTTTAGAAGTGTTTTTAATATCTGATGTCAGGGTGGTTGCTATTTGTGGTTTTACTGAGGCCTGAAGGTGTAATACTTAATATTGTCAGAGCAAGAGCTTGGATTCCACCTCAAGTCTGAGCCTGTAGTCTTCTTTTCTTTCTTTGTATTTTTTTTTTTTGATGCCTATTTGTTTGTGCCCTGCACAGGCAATTAGTGTTACTCTCATTAAAAGTGGGGCATGATGACTTTGCCAGGTTGGCTGCAGCACAGATCACCAGACTTCTAGCTGTGTAGGATGCGGGTCAGATTCAAATCCTTGGAGAAAACTTACCGAGATATTTAACAAGCTTCACTTATATGAGCAAAAATGACTCATTTAAAACACTACCAATATCATGATTCAGGCTCTCTTAACAAGCTGAAATAAGCACATCGTGATCAGACATATAGATGTATTTAGATATATTAAGAGATTTCTTTTCAGAGCCATACCACCAGATCATAAAGCTAAGAGGCTAACAGGGTTAGTCTAGCACAGAGGTATATAGTTAGTTTTTGCTGCATTGCTTTATTTTGAATAAAAAGGGAGAAAAAGGGTCTGTAAAACCTTAGACTTTATCTTTGGCGCATGTTGTTATCTTCTCAGACATTACCACTTGAACTGACAATTCTGGCAGAAAAAGGATCCTCTTTAGAGTAAACACTTAACTCTGACCTTAGAAGAGCTTTCAGGAAACTGATGTAAAATCATTTTTACCTCCCCCCCTCTTCACCCCCCGTCCCCAAAAGATGAGAACAACAACAACAAAAAAATCAGATTCTGGCCTTTCCCTTAGTATTAACATCCCAGTCCCCGAGGCAGCACTGTGAACTGGCATCCAAGCTGGCAAACAGCTCCTGCTGCAGCACAGAAATAAACCAGCCTCACATCTCTGAAGCTCCCCTAGATGTCTCAGTTTCAAGCCCTCTGGTACAGCCTCCACCAAACTTAATTCCTGGAGAGCTTGTAAATAGCTATGGGCTTCTTCATCCTGCAACCACACTTAGGATCATTCCAGTGTTTTCAGTGCTAAATTACAAGCACCACGTCCCCTCCACAGCCCATCCTGCCTCGCCTGCAGAAGTTGCAACATGGTAGGCTGCTATTTTCCTCCCATCTAGCTCTTATGCATACTGTTCTGACCTTTTGTGAGCCTGTTAAAATAGTTCAAAAAAGCATAGTTTGTTACATCTGCCACAACAACGATGAGAAAAGTTGCATACTTTGATGCCCCTGTGGATGGAAGCTTCAAAGGAAGAAGGAGATAGGAGCCAGTATACTCTTTAAGTGACTGCATGGTTTGAATTTTGCTGTCAGTAGAAAACAAGGATGCAGCACTTACACCCATGAGCAGAAATGTGCCTCAGCTTCAGTTTTCGGCTACTATTAATGGTTTCCTGCAGAGATGCAGCTTTCTCCTAGACTTTTGTCAAGAGGCAAACTATGCTAGTTTTTAACACTGTACTTTAATATTTTCTAAAATGAATAGTTATAGTGCAATACTTTGATTTTATCTGATGCATTTTGTGACTTCCAATTATGTTGTGTGCTCATTGGTGCTGAGTCCGATGCGTTATAAATCCTGCTGAAGGCATTGGGACTGCTCAGAAGAAACAGATCTGTGCTACAAAATTGTGCTGCTCCAAGTTTTGTTATCAAGTATTTTGTTATCAGACACATGCACTGGTGACACAGTGACATCAGGATGCTAGTGTAGATCACATGCCACCTTGTAGCTGACTGCTGTAGCAGTTAAAGCTGATGTAGTCTCTGGATAGAAAAAGCAAGACCTCCTTTCCATGCTTTGGTGCAAAAACATGGAGCACAGAAAAGTATGTTGTCCAATACAGGATTAGCATGAGAGAATTAATAGTACTAAGGAAAAACAGTCCGTTTTTGTCTTTTCCACTTGTCATTGTAGTACACTTGTTTTTGTAGTCCAGAATTTTTGAAAAGGCTAAGTCTTACAGTCCTTGTATGCTTAATTCTTTCCTGTCAGCAGGGATCCTAACCCTTGTGAAAAGATATTTGTTCCCTCCCTTTCTCTCTTTTTTAAGAGTTACTCTTTCCCCCCCCCCCACACTTTCTATTCCTTGTAAAATGCTTTGCATTGAAATGACTTTCTAATAGCTTAGAATTAAAATCCTGCCTAGTGCCTCTGGATTTACCTAATAGTAGTAATCCTATGTTTGAGAAATGAAAATAAAAAACATCTGACATCAGTGAGAATTGCCACCTTCAGCTAAGAAGGGATATCAAAGTGAAGAAAAATGGGCATCTCTGAAATTAGCCTTTCCTGACTGTTCCTTGTGACTTGCTTTGTTGCAGACCTGCTGTGTTTCTAAGAGCTCCAGGCACCCTCGGATGGGTTGACATCACTCTTGGCATCCCCTTACTCTCCCTTGCTGTGCACTTGAAAGTGCATGTGGCCCAGTTCACATGAAGTACAGTGGTATTAGAGCAAAGCGTGGTTGGTTCCCCCCCAGCTATGAAAGGGCAAGTTGCTGGGCTGGCTCCTGATGTTTAGTTGTGTGACCTTCATTTGTGGTAAACCAGCATCAGAGATCTCCTCTTGAAAGCTGCTGATTGCCCCTGGAAAAACCCATGGCTCTCAGCCCTCCCTGAGATGTCTTCAGAAGACTTCCCATCGCTTTTCTTCCTGTTAACTGGGCTTGTCAACTTGAGCTATCCTTGACTGCCCCTAATCCCCTTTCCCATGCTGAGATGCCCTTGGATTTCTTTTCTCTCCCTTCTCCAGGCAGGGAGAAAATATATAGGTGGTATTTTTATTTTGGACAGGGCATTGGTGAACTTGGCAGTGCTACATTTATAGTTGGACTCCAGGATCCTGAGGATTTTGTCCAACCTAAATGACTGTGATTCTATTACCTATTTGCTGCAGCATCACCTCAGCCCACCCATGGCAGCAGAGGAGCCTGCTGGCAGCTTCCACTCAGAGCCACCTGTCAGGCTTGGCCTTTATCTAACTGTGCAACAGAGAGTTCTCAAGCCAACATCCTTTCTTTTTGACAGCAGAAATGCTGAAGAGGGTTTTTTCTTGTAAGAAAAGTATATAGCAGCTCAAATGACCAAAAAGGAAGAACTTCTCTCCACAGATAGCCCCAGTTCATCTCTATCCAAGGTCTGCCTGATGCTGCACAAACATGGGGTTCTCAGTGTAGGGAAGGTCACAGGATTTATTTGTTATCTATTTTTTCTGCTCAATCTTATCAAACCTGCTATTAAGCCACTAGTTTTTGGATTTTCTTGCTAAGATCTTGCTAAGAAGGAGCCCTGTGACATCTTCTACCTCGCCCCCAGTGCAGAAGACTTGGCAGAGGAGTTTGAAATCATGAAACTGTGAAAGTGTGGGTGTTGTGGGGTTAAACCTGGGGTGCCACTGGCTTTCAACAAAAAAGGATAGAGGCTATAGCTGAAGTGTGGGGCCAGAGTAACCTTTCCAAACACCTGCAGCCTGTGTGTCCCTCTCCCTGTGCTGTGGTTTCCTTGGGAATGAAATGCCAGCTAGGGGATGGGCGAGGAGTCTGGCACACTCGAGTGATATCCAGTGATCGCAGTTGCTCTAGTGGCAGGCAAGGCAGGACTGCAGGGTTCATCCACTACCCAGTACAGACAGTAGCATGACTGCAGTGATGGTTACCTGTTAGCTGAGGGCCTGTGGCTTTTAAGGAGATGATACTACTGTGACAAAAATATGTAGGTTTTCTGTCTTGATCTGAAATTGTAAGTGTCTACTTATCAATCTCTGGTGATAAAACCTGTGTTATGGAGACAAAGCTTCACAGACTGAGGGTTGAAATGTTAGAAATGGGTATACTGTCACCTTTCTCAATCATAAGGGTAAATAATTTTTAAATATTATCCAATAAAAAGCTGAGCTTATGGGCTTGGTGTGCTTTTCTATATGTGTTCATGAGGTGCATCCAGCAATTCTTGCATTTCCAGCTATCAGTAATATAAAAAGTGGTGCAGAGACTTTTTTTTCTAATGTGCTCTTATTTCATCTTCTTTCACAGCCCATCTTTCACATAAATATTTCTT
>JAOXXN010000471.1:9298738-9314154 GCA_026770055.1 Myrmophylax atrothorax | reverse complement strand
CTTTCTTTCTTTCTTTCTTTCTTTCTTTCTTTCTTTCTTTCTTTCTTTCTGTCTTCCTTTCTTCCTTTCTTCCTTTCTTCCTTTCTTCCTTCCTTTATTTACTCCAAGTGTTAATGGATTGCCTGGTTAATAGTAACTGGAACTCTGCCAATATCAAATATAAACCACACATTCTTTTTAACTGACAAATTTATAAAGATTTACAAACTCGTTAAATGACAGCTAGCAGAATTTTCAACGAATGATACTATTTTGAATTCTTTCTGCTGCATGGAATTACTTTGAAAGGAATTCAGAAGGAAACATTTTCATCTTATTTGATTCCTGGAATATATTAGCTGGCAGTTACTCTATTCAGTTTATTCCCTGCTTTATATTCTAATAGGCTCTATGGCTTTTCTGACTTTAAAAGCAGACTTCAAGGGGGGAAGTTGCTTAAAGAGGTACAATTGTAGAGATATTCAAAACTATGAGCTTGGTGTAAGCTTCAATTCTTCTTTACTCTCCCCAAAATAAATGAAAAAAAATGCAGAAAAGCCTTAATGGGTGTTTAAATTGAGTACCAAACTGAAGGGTATGAGCAATGCAGTGTTTAACTTAAAAATAAAATAATAATTTAAGTGATTTTCACTCCTATCACCAATAATATGTTCCATTTTTTCATGCTAAAAAAGCCCTCAAAACAAGTCATAAACCAGCATCAGCAATGACTGAGCACTGAATGAAACATATGAGATGAGAGATGAGAGATTGACCCACTAATGATAGTAAATTCCATCGCAGGATGTTAAGAAGTTAAATGCTTGTGCATGCAGTGTCACATAAGGTCTGTGGCCTGGGAAGGGCAGAAGTTAAGGTTTTTGTTATGGGTCCTTTTCCTCACTGCCTTTACTGCTCAGTCCTGCCTTCCCATCCTGCCACCCCACTCCTGAAAATGTTCAGTGCCAGGTTGGATGGGCCTCTGAGCAACCTGGTCTAGTGAAAGGTATCTCCATTAAAACTTGTGTTTTGTTTTGGTTTTGTGTTTTTGTTTGTTTGTTTTGTTTTTAAACAACCAAGATGTTTCCTACCTTATAAATTAGGTTCTTTTTCTAAAAAACACCTGTCACTTCACTCTTGGAGAAACAAAGTTAAATTCATGTAATGCGGTAAAATCTGGAACCTTTCATATTGATAGAGAAAGAAAGTTCAGTTTTGCTTTATTTATGAGAGGATAAAATTATTATCCATCTTTAGTCTGTAAAGTGGCTCTGTAGATTGATGTTACCAACTTGTAAACCAAGCCTGTAACAATCATTCCTAATGCAAATTTAACATTATTCCTATGTGAACTAGTCTTAATAGTCCCAAATTTTTATGTTTAAGATGATGTGAACCATTTTCGCACATTGGCATCCCCATTAATGAGCTTGTGCTTGACTGATTCTTTTCCACAAGTCATGTAGGTCCTAGCCTAGAAGCCAACCCAAAGTGATTCAGGGATGTCACTGTAGTGTTGTGCAGAGGCACTGTGTCCCTCAGCACCCAGAGGACCTTTCTCCAAGGAAAATTCCACTTCTGAATTGAATGTGCTTGGAGACTGAAGCTTACTCAGTGACAAGCTGTGAAAATTAGGCTACTGAGAGATCATACAGGAAAATATTTCTTGTTGTCAAAACTTTCTCAAGGAATCTTCAGTGCATGACAGTCTTTCTCTCCTATGCTGTAATTTTCAAGTTATTTTTACAATTTTCAAGTTTTCTAATTTCTGGAAACAACTATGACTTTGTTTTGTCATATACATCAGGATGCTAATATTGCCTTACAAGAACTTACATTTTTCTTCTTGCTAATTAGGAAAAAACAATTCCAATTACTTTAGTTTTTAAGTTACCCAGCAATTAAGCAGCAAAATATTTGTCTTTTTAGTGCTTATTCTTAGAAGTTAGAGAGCTTGAAAAGCTGAAGATTGATATAAATCTTTTCTGTTATTTGTGAAAGACATTGCATCATTGGATCTTTTTCTGTAGAACTGGGTGATGTTTTTATTTTACTTTTTTTTTTTGAGCTGCACTGCAGGTGCTGTTCTTTGAGACACAGCAATCAGACAAATGTGTTGTGCTGACTAGCATTTGCCTTCAGACCACATCCCTTAATCTCTATGAAAGAATGTGTTTTGCATGGAAAGGTATTTGTCTAATACTTCCAAGGTCTCTTTCCTGTTACTGTACTTGCTACCACTTGGCTTTTAGTGTATGTTTTGGGTCACTGATCAAAAGATTGAAAGTACTAAATCAACACTTGAAAGAAGAAGGTAAAGTGGTGAGTGGAAGCTTGTTCGGTTTTTGTTTTTTGTTTTTTTGTTGTTTTTTTTTGGATAGTATTCAAATTGGCAAATCTCCAGTTCCAGAGTATATACATCTCTGGCATTCGGTCCACAGAAGAAATGTCCTTGAATGGGCTGGTTTGACTTACCTATTGTAAACTATGCTAGTCAGCTTTCACAAAGTGAAGCAAAATGTTTATGGCAGCCTGCTGAGAGGACAGTTTCAAATCCTGTCAAGATCTTATGGCACAGTACTGCTGGCTGCCTAAACAAAAATTTGACAGGATAGCTCAGTTTATTATTTTCTGTGGATTAGTATTGTATCCCTGATGACTTAACATAAGTGATAAATGCACTTAGAGATCCTTATGGTACTTTTCAAGTGGTTAAGCTCAGTCTTTGCAAGGCTAGGATTATGCTGATGTGATTGCTGAAGATGCTCTCTGGTCATCACATGAATCATGGAAAATTTCAGAATGGTAATTCACATTGCCTTGAGTTCCCTCAGCTAATCCTATAGTTCACATGCCTGCTTTTGAACTGAACTTTGCATTGCTTTTCTTCTAGTTTAGGTAAGATCCTCACTCTGTGTGCTAAAGAGAACTCAGGAAAGAGAACTGGTATGACAAATACATATGAATGCTTTCAGTATTACAGGCAGATATTCATAAAGATGGAGAATAGAGAGTGGCTTGGTTAAAATTGTTTCCGTTATAGGTCAGATGCTGCCAAAACTGTGAGCCTGAAAAACCCATGTGCAGCTCCAGCCTCTGCCTGTCTGGGCTGGATCCCTGTAGGTCACATGACTTACATCCACACTATGATTCCTCAGCTGGCTACAATCTGTGCATATGCTTAAACCCCCCTTTATTCCTATCACTTTTTGGCAGCTCATACTGAAGACCTGTCTCCTTGAAGATATTTGACCTGTTCAGTCTCATCTGTTAGGCAGATTAAACACATCAGCACCTACCCAATCTTGATAGTCTTGGCTATTTCAGTACCCAGGCAAAGGAGCAATGGCTGTACTGTGGGAATACTTCACCTGAGCAGTGGGGGGTAACACCTAAAGTAATTACTAAAGAGGGAGGAGATTTGCTGTGCTGGAGATGGGCTAAAACTTACTGCTTGGCACAAAGTCTTACCTTAATAAGGTTAGGAAAGTAGAAGAAGCCTTCTGCATATGTGACTTGGGTAAACTGTTACAGCTGTAATTTCATTACAGGGATTAGAGCAAGCAAGAGTAGAAAAGAATCTCTTGTTATATTGTCTGGCACATCCTCCTGAGAGTCACTGGATAACCCTAGTACCAGGTTGTGCCTGTAATAGAGGTAGCTGTAGAGATGATATTTTTCCTTTCCTGCTGAGCTGCTTTGAGGTTTTGTTCTTGCCCACAGACACTGGACAGGAATCTGTAGCATGCACATTTTCCAAAATTGATCCTTCACCTAAATGCTTTCAGAATGAGGTACCTTCACCATTCTTCCCCTTGGGCGAATCCTAAATTTTTTGTATGGAGAGTAAACCTACTTATTAGAAAAATATTGGGGCTGACAGAGGGGCTAACATCAGCTCATGATGATGGAGTTGGCATTTATTTTGGGTGACTGTATTAGCTGTTCATGCCTTTTTGAGTGCATTGTAAGCAAAACCTGCTTGATTAAATCTCACCCTGCTGCTGCAAAAAATTGTTCAGAGGCAAAAGAATTACATGTTCTTACTCCTTGGACAGTACTATGTACAATATCCCAGTTGGGTAAAGAATGCTCTGGTTGTACGAGGTTGCTTTGCACTGCAGGTGCCTTTGCTTTCTCACTTTTCAATCATGAACAGTGTGAGTCCAGCATATTGGGCATAAGTGCTGTTATTGGGTTAAAACTGACTAGCATTTGGAGTTCTTCTTTATGAAAGTTATTATAAAAGCCAGATTGCTACTATTAATAACAGATGTGATCTACCTCTGGTACTATTCAGGGATTTGGTTCACTAATCCATGACATTACACTCTCTTAAATTGTATTATTCTTCAAGTGGAAGAATAAAGCACAAGATGCACTTTATATTATATTTGTTTAAATACAGGGAGCTTAACTTCAATGATTCATATATATATTAAAATATATGTTCAAGATATGTATAAATAGGGATACATAGAAAGATACAGTGGGAGATATCTATAGTCATAACAATATATATAGTATGTATCTCCAACTAGTGGGAGATACATATTATACCCAGTCCCTAGAAGTGTTCAAGGTGAGGTTGGATGGGGCCTTGAGAACCTGATCTAGCGAATGGCATCCCTGCCAGTGGTGGGGGAGGTTGGAATTAAATGATTTTTAAGTCACTTCCATCCTAAGCCTTACTGTGATTCTGTCTGTATATCACTTTTATTTACTCAGCAGAGCCTCTAATAAGGATTAGGAAGGCATTCTTCTAGGTGTTGTACAAACACAATGTGAAATTCCCCTAGGGATTACTCCAAGGGGCCTTGGGATTGACAGGCTGGGTGTGCTGAGATATGGACCTTGGGCAATGTGCAGAGAAGGTGAATCCAAAGCAGTGGTGGGAGTTTACACGCTCACAGGGAGCTGCCAGAGTGAAAATTTGCAGTTTTGCTGTTCTGGTTTTTAGGTTCAATTTCAGGTTCCTCAGCCTTTTTTATAATGTAGGACTTTCTTTTTGTTAGTGGGCAGTGTACATACATGTTAGATTTTCTATATACTATGAATAGTCCCTTCTTTCCAGAAGCAGAGAACAGGAAGAGCACCTATTAAACTAGCTGTTGCTGGTTTAAAACCCAGCTGAAAAAAATTAAATCCACTCAAGCTGCTCCCTTTCCCTCACCCCCTTCAAATAACAGAGGAATTGGAATAACAATTTACTGGCAATTGTAGTAACCACAGTAATATTAATAACAAAAGGCATACAAAAGAGGGTGTTTTGTCCACAAAAGGATATTCACCTCTGAGCAAACAAAAACTCTTTCAGAAGAGAGTGCCCGGTGTGGTCTCCGGACAAAATAATTTATTTTATTTTTAAAGGAATACTGTGACCAAAGGGATAGGTATCATTTCCATTCGTAAAGCTTTCACAGATTTAACTGATTATTCTGAGTTGGAAAGGACTCACAAGGATCATTGAATCCAACTCTAAAGGGAATGGTCCATACAAGGACTGACCCCATGACCCTGGTGTTATTAGCACCATGCTCTAACCAACTGAGCTAATCTCAGGGTTTCCTTTTGTAGCAATGAGAGTATAGCTCATTAACTGATTTCTCCCTCTCCTTCTTTACTGTACTTGCTCTTTAAAAGGGCCAGAGTTGTGGAAGTGAATGAACAATCTTGGTAAGATGGAGAACTTATGAAGACAGACTTGTACAGTGTCTTATTGCATTTCTTCTTCTTTTCTTTTTTTGTTGTTAAGTATTCAGGAGTGTATTGGTTAGGTAGAGAGAGGAATCTACTTTTGCTTTTCAGTTGAAATTCTTAAGCAAACTGTTTTATCTCACATTAAAGTGGTCTTTCAAACCTTAATCGAAGATAGGAATGTTTTTTCATAGGTGGGTCAGAATTTGGGACCAAAAGGGACCATTATGATCATATTTTAGGTGAGTCTTGATTTCTTTTGAGATTTTATCAGGGATGTGTCATAAAAAGGGGAAGAGAAGGCAGGAGAGAAAATTAGGCTCCTTTTTGCTGCTAATATCTTAAACTATTTGAAAAAGGAAGCTCTATAAAAGGTAAAGATTTTGCACCCATTTGAGCCAAACTAAGATGAATGTTATTTTTTTCTGTGACATGAAACTGTGTCGAACCATAGACATTGATGTTTGTATCTCATTCTGAACAGTACAGAATCATATTTCTCTGAGGAAGAGTATTTTTAACTTTCAAAATATTGAGGATGTCTGCTACTAAATATTTGTTATGAAATTGGCCTCTTTATAATTTTCATTGGGAAAATGTTAAAACAAATGTCCATTTAAAAATCCTAATGCTTATCCTGTAACTATTGGCTTATATACCACAAATTACAAAGGAATATGTATTCCATAATAACACAGAAAGTGCCTCAAGATAAATCTTTAGTGTGTCATGTGCACATACTGTAAAGTAGCATAGTTTAAATTTGCATAGTGTCACTATATAAAATTAGGGTAAAGATTTATTTTAGGCATCATCTTTCTTCTCTTACAATGTTTTCAGTGAACTGATTTTCCATTAAGGTAAGATTTATTTCTTTTGGTCTAGTTTCTCTGAATCTGAGGAATCCAATGTATTATTTCTTGTAATCCATGTAAACCACTTGACTTTCAGCAGACTTTGAAATGTGTATTTTCTAATAATGCAATAAAGGCACATTCACTCATTTCCCACAAGATCTATAGATATGAGTTGCATTTGTGGGCAGAAAATTTCGAGTGGCAATATGATAAGAAAAAGATGAGGTTTTCTTGATTATCTGAAGATGTTATGTCAAAGAATTATCTCTTTGTGAAGTGAATATCCAGGTGAAAGGCCAGCGATATCTACGCTAGTGACTGTATTTTGTGAAAATTTACTGAAGAGTTCATTTTCTCATGCAGATCCTTATTTAGTAGAGTCACTCAGGGGAGAAGACTGCCCATGGTCAGGGTTACTCAGTTGTTGTTGTTGTTGTTGTTGTTGTTGTTGTTGTTGTTGTTGTCCTAGCCATGCCATCTTTTTCTAGAACTCTGTTCAAACAGACTTACAGGTGGTTTGGAGCAATTTGGTATATTACAATTTTTGTCTAAGGAAGGAGTCAAACTATAGCTTCTGCAGAGATAGCCAGAAAGCTGTCAGGCTTTTCTTTTTACCTTAGTGAAGGCCAGACCCTACCTATTGCTTTTTCAGTTCTTTAAGCTTCTTGGGTCAGCTGTATCAGTGCAGGATTTCATACACTTGTTCCTGGACACTGTCATTCTGACCAGCATTCCCATGCCATGACTTGGTGAGAGAGGGAAGATGGTGGTTGAGGCGGTCAGTCATGATGGCACATGATGGCATGCTGTCACTGATAGCAGTGGGACTCTAGGGGACAAAGTGGGACTAGACTCTATCCACCAAACTTTTAAAACCCTGCTCTCTACAGAAGGAGAAAAAGTTATAACAATGTGGTCTAGAGCAGAAAGTCATGGATAATATGACCAGAGGAAAGAAGCAAAAGGTTGGAAGTCACCACTGTGCTCAGAAGAGCAGAATCAGAGGAATACCATGGAGACAGTACAGGAAGGACTGATTTATCTGGATCCCAGCTGAAGGGTGAGTTGTCTTGACAATGTAAAACTTGATTGTATTATGTCTAGTTGACTTAGGTCTGTATTTTCAGATACAAGCAAGAGGTCTCTCAACATACTTTGATTCAGTTAGTTGTAAGGATGTCTCTTGAAAGGTAGCTCAAAAAGAGAGTCACCTTATTTCCTACTAGTGGGTTCCATCTTCTCATTTATGAAGGTCCGCTTGTGCTGGCCTGAACTTGTGTGTGCAGTGTCCTCAGCCAAAGCTGGATCAGGGCAGCCTTCAAGTCCCTTATTTCCTGAGTTGCCTCTGGTGGTTGAAATCCTGACAATGACAACTGTAAGCCTGACCTGAAGCCTCTTGCAAATGATACAGGTTAATAGGCTTGGGATCAGTATAATAGAAATGTCAGTTCAAGATATCTTAGCTTGGCTTATCTCCTAGCTCTCTGTAACACTATGCAACTATGTAACAATAAACAAAGTTGTATGTCTAGAATTAAGTATCTTAAATATGATGCATTATCAATTATATAGATATGAAGTTAAATGATGCAAATTAATGCATAATTCAAATAAAATCTGAGGTTAAAGCATATATGAACTATAAATGAACCCACTCAATCTTAATTCTGCTCTTTGGTGGCAACTGAAATAGGCACAATGTGCTTGTCATACAGCAAATGCTGTGATCCTCTAAAGAACTTGCAAGCAAAGGTGCGCAGTAAAACAATTTCCCTGAAATACCTGTGCCTGGGTCTCTCTGGAAAGGGAAGCTTCTGGATCAGTTCACTCACCAAAACAGCATCATCTGACAGCATTCAAGACAATAAGAATGAACAGGTACATACAGCACTGAGCATGCTTTAAAAATCCCCACTCTGAATAGTAAGTGGTTTTGTATATCATGTTTCCAATGTCTATCTCTTCATCCATCCTTGGACAAGGCCAGGTTAGATGAATCATTGAGCAACATGGCCCAGTGGAAGATGTCCCTGCCCAGGACAGGGGTCTTGTAACTACGCTTCCAACCCAAATCATTCTGTGATTCTATCTCCAGCATGAATTTAATTTTCTTTTCAACATCATCCCAAGATATATTTTGCAGGTATATATTTGTGGGTTTGGGTTTAATAAAACATTTCCCCCACTGGAAATTAAGCTATTGAATACTCTCAAAATGTATAGTCAACTGTTTGAAAAGTAGAGCGATTTTTTTTTTTACTTAGTTATTAGAGAAATTGGTAAGAGTGAGTGCAAATGAAGCATTTTAGATTAAATGGTTTCTTTATCACTGAAACGTGATTGAAGTACAGCTTGTTGTACTGGAATTCTACATCCAGATGTTAACTAGAATTAGAATTAGCCTTTACTATGCTTTTTTGATATTACTGGAGAACAGAGAGAATGGTATTATTTTTCTTTAATCTGTTTTTCCTGCAGAGATCTAAATTGAGGCTTTTGCCTGGCAAGCTTCACTACTGCAGCAGTATTCTCAGACACAGGCATAGTATCTGAAAATATGCCTTGGTCCAGGAAACAAGTGAAGATTAATTTACTGACATCAAGTTAGTTGGGAACAAAGCTACAAGGTCCATGAAGGGTTTAGTTACCATCCTTGGTATTTGAGGTTTTAGTAGCTAAAGTGGCATAGATGAAGTAGAGAAAACAACAGGTTAAATCAGAGGAAGGAATGGAGTGGAGAGCATGGCATACTGCTTGTACTTTTTTTTGAAAGTGATTTGCATCATCTGCAAAAGAGTCTGGTGAGAAACTAAACAGACTGCCTAGAGATCTATGCAGCAGTGAAATGTGCTTTCCTAGAAAGATTAGAAATGCAATGCAAAAAGGGATCTCAAGGACTATCAAGTAAAGTTCCCTGTCACCTCAGGCTCTGTCACTTAGTTCTTTCTAATCCTGTAATTAGCTTTCTTTTGTATTTAGAAGTTTCATTTTCCCACTAATTTGCTTAAGTCATTGTTTGTCTCCCTGTCTCTAACACATTTCCTAATGTCTGTTTAAAATCATAGGTACAATTTGGTTGTAAATGACATCAGGCTGCTGGGGTTTATCCTCAGAGATCTACAGTTAATTTTTATTCAGCTTTTTTTTTTCCTGCAGCATAGCAGTCTTTCCTAGGAGGTATATAAAGAAGAATTCTGATGTCAAATGGAAAAAGTGATTCAAATATGAGTTCTTTGTGCTCCCTGAATTATAAGTTCTGCATATTATGAAGCAATTCTGTTTGATTTGTTGAACTGCTTTGGAGAAAATTTAAATTTGTAATGTTTTCTCTTGATACTTAGAGCTCCTATATTATGCTTATCAGCTGCTGCTTCATCACCATCACAAAGTTGCATGTACTTGCCAAACTCTTTTATTTTGTGAGCTGTCACGTTAAGGGCACTTAAACACCAAGCTATAATGGACAAGACAGTATCTAGAAAATCTTATGTCTGTTGTTTTTTTTTTTTTTTTGAGCAACATTTGTGACACTGTTTCCACTTGACACCATTTTCACTTGCAGTTACTATTTGGCGAGCAAAGATAATTTCCATTTTTTGCTTCTTGAAACTTATAATTGCTTCCTGACTGCTTTTCCACACATCCTGCACTGATTTTGATATTGTAGAAAATTTAAAGCCTGAGCAGAAAAATATCTGTGTTGAAAGCTCTTTCATCTTTTCTTTTCGTTCTTCAGTCAGTGAGCAGAGAGGCACTAATGATTTGATGTTGATGATTACTAGAAGTACTCTGAAATGGAACAAAATATCACAGGAAAGTGCCCACCGCTAAGGAAAGCAAGGAAAGAAGCAAGCAGTGAGGGTTCAGAAGGGTAAACAATAATGTGAACTGGCTGAGGCAAGGTCAGATGTCTCTGCTTAGCGATGTCCTAATTAGGAAAGCTACTGATGAACTATGAGAGCAATACTGCCAGTCTGATGTTAGTCACATGAACCTAACTCACTTAATTGGATTGCATTTTGCCACTTTGCAAATCCTAATTATACAAAGAGGCTATTTAGTGGCAAGCATGCTTTAACTCTACAAAAGGGTTTTTTCCCCCTGTCATACTCTTTACTAAAGTAAGTCTTTCTCAAGTAGCATGTTTCTGCTCAGGTTGGATGGCTTTAATTGGGATTTGTTATTAGGATTTTGTTGTTTTTCTTTTTTTCAGCTTAAGTCAATATTTACAGGTAAAATCTGGTCAATGGAGTATTTTTAAAGAGGTGAAATGTAAATGAAGGAATGTTGTCACAGGATAATGGTCTCCTGCTAGTTCAGGAAAACCAAAGCAGAGCACAGCTATTGATTACATGGCAGGGAGAGATTCTAAGATACTCTTCATTTCTATTAGTTCAAACAAATAAAATAGATTTATCCATTTTGTTATGTTTTGTTATGTTTGTGCAGAAGTGATTACTGCATCATTAGTGTTTGTATTCTCTTTGGGATATAAAATTGACTGATTTGGGTTTGCAAAGGTAGAGGACCTGACTCCATTTTTCACCGTGTCATTCAGGAAATCAGAGTACTTCCTCCATAAGGTTGTTTTAAGGAATATATTATCATATTATCTCTTTAGGATGTACATTTTTTGGCATTCAATATCAGGGGAAATTTAATGGACTTTGTCTCTTCTTGGTCCCTGATCTGGTTTCCTCTCCGGCTTTTTCTTTCTTATTGATCTGCATATCCTGACTTCTTGTTTCTGGTCATTCTGCCCAGCATCTCTCACACAGAAACCAGTCCAGTGACAGGCTGTGGACTTTCTTTTCTTGATGGTGAATAAAGCAATTTGGAGGATATTACCAGAGCCTGGTGCATGGAGACTACCTTCCTGACAGTCAACATGAACTCTTGTCTTCCAAATTACTGCAAGTTTTTTTTCAAACAAGTGTCCTTCCTGGTTGTTATTGCCTGTGCTTGAACTGGCGGTCTCCTTTAGATCTTGAATTTTAAATTTTTATTTTCTTATGCTGAGGGTTTGGTCCAAAATGTTTTTGTTTGTAGGTTGTGCTGATTAAAAGCTGGAAATATTGGCACAAACCAGCTCCCACCCAAAACAGTGATGAAGCTTCCATAGGGCCACTGGTAGAACAGTTAAACTGCCTGGTAAATCATCCTAGTTCTGCTTCTCCTCTGAACATTTTTTCTAGGAAGTGACTACTTCATCAATGCACTAGGCATGTGCATGCCTATTGTTGAACTAGAACTAATTATTTCAGCTCATCAACACCATTTTCCTGTGCTCATATGACTAAGAAAACCTCCATACATACCTGGCTGTGCCAGTGTGAACTGCCCTTGGAAAGCTGTTTCACCACTTTGATACCTGTTTGTTTCTGAATGGTATGTTTATCTCCACAAAAGGCAAATGTCTTTTTTTCTTATTCAGAAACAAAAATGAAGATGACAGCTGCCACAGACAGCACTCTGATAGGCCTCATCTGTTCTCTATAGTATCCAAATCTATTTTTTTCATACACAAACCCCAGAATTCTTAGAACTAAAAAGAGAACTTTAGTGGATTATAAATATTTATTAAAAAAAGCAAGCAACTGTCAGTAGAAAACCACAGAACCAACTCTGTTTCTTTCCTAGCTGGCCAACACATTTTTTTTTCCCAAAAGACATTCTATGAGTTCAAAAAATATCTCTAAAAACATTTTAAAACAAAATTGATAAAAATATTGTGATAATATTTCTGGAACAGATACTGGAAGAGTTCTCCATAAAAATAACAAAAGTTTGTAAAACAATAAAAAATAGATTAATAATTCCACCCCTTTATTAATAATTTAGCTTCATTCTTCCACAATTCTCAAAGAAGGCCCAAAATACTGCTTTTCAATGTAGTTCTTTTTCTGTAAAGAAAGTGGCCCTATACACACCTGCCTGCTTTTTCTTAGGTTCCTCTTTCCTTTTGTCCCTGCTCACTGAGCTGGTCCTAATGGGATCATTCATACTTTTGCTGCTGGAGATCCATAGTCATAGACACATCCCTAATTCTTCTCTCCAGGTACCTTAGGCTAAAACAAAACCACAAGTAATCTAAGGGAGGAGAGTAAAACAGTAAATGCAGATCCCTGGTGTGCTCCAAAATCTCTTTCCTGACCATGCACATAGTTAGTCTCACCAGGGAGTGCTACTGCTTATTTCTAATCCAAGTGCCTTGATTTCCTGTCCCTGAAACCTGAGCAAAGTGACGATTTAGGAGAGAAGCAAAGTGGTTTTGATGCAGTAATGAATTCACATCTCATCCTGATGGAAGGGTTTAGATGTTGCCCTGCTGCCTACTGCCCCTTGGTCCTCAGGCAGCCTCTGGACATGTGTCTAATTTCATGTTTTTCTCTTTAAGCATCTGCATTTTATCTTTCATTGCATATTACAAATCTAATCCAGTCCATGATATTTCAAACGAATTTCACACTGAAGTATTTAAAATACTTTAGAGAACTAGATGTGAGTAAGGGCCATGAGAGCTAACAGTGGAATGAGGTCAATAACTTGTACTTCCTTTTTTTTTAAAAAAAATTTGTTGGTTATGTAGTTTGGTCTCTGAGAATGAAGTGCAATAGAGCCCAGTGTGATCCTTACTGGCAGATTGCTCCATAGCTAAGGTCCTACTTTTGCAAATCTGTCACCGGATGATGAACATCTGATAATCTCCAGGTGTGGGATCTCTGAGATTTACAATGGTCTGTCTGAAAAGCACTGGATTAGCTGTTTCAAAAATACCAGAGTAACCTCCCCTCCCAAATCCCCTCCTGAGGAGAGGAATTTAAAAAAGGTTATAAAATTCTAAAATTTAAAAAAATTGTATGCAACAGTTTTGTTGTAATATTGCTTAGAAAATCTTCTGGTGTTTTGAAAACTGGCCAGTGTCAAGGAACTTCAGGTCCACATGGACTAGACAAGACCAGCTGTGAATCCAGTGGCCAGGCTGGGGGAAGCTGCTACTGCTGGCACCATTTCCACCCTCCAGTTCAGTGCTGAGCTCAAGTTCAGGCCTTGCTGGTCTTTTGGGCTATGCCTTAAACTTTGCAGCAGGTTTAAGAGCAGTGGTGTGCTGAATGCAAGTACTATGTCCTAATACCTTTACAGAGAGTAAAAAATACTGTGAAAATATTCGATTTTTAAAAAATCAAATCTGTGTTGAAAACTACTGACATGATACAAGCTGCTTCTTCACTAGGTAAACAATCCTTTTTTCATACTCCCAAAGCAAACAGGCTCTTGAAGGTGAGAAAACTTTTGACAGAGGAGCTGTAATCATTGGTAACATTTTTGCCTTATCAGTATAAAAAAGGTAATCTATATATAAGAGAAATGGGCACTCACATAAAAGACATGACTAAAACCTTAGGAAGTGATGCCAATAGACCAGAGCATAGGAAGAGGTGGTTCAAAATTGTGGAATGGAAATAAATATGACCTTCACCCTACCAGGCATCAGAGGGCACGTGTAACTTAATTTTTGGGAACATGTGAGTGTAGAAGAATTTGCCTGGGCAGGGTCTAGGTTTCCAGTGCCTCCAGAGAGAAGTAATTGCCATCCTTTGGTGATGTTCAGGGACCATAGCCAGAGCTGTGGGCTCTCTGAGGGTGGAGCGGTACATCATGAGATGCAGGAGACAGAACTGGAGTGATTTTGTTTTAATTTCTTGACTGAATTCACTAAAGCATGTTGACTTCCTGAAGTGTGCAATAGGGCTATGAGGCAGTCAGGCTTAGCTCAGTATGAAAGCAGACAGGCTTTGCTGTAGCAATGAGAGCAAGTGAAGTAGTGGGATATATTAGACAATGACACAAAACAACATCGGCAGTATTTAACTGCCATTATCTAAACAGATCTTTCTTCTAACTTTGAATGTTACGCTCAGTTCTGGTTGCATTACAGCAGCAGGATCTGGCAGAAATAGAAGTGATGCCAAAGGCAGTGGAAATTATTAGAGGTTGAGGGACTACCAAACAGAGAGATTTCTAGGGCTTGCCTGACCTAGTTAAGGAAGGAGGATGCAGTAAAAGACATTGGGGGTGGATGAAAAATGAACTCGTATGGAGAAGCTCTATCAAATGCTTAGCTTTTGCTCTTTCTCATAACAGAAGAACAAAGGGATATTGAAATTAAAAGGCAACAAATTTAAAACAGATAATGAGAAAAACATCTTCATGCAACATTTATTTAATCTATGGAAATTGCCAAGGCAGGACGATGTTGTTGCCATAGCTCGGTTTAGGAAATAAAAATGATGAGACACACATGAAAAGGAGTTCAGTTACACAAGCCTGGAAAAAAGTTACATTATATGAGCAATTAATCAGGCTTCAAGGGAAAAATAGTGATCAACTGCTGGGTGTAGGAAGAAATATCCAACCCTTGAGTTTTAAAGAGGCAAACTTTCCCTTAAACTCAGGAGAATTTGGTCTAATGAAGGCTCATGTGTTTGACTTCATCATCCCACCTTCTCCACAGGATTGTATAAGAAAAAGTATATTTAAATAAAGATGGGTTGGTGCCTAAGCACAGGATTTGGTGCTAAAATCTGCCTCTTCTGCTTCCATTCTTTAGGAAAATATTCCTGTGAAAAAGTCAGATGATGCTTGGCTTGTCATGCCATAGTTTTCCTGACCTGTGATGTTAAAGCCAGTTTACAGTCATAACTTCAGAACAGTTTTGGGCAACAATCTGGATATAAAGTCCAGTGTTGATTCTTGCTACCAGATGAGGCTTCCTTTGCATGAGGAATGCAGACACAGGGGTTGTGTGGTAGAGGAAGAGTATTAGCATATTTTTGCTCCAGGGCTGCACAAGCTCTGTCATGTTGACATGATACCAGCATT
>JAOXXN010000471.1:9260522-9294630 GCA_026770055.1 Myrmophylax atrothorax | reverse complement strand
AACATGGATTGATATAAAGACTTTAAAACACTGTGAGCTAATTGTCGCTTACTGTAAGTGTCATTCATAGTGACATCTTGTGTCAAAAGTAGCTTCACCACTGATTTATCTCCACCACATCAGAGAATTTCCTGAGCTGTTGACTAGTGCCAATACTTCATTAGAAACCTTTGCAGCTTTCTGGAAGCCCTAGCTTCTGGAGGGAAAACACTCATTTTTTATTAGAAAAAGAGAAGAATGTGCTTTAGATCTCTTGGCTTTGGTCTTCTGCATGGAAAAGCCTGAAAATATGAGCTTAATTCCTCCCCAGTGCCTAGACTACACAAGTCAAAGGGATCCATTATGAGAAAAAGGTATTTTTAAAAGGCATTTGAGGAAGTGGACTGTTTCAGGAGGGGTAAAGGCTGACTAATGAATTTATAACATCAGGGTTTGGCAAGACTGTCTGTGTTCTGGAACTGAACTCAACCTGTGCAGCTGGATGCACAGAAATTACTTCTCCCTTTTATCTTGCCTTTGACAGCTAACAATTTAATCTTCTCTGTTTGCTTTGCAGGTCAGATGCTTTTCCTGGTTAGTGGATTATGGGAACAGAAAGCTTCTGTGCTTGCAAGACAATTACTGTGATCCTCCCATTGTTTGTGTGTTATGAATCAAGATAATCTTTCAGATATTAAACAGATGCATTTAGGTGCTGAACAATTTGATGGTGTTTTAATAGTTGTGTGCTGTTCTGATTATTCAGTTTTGCGCCCACATTTCATTTGGAGGTCACCTTAACAAAAGGAGGTGTCATATGAACAATAACTCAGTGTTCCTCTTTGATCAGTCAGTTATGCAAAGTTCCTTTATTTCTTTTTCAAAGAAAATTCAAGATGTGAGAGGTTTGCAGGAGTCTTGGCTGATTCAGGGCTGGCTAATTTGTTAAACAGCCTTGGGCACAATCATGGTCTCTTCTGGTTCTTGTATCTCTTATACCAGTGTGTAAAACTTGGGCAGGAATGCATGACAGAGGAGAAGCAGACCAGGAGAGATGATATCTGGGTTTTCTTCAGTGCCTGCTTGTCCCTGGATTACTGTTTGCAAAATAAGCAGTATCTTCTCCCCTTTGACAAAGTGGAGGTGGTAAGTCCTTCTATAATAAATGTTTGTTTATTCAGAGTGACATCCTCTTTGTCACTTCAGTTGGCCCTTTCTCATTGTATCCATTGTTTTACAGGAGGTTCTATTTTCAGTTTGGTGGTTGGTGGACAGAGGAGAGGAAATGAGCTCTCCTACAAGGGGGGGAGGCCCAGGCTGGCAGATGTGCAGCACCACTGGCAGTACATCTTGTCTGGGGACCATCAGATGCTGCCTGAACCGCTGGAAGGGTTAGAGAGGCTAGTGCTGCCAGGAAGGACTTGGGGGTGCTGGTGAATGAGAAGCCGGACATGAGCCAGCAATAGGCACTTGAAGCCCAGAAAGCCAAATGTATCCTGGGCTGTATCCAAAGCAGTGTGGCCTGCAGGCAGAGGAAGGGGATTCTGGCCCTCTACTCCACTCTGGGGAGACCCCATCTGCAGTGCTGCATCCAGCTCTAGGGTCCCCAGCACAGAAAGGACATGAACCTGTTAGAGTGAGTCTAGAGGATACCATCAAGATGATTAGAGGGATGGAGCACCTCTGATATGAGGAAAGGCTGGGAGAATTGGAATTGTTCAGCCTGATTGTTCAGGGTCACCTAATTGCAGCCTTCCAGTACCTGAAGGGAACTTACAGGAAAGATGAAGAGAGACTTTTTACAAAAGCACGTAGCGACAGGACAAGGAGGAATGGGTTCAAACTGAAAAAGAGTAGGTTTAGATTAGACATTAGGAAAAATTCTTTCCAGAGGATGGTTGAGGCACTAGAACATGTTTCTCAAAGATGTTGGGGATGCCCCATCCCTGGAGATGTTCAAGGCCAGGTTTGGTGGAGCTCTGAGCAACCAGGTCTGGTTGAAGCTGTCCCTGCCTGTGGCAGGGGGGCTGGAACTAGATGATCTTCAAGGTCTGCTTCAAACCCAAACCATTCTATGATTCTATGATGATGTTTCCCTTTAGTCCAGATAGAGGCTTAATATTCTTTGAGATGTGTGTTGGGGTGGTAGTCGAGGCTGTTCCTGGCCTGCTTTTCTCCTTTCTGAAGAGTCTTCAGTGCTGCTGTCACATGAACCAAGCCCTGCCCCAGTTACCCTCTCTGTTCTCTGGTCCCTACAGAACAGCTGCTCACACTGACTTGCACAGATGTGTGCTTGTGCAGGCGTGCAGGCCTCCTCTGTCCCCTGTCATGCTCCTTGTTTGGGTTAGGTGCTTTAAAGGTAAGTGCGTTAGTATTCATTGACTGTCTTGTCCCCTGTGCATGTCATTTTCTTGCCTTTTTAAGGGTATCAGCTTGTATTAGAAAAGAAAATGGACAACTGCCCCCATTAGAATATCTACATAAATTGGCACCGTATAATTTCCTCCTTTATGTTCAGATAAAATTTGATTTCTGTCAGTCTTAGTACTCAGATTGTGTGAATAAAATCTGACAGTGTAGCAGAGCACTCAAGACACAGTGTGCTTTAACACTAGCTTGAATTCACTTGTTCATTAAATAAAGGATCAAAAGAGCATGCCAGTCCAAAATCGAATTGTCATGTTGCTCTGTTGCCTAACTCTCTGGGTGCTTTTCAGGGCGTGTTTAAGTCACAGGAAAACTACTTTTACTTGCATGCACCTTGGCTTCCTCATTGCTTTGGATTTCTAACTCCAGAGTAGTTGGAGCTCATACATGCCAAGTCTAGGAAAACTCATTGTCTTTGTACCCTTGTTTATTCTCATTAGTATGTTTCTGATACAGAGATTAAAAATTCAGATGGTTAGAAAGATGCTCACCTTTATGCAAAACTGTTCCTTGTTCTTGAGGGGAGATGGATCAATGTTGTCTAGCTCCTTGGCTGGCACCATCTCTTTCTTCATCTTTTCTCCTCCAATATCGTACTGTCAGAAGAGGGAATACAGTGGGAACATCAGTGGTGGAGAATCCTTAGTCCAGATACTTTGGTTTTGTGGCTTAACATAAAGTGGTTTTAAGACTATGTATAAAACCAGAGGTATATAGACTGAGATTCCCAAGGTCTTGGTATATGGCTTAATTTTTCTAGAAATGAATCAGTATGTGTGTAAATCTCATCCATCTCTTTAATACAGTCCTCATGTTTCTGAGGAAAATGCTTGACATTTTGGAGAAGAAAAGTAATATAAAATGTAGGAAAGCTGCTCTGCATATAGACATGGAGATGTTGCAGATAAAGCAGCAGCACAATCTACTTATTTGTGCATGTTGTCACATTCATGTTAATTTTTTATTACTTTGGAAATGGTTATATCCTTAAAATAAGTATAGTTGTTTCTAATCTGTTTATTTTGTAAAAAGCTGTGTTCAATTCCTCCCTTTAGCTTTCATGCTTGCACGTCAGACATACTGCAGTGAAGAAACTTGCTTTGGCTTTGTTCTTCAGTTATGAATTCATCATTACTTACAGCCAGGATAGGCTTCTGACCTAATACAGCATATAGGATAGCTCTTGATGAAGTAGGTAACACTCAGCTATTTTTTAGGAAGCCTCATTTATTGTTCCAATAAGTCTTTATTTCAGTAGCCCTCAATGAAGATCAACTGAAATCACAAGACTAGCATCAGAATTAGAATGAATACTAGGAAATGGAAACATGTTATTTCTCTCAGTTGTACAGAGCTCCCAGGGAAGGATACCTTGCTGACGCTGCTTTTCCTACCTACCTCACCAAAAGCAGTTCTGAAATAACTTTAATTGTTGTTATACTTGGAGACAGTGATTGAAAACCTCTTTGCAAGTATATTTTTGTTAAGCAGGCAAAAGACAAGGCAAGGACCCTCTGAAAGTGCTTTTCATTTTGCCATGGTGGGAGATGGAGTTGTTGAGCAATAAAGATTACTAAACAGGCAACTTACCTTCATGCTGTCTCTGTCTTAGGGGGCTGTAACAAATGGGAATTCACTGAAGTTATTCCTGGTTTACAGTATTGTAAGAGTAAGTCAGAAAATACTTAGCTTTAAGAAAATGGAGCAGGTTTGCAGTTCATTCATACCTGGCATTATGCATTCCTAGAACCTTAAAATTATGTGTGTCTTGAAGGAAGACATTTTCTTGGTCAGAATGTTGCTATTGGAACTTGTTTTCAAAATCAGAAATCCACACCATTCAAATGGTAAGGTTCCACGTCTCTGCCACATTGTATTTGAAGTGCAGTGATGTCTGGAGAAGAGTGTATTTTTTTCTTTCAATATGTACTGCTTGCTTTTGGAGTTTTTGGGTTTCTACCACCACATCTTCCACACCATGGAAAGGAAACCGAGACATGCAGATGATATCCAAACTAGATGCAAAGTTGGTATGTGCCAATATTACTTATGAGAATGAAGTTGTATGTGTTTTGTACAGCACTCAGTTCTTCATTGGTCTGAAAATGGTGGGGTATAGTCTTTTCTCAGCTTCCACCAAAGCTGACTTGTTAGTGGCAATGAGCTTCTTTCAGAAATCCCTCATGAATCTTTCGGTTAGTATCTGGTAGACCAAAGATTGAATCAGATGAAAAAAACCATTTGGGATAACTGCATGGGATGGGTGGCATCATCTGCTCACCTGCCACTGCTTGTGCTGTTACTGCCATGGACAGGGAATCCTCTACTCCAGATCTGCCTGAATAACACAGTTCAGATGCTCCCCTTCCTTTTCTGTTTTCCTTTTTCTCAAGTTATCTCTCTTGATTGCACAAGTCAGGGGCCCTTAAGGAAAGTCACCTCTTGAGATCATCAAAGCACTGACTTATGTTAATAATAAAGTAAGAACATTAGAAGATCTGCATTTTCTGCCTCTTAGGAAATACACAGGCAGCAGAAGTTACTGAACACTTGGAAGGACATTTAGCTAACAAAATTGCATCCTTTTTAGCAAGTCACTTATCTGACTAGCATCTAGTCATTTCTTGCATGACTCCAGTGTCCTGTTGGTCATCTTGGTGTGTTTTTCCTATGTTGCTTGTCCATACAGTGGTCTTCTGTTGCACTGTTAATGGAAACCTTTTCCCTGTATGCTGTCTTGTTAGCCAGCCATTGCTTTTACCTCCTGGTCTGGGTAATCCAGGAGGAAAATGTCAGTGGACAAACTTGTAGCTTGTTTGTTGCCCCTTCAAGAATGCTGCTGTTGTTTTGTGATTTTTTTTTCTACCTGTGGTAATTTATAGCAACTGCTGCCCTTAAAAGAGGAGAGCACAAAGGTGAGCCTATAATTATGGCTAAAGGCAGATCACTAAAATGTTGAGCTTTGGCATAGTGCATCAGAATTACAAACAAGACAAGTCCATGATATGGGAGAAACAAAGCAGGAGCAGAAGCCCATAACCAATCAACTAACCAGCACAAACGCCTGCTTGATCCAAGAAAGGATGAGAGAACTGCAAACACAAAAGCTTTCTCTGGAGAAATGTTTGTGGAGGACAGCTAGATATTTTCTTGTGCCTTTGTACCTAAGCATTAACTAGTTGATTGAGGTTTGCTATTTTTCCTATAGGAAGCCTATGACCATCTAATGTTCACCAGTGTTTCTTGAAAGGTAGATGTCAAACTGCTGGGAATTCCAGATCAGAATAATAATTGCAGGTTTATCTGAGCTCTGCTGGATGATGTTCCTTTCCTAATGCTTCCCCTGAGCTTTGTTCGAAGTCTTTTGTAAGTCTTTTTCTTAGATGGAGAAAGGGAAAGAAATATTTGGTTTGCTCTTCTAGCAATCCCTAGATAGGAGAAAGTTTATGAATATTAAATATTCTATCTGAACATATTTTCACTCATTTTACTGTTGCCATTTTCCAATAAACACTTTATTGTAATGACTATTATTGAAAGCTATGGCATGTGATCACTAGAAGTGGCAATGAATATTTGGAGCTTAATGTTGAGCCTGTCTAATGGAAGAAAGTGTTTCTTGTTGACTCCAGTAAGGGCCCTCTCAGATTTTTGATGTCTGTTAATCTTTCCAATGAAATCTGATGATCTTAGTGTAACTGAGATGCTGAGAGTGTTTGAAAAGTGAGGATAAAAGTAGAAACTGAGTTATTTGACAGTAGATCTGATAGAGAAGGAAAAGAATAATGTTTTAAGAAAGAAGATGTAATCTTAAATATTTACTGCTCTGTTGTCGTTGTCTCTGGACTGATATAATATGGCATAAAAAATAACATAAAAAAGTACATTGGGCCAGACACACTTTCATTTTATATGAAAAAATAAATTTAGCTGCAATCCAGTAAATGTTCAGGAAAGTAACAGATATTGTCTTGTATAAAGTACCTAAGATCAATATCATTAACTTTTTATAAGGACCTAAAGTTGCGCTTTTATTGTATGTTATAAGTAATTTTGTCCTAGCATTGGGTCCACAGGAACTCTTTACAGAGCAGAATTTCAGTTCAGTGGTTTTTGCTGTCTCTGTATCAGTTTGACACACTTCCATATCCTTCTTGTGTTTGGCTTTTTCCTCCCTAAAAACATTTACTTTCTTTCATTCATTCATCTATCTATCTATCTCTCTATCTATCTATCTATCTATTATTATTTTAGGATGGCTGTTTTTTCTAGGGTTACTTCTTTTAGCTCAGACAGATATAATTGAAGAACAGTATATTGCCTTCAGAATATTCCTTTTAGAGCTCAGCAGGGACACGTAGCTGGGATATCTATAAAACTTTTTTTTCTGTTGTTTTGATGGAAGCACAAGGCTTAAAGTAACTCTTATAATTTTAAATGTAAATGATATTATTTTGTAAGTGAAGTCAAATTGTAGTCAGGCCTTTTCCTGCTAAGCAGGCAGCTGTAGGAATGAATGGGCAGGCTGTAGTTTCTGTAGTGCTCATGTACAATTGAAAGCATGTTTGTGTTCTGGCGTGCTGTGTAGTTCAGTACAAGATTTGTACTGAGGCAGAAGTGGGTCTTGAGTGGCTTTACAGTCACTGAGACCAGAGTTTTAATTTTGGCCAGTGAGTGGTAAAGAGCCCACAGCTCTTACCATTGCCTTGGACCTGGGATTAGAAATTAAAAACTTAAAAGCACAGGCAGGTTTCACGCAGGACAGAAGAAATTGTGATTTGCTCCTACATAAACCTGTTTCAGCTTTTGAAATGTTTCACAAGGCAGTGGTCAGTCTAACTCAGT
Organism: Myrmophylax atrothorax; assembly: GCA_026770055.1. Classification (NCBI taxonomy): domain Eukaryota; kingdom Metazoa; phylum Chordata; class Aves; order Passeriformes; family Thamnophilidae; genus Myrmophylax; species Myrmophylax atrothorax. Next base: position 9,287,379 of record JAOXXN010000471.1, on the reverse strand, counting down.
GTGGTGTCCCAGGAGCACCACTGTCAAAGGCACCCACCAAAGCCACTCCACCAGCACCCTCCACAACCAGACAGAGAAGAGATAATATAATGAAACATTCACTAGTTGAGATAAGGATTGGGAGAGGTCACAAACCAATTAACCATCAAGGGCAAAACACACTGATATTAACTGAATGTATTACCAATGAAAATCAGAGCAGGACAACTAGAAGTAAAATAAATCTTAAAAAAGCACATTCTCCCCACCCCCTTCCTCCTTCTTGGCTTCTGTGTCCTCCCCCCATGCTGAGCGACACAAGGTGACAAGGAAGGGAGGTTATGGTCAGTTTAACACGTTTCTGCCACTGCTCAGGGAGAGGAGTCCTTCCCCTACTCCAGTGTGGGGTCCCTCCAACGAGAGAGTGTTCTCCACTAACCTCTCCATTGTGAGTTCTTCCTATGGGCTACAGTTCTTCATGAGCTTCTCCACTATGGGTCCCTTTCCATGGGGTGCAGTATTTCAGGAAAGAGCCTGCTCCAATGTGGGTCCCCCACAGGGTCACAAGTCCTACCAGGAAAACTACTCTAGTGTGGGCTCCTCTGTCCATGAGTCCAGAGGTCCCTGCCTGTTCCAGCATGGGCTTTTCACAGCTTCACAGGCTTCTTCTGCGCATCCACCTGTTTTGGTGTGGGTCTCCTCCACAGGCTGCAGGTGGATCTCTGCACCCTGATGGCCCCCCATGGGCTTCAGGGGCACAGCTGCCTCACAACAGCCTGCATCACAGGCTGCAGCGGAACCTCAGCTCCAGTGCCTGCAGCACCTCCTTCCTCTTCTTCTCCACTGACCTTGGTGTCTGCAGAGGAAAGGAATGTGATGGTTTTTGCTGACTTTTGTTTCCATTTTGTTCCAAGGCATATTACCATGTGAATTTTGCCCAAGCTCTTGCACACATAAAGAAGACCTCATGTGTACAAACAGACAAATACAAGTTGGAAAAAAAACCCCCTACTGAAGTTGTTATTTTAAATAGCCTAATAATAATGTAAATAATCTATGAATTCATAGTAGAAATATTATACAAAAATAGTATCTAGAAGATGCTTATTGGGACTCTAGCTGATGTGTGGATATAGATCACTATGTATTAAATTTTCTTATATCTGGTTAATCTTAGAAACCCACAAAAAACCTGCTATAACATAAAAGGACGCATGTTTAGGGGTGAGTTTGTGCTTGAAGGAAGGACTCAACATCTATGTGGTGCTTAAATCTCCCCATGCCTGTGAATTCTCCCCCAGATCTCTGGCATCTTTGAAGCCTGGAGAAAACTTGCAGATAAATTGGACCTTAGACAGAGAGAACCAAACCACCCCACTCTGCTGGGGCTTGCTTCCAGGATGGACCACTGCCATCCTGGTCCTTCACCTGGCAGCTCATGCTTTGTCAGGAATGCAGAAGTGAATTAGCATTGGACCCCTAAAGCTGTAGCTGCCCGTATCTGTCTGCTCTATCCCAGCTCTGTAAACTGACTTTGATGTTGGGTTACCTTATAAAATGCAGGGCTAAAAAGTGGGATGAGTTAGGAGTTGATTCATGAGTGGATCAGACATCCCTGCCTTGGGGGCAGCACCATCTGTTAGGCAGGTGGGGAGGAAGGCAGGGAGTGGTAGCAGCTTCAGCTGTCTAATTTTCATCTGCTGCTGCATGTCTTACTGGAGCCCTGCGGTCACAGGTTGCTCTTCATTAAAATGTCCTTCCCAGACTGAGAGTTGCTGCTTGTTGTTCTCAATGAGGTTGAGGTTTACAAGATCAAAGGTTCTAGCTTTGCTTGACATATGGCCACAGGCCATATTTGCTTATTGCAAAAGCAAACTCTTCCTACTAGATGAACTTGAGCTGGGTAATGCTTTCTTCAGCCCTCAGCAAATGCAGAGGGAGGGCTGCAGTTTGAAAACTGTAACAGCTGCCTTTTCCTCCTGCATTTTCAGTTTTTCTGACATCTTCCCCGTCTTACTGTATTGGTACTACAGTTGTCTATCTTGTTTCAGGAAATCTTCTCACTGTTCATATCTTGAAGACCGTGCTCATTCAGCTGCAGGCAGCAGTGACCCATCCAAATACTACAAGGTTTGCCTGGTCACCCTCCTTCAGGGTATCCCATTTGTTCTCAATGTAAGGATAAGCTATCATGGGCAAAAATCCACAGTCAGCCCTCAACACTGTATGCAAAATAGTTAACTTTAAAAATTTAGCTATAATTTGAATTTGTTTGGTGGCTGGCAGTCTCTATGTGGTTTTATTAAAAATGGTAACTGTCATTTATAAATGATTTCCTAATGTCTTGCAGACCACAGGCTGAGGAATGCCAATCATCTGAAAAGTCTGGCCAGATTCTTAGAAATTTCAGTCACCACTGAAGTCTTTATTGGTAAAGAAGAATTTGCTGGAGTTTGTCACTTATGCTTGTATTTTTCTTGATCAACTTCCCAAATTCTAGTAAGATAGAAGTTGATTTGCCTGATGAAATTTATCTGGTGGTATACTTCAGGACTTTACCTAAACTACATCTAGACTGTATGCTGGGGTCAACTATGGGGTATCCAGGTATCCTATATAGAGAAGCTAGATTTTACAGGTAAAAGATAGGCTTGGGACACATGCAGATGCAGAACTGCCTCTCTGGATAGGCACTTCTACCAAGCCTGGCATTGCACATGTAGCTAAAATCTCTTCTGTTTCTGCTTATGACAAAAATAGCATTGTTAAATAGTACTGCCTTTCCTCCTGATATGAAATCCATTAAAAAGAGAGATGCTCGCTCTTGTATTTTATGCTGAAGAAGTTAGTTGTTTTGGAATTGGAGCTGAAAGAACCTTGCTGTAGGATATTGTGGCAGTATGAGATCAGTAGACATGAATAATGAGGAAGAATATCAGAAAACAGAGGCGATGGTGATATGGGTAAGTGGGACAAACCATATTGTGAAAGGTTTAATCAGAAACTGAAATTTTTCTCCTTGGTTCTCTTCATGTTTTTTAAATTGTTTTTCAGCCATTGCATCTTATTTATAAGTTAGTGAGAATCACAGAGGTAGTAGTGCTGCTGGTCAGCTCCTGCCAGAGTGTAAAATCTGGAATAGAGCTCCTCTCGACTCCCAGCCCCTCTGAGCACTGGAAAAACAGATGCGGATGGCAGGAATGGGGCATGGGGGGAGTGGGGTGGGGAAAGAGCAGTAGTCCCAGTGAAGCACATCCTTATACTCTAAAACTCTATTCTGTCAAAATCCCCATGCTTTTCTTACAGATAATTCATATCCCAATATGTTAAAGTTTTGAGATTATTCTTCTAAGATGCCAAATCAGATATATATCTTAGCATTGGAAAATATTAGCCCTGATGTATCTCTCTACTGATTTTTAGTCTGCTGAGAATGAGCCAAGTAGAAGTACAGGGCTACATTCAGATTAATTATGCACTAAGTACACTTGCATGACAGTTAGGAAAAATCTGTTCACTTCCCCCAGAAGAACTTGCTAGTTCTGTGAAATAAAATGTACCACTTCTCTATTTTCATCTGCTCACTTCTCTTCTTTCTCTTGCAGAACTCTGAATTGAATAAGGGATTGTTTGTTGTCAGTTAATTTAAACTATTAACTAGATTAATTCATTATCCCAAATTGATTGAATCACTTGGCTTATAGAGTAAGAAAGATTTGATCCCATTAATATGTGTATCTCAGGAAAGTCTCCATTTAATGTAGGATTTTGCATGGGTTTGTGCCAAATTTTGTTTAGATTTTTTTTTTTTTTAGTATAAAAGGTGTGAATAAAGGTCATCAGATATTCAATATGTTTCTATCTCTCTGAAGTGAGTGCTAGATGCTGTATCAGTCAAGTGTGGTGTTAGGTGTGTTCTTATTCATTCCAGTGCTTTCCTTACTGCTATCCTTCCAAGCAGGGTGTCTTTCTCTTGTTCTGCCTCAGGTTGATGGATGAAGATAACCAAAACATCTGGTGTCTCCTGTGGGCTTGAATGGAGTTTAGGGTGGAAAAGGCACCACAGCCATGGACAGGCTTGCACTAAACTCCTAGCAGACTCCTACAAACCTCTTTTCCACATAACCCTTGCTACACAGCATGTCCCAACGTGTCTAATTAAACTGTACCAAGGGATTAGAACCCACAATAATGACCTGCCTTGGAAGGAAAGTGGGGAAGAGGGAAGACATTGCTATTCCCGAGTCCTGAACTGCCCCATGATCCTGACTCCTTTTCTCCCAGCCAGTCTTCCTCAACTTCTCTTTTCATACATTCAGCTTTATATTTTTTCTGTAAGAACAGTTACCGAGGGGCTTTAAGTGAAGTTGTCAACTAAATGTCTTCATTATCACCTTCGAAGCTTCATTGTTCCTTACACTCCAGCCTTTGTCTCATTGAGATCTGTTACTCTGAGCATGTACCTCATGGAAGTGTTACAATAACATCTTGACTTCTGCCTCTCTCCTTTCCCTAACAGGCACGTACATGAGTGTGGGACCCAGAGCCATCAAACTTTTGGCTTGACACTGAAAGAGGGCAGATTTCAGTTAGATACTGTGAAGAGATTTTTATGATGAGGGTGGTAAAACGCTGGCATAGGTTGCCCAGAGAAGTTGTGGATGACCAATCCCTGGAAGTTTGTTCAAGTCCAGGTTGGATGGGGCTTTGAGCAACTTAATGTAGTTGAAGAATTCCCAGCTCATTGTAGAGGAGTTGGACTAGGTGACCTGTAAAGGTCCTTTCTAACCCATACTATTTTATGATTCCAAAGAATTAAGCAGGAGGAATGTGGATTGTGTTTGTCTTCTTCAGGAAAGAAGTTGTGAGTGTAGTGCTTTCAAAAGTCATGAAGGAACAAGATGATATCCTGTGCAGGCAGAGCAGCAAACCTGCTCACTCTCTGATGGTTCAGTGTCTGTTGTGGCATTTTGGAAATAGCACCAGTATTTCTGCTAAGCACTTTACATCATTAAATACTGTAAGCTCTTTGCATTATTAATTGTCCTCACATTCTGTGAAGCAGGAAAACAGCCAAAGGTGCATAATCTTAATTCCCAGTCCCTTTATAAAATTTAGATAGTATTCAGTGACCTTTAGCTGGAGAATGAGTTTTCAAAAGCCTTTTCAAAGCCTATTTTTACATGTCATCCATACTTTCAGCTGAGATTTTGCCAAGCTTAGGGGAAGGTCAGGACATTATATAAAAGAGATCATCTTGCTTCTAGCCACACTCCAATAAAGAAATGAAATAGATCAATAAAGCATGTTGAAACCATTATAATCCAGATTTTGGAAATTCCTGTTAGCAGAGCACTTGAGGGTATTAACAGAAAATATGTTTTCTTTAAGGATGAGTGGCTGCAATATCTGCTGTCACTCAGTGACTGAGAGCTTTCTCTGAATGCAGATATCACGCCCAGCTCAAAAACATGTTGTCCAGGTGACAGTCTTGATACGTGACTTATTATGGACACATTGGTAAAAGGAGAAGTATGTCCAAACTCTGATTGCCCTTCAACTAAGCTAACCCTGTTTTGGAAGCTTGCAAGTTTTTCACTCAGATGTTTGTACCCATGCAGTCCTGATGAGGTGACCACTTTTTCCCCCTCTATTAAGATAAAATGTCAATTTATTTAAACTCTGTTTGCTTGAAGAGACTGATGGACAATAAGGGATACATAAATAATAACAAAATCATCAAGTTTGGTAATATGTCATCGGTGATCCAAACAGCAAAATTAACTGCTCTTCTTAATAAAAACCAAATCCTTTGTGTATTCCAGAGTAAGGGAATTACCCAGGGAAAAAGAAAATCCAGACAGTGCTTAAGGCTTGCCTTGCTGTGGCATATTTCCTGTTATAATAATAAAACATTCCAATTTTAACCTGGGGTATTTTCTAGCTATTCACCTTTTATGGACATAAATATTAAAGAGTAATTTCAGGAAATAAGATGGAATCAACAGAAACATACCAATGTTTGCCTTCTTTTTGTTGTTGTTGTTTTGGGTTTTTTTTTGTGGTTTCTTTTTTTTTTTTTTTAATAAGTTTTACTGGGTTTGAGTGGATCCTGTTATAAAGTGTGGTCCATAAATTGGACATATTGAATTACAATCTAGGCTGATCATCCATATTTCAAAGAAATGGAGAAAAGCAAAGGAACGTGGACAAAAATAATTGTTTTGCTAATTTTTAGGAAAACTATTCTATTATGGATTTCTCATGTAAGAAAGAAAATCCCAGGTGTGAAACAGCTGCAATACAGTGAAATTTCTTATCTAAAATAATATTCAGGTATTAAATGAGCTTAATTTTTCTATAGAAGGTATTCTTTAAATTCCTTCCCCTGTGATGCTCACAGAAGCAGAACAAAAGATGACTATCTGGTTAATTCTAAAGTGGGCGAGACAAAGCTGTTACAGGACTATGCATTTATTTATTTACCATGTCAGTAGCTCAAAGCCTTTTGTTGAGCACTGACATGTTGGGTACCTTGTATTGTAAGGCAGGTGTTATTTTCCTATAGCTCTGGTAATTACAAGGGCATGAGGTCTATGAAGCAGCAAAATTACTCCTCCTGCCAGGTGGGGATTTTTTCCTAGAGCAGATGTTACACTTCGTTATGGTATTTAATAGCTGAAGGACTGAAGCTTCCAGAAGAGACCATGGAAGTCTCTAGGTGTGGTCACCCCCAACTTCTCTGTGAGAGCAGAGGAAACTCAGCAAAATGAAGTCAGCCAGCCCCACTTGAGCATGTGGGTTATGGGCAGGAAGTTTAATGCATTTTTCTGTTCTCCACTTCATCCCACTGTTCTCTCTCAGTTCTCATTATTGCTTGAAATTGAACAGTTACATGCAGGAGGAATTAATCCTTATGGACATCTGAAGGGTCAGGCTCCATGTAGTGTGTGATGTCAGACCTTGAGGAGCATGATTCTGTCCTTCCTCTGGAGAAAACAAGCACATGCAATCCTTTTCTTTTTGGTGGTGTGCTGGGAACAAAATATATGACTTGTATGTTTGAGTTCTAATGCTAAATTTACAGGACTGACAGTTGCTATAAAAGTAGTGTTGTTTGCAAGGTGATCAGACTTGTTCTGGAAACTACTGACATGGATCTCTAGCTCAACAGTTTCTGAAGTTAATTTTCTGAGTAAAGTCTCAAGATAACTGCAAGAGCCATTAACTTTCAAGGGGATTTTAACTGCCAGTGAATTTGTTACATTTTGGAGACATGCCTAAAGTAAATGCAGTCTGATTTCACATGATGTCACATCCAAAACATATTCCCTGAAAATGGACACACTTTAAGTGGGGGAAATAAATACACAGGACTGTTTTTTGTACACCAGTTATTAATAATTCTAACCTGGAATCTAGGGTACTTAAAAAAGTCCAATTAAGATCTCCAACAAAAATCCTCAAGTAAGTCTTTCTTAATAACTATTGTTCCTATTCCAATTAGCACCCAAACAAGATAGAAATGAAGCTCATAAATGCCAGAGAGAGAAGATCAGCAAAACGTTTTCTGTTGAAGTCACCAGTTGCAAAATGTTTCCCTTTGAAATTGCATCCAAGTATAAGAGCAGTTTTTTTCTCAAAAGGTTAAGTAATCTTTTTTATTTGAAACACTTTATTTAATTGCATACCTTTAGGGGTGATTTGTTGCTTTTCACTATTTGTTTATAGGGACTTTTACTGCAGGAAAGTTTTTAGTTGAATTTTTTTGGGTAGGATTATATTTTTTAATGTTTTAAATTCATTTCCAAAAACCTTTAAATGTGAGGTCTCGTAAATTAGCCTGTTTTCACAAAGTGATATGTAGGATTGAACACTTCTGTTTTAGAAATGAGGTATAATGATCTATACCTGTGAAGTTAACAAGCTGTCAAGCTTTTTTAAAAAATGAAACAATTATTTACCCTTAATTGTCCAGAGATACTAAAATACAAGCTTTCCACCACGATTTAAAAGTTCAATTCTGCAGTACAAGGGGCATTCATCTACTTCTTATTGTCGAATATTTTTTTAACATTATAAATAACATCTTTTTTTTCTGGGCACGTAAAATATATCTGAAACTCGAATATATGCCTGAAAGCATTCTGACAGCAATTAGTCATGATAAATAGTGCATTTGTGGGCCTCACTGGAAGTTGAATAGTATCAGGTTGTTTATATTCAACAAATAAGTATAAGAGGTTATTTTTCTCATCTGGAGGAGCATTTCTTATGGAAGCAGCTTTGCAAGCAGAGCTGTCTGGAAAGGAGAATTTACTGTCCTGAGTGCAGCACTCTGCTGCTCCTGGGTGTCAGACTAATTTGGCTCTGTGTCTCTCTGTCCAGCATGGTCACCACTGGTTCAGGGACCTCCACCCAGCCTTCCATGGGACGGTGGAAGTTTGGAAGTTTGCCTTTGCCTCTTTGGCTGGGATTCACTTGCTCAAACGTAGACCTTGGTGCTGTGTACCTGAATAAACTGCTAGACTCCATCTGTAGGCAGTAGAAAAGAGGATGAACGTCTGGGACATGACTGTTCTCATTCTACAGGTAGATATGTGAAAAAGATCAAATGGCCATGGCCCTAAAAATATAATTTTTCTCTGCTGTTTAACAGAGCCCATGATGCAATCTACAGTAGAATATTATGAAGACTACCTTATGTCACCTGCCAAAGCTTAGTCATCTAAAATTAAATGTTCAAAGATGAATATAAGTTTTGGGGCAATTCAGAATGGTCATAAATCCAGGAAGAGTAGTAGCCCAAGGAGCCAAACGATGTGAATATGAACACTCACCTAGTTGATGTCCAGGCTTGCTTGAAAACGTTGGCCTTTCTTGGTTTGCCATATTCTAAAGTGTAATGATACTACTTTTTAATTGCCCACAATTTTGTGCTCTCCATAAGGAAAACCAGGTCTACATCCACAGTCATGTAAGAAATAGACCATGAAGGTATGGAATTAAAGACAATTTGATAAAAATCCCTGACATACCCTGATTTGCATGTGTGTTACCATCTATACCTACCAGATAAGTGAGTATTAATTACTAGAACAGCTATTTCTGAATATACCCTATTCTGTAAAAAGAATAGTCTCTTGATGCCGTGAGAGACCCCAAAAACAGGACTCTTGAGCCAAATTAGTGTGGGATAAGATAAAAAGGTAGTTTCTTTAATGTCCAGGCTTAGGGCTTTTAGGAATACATGATGACATGCTCCTGTGAACACTGATTTCCATGGTTTTTATAATAATGTCCACCCAATCTCCAGTTCACATATCTCTTGGTCCAGCCTCGTCCTGCTCCTGGTCACACCTCCTTAAGATTTGAGGCTGGGGTCAGTGGGACCCTCTCTTCATAATTTTCCTCTTCCTCAGCACACATAGGGCTCTTGGAGCTTTTCCTGTGTTCTTGGACCCAAGGTTAATGGCTTATGTTTACATCTTTTTCTGCAGGCCTTCTGACATTTTTCAGCCTTCTTCCTTGAAAAGGCATCAAAACACTAAAAGAATTTGAGCTACTGATATGTGGCAAGAGTTAGGATACATAAACAATGAACTTAAGCTGCCAGAAATATTAACACACTACATTTGCTTTTTTACTACAGTTACAAGTAATTCTAAAATCTATAAAAATGAAAAAATCAAAACCCCCATAGGCATCACTCTCTTTCCCTTCACTCTCTGAAAGTCTGTGTGTAGATTGGTCATAAATAGCTGCAACTAAAGAAGAAGGTTGTGGGGTACTCTGCTTCACGATGCATCTGTGGAATAAGATTTGCATCTGTCTGTTATTTGTGTTATAATGCAGCTCCAATGTATTAACCTTTTGGCTCTGGGCAATGTTAAAGATGTCTAAGAGGCCAAAATAAAAGGCATAAAAATGTCTAGGAGGCTGAATTGCCTCTTTGATGCAAAACAGCAGCAGTGTCTCAAGCTAAAAACACATCACTAATAAATGATTAACTGTTCTCTGTTAATAGAAGCAGTTTGAGGCCCTTCATCCAATTTAAGTGATACCTGTAATAGAAGTTCTCAGTTCAGCCATTGGAAAACAGACCACGTAGGATGAGAACATGTTAAAAATGGAGAACTAAGACAGCTGCTTGGGATGGTGAGAAGGAGAAATTAATAAGAGACTATGGGATCAATGTTGCCTAGCTGTGATTGAAAATTAGAAGTGTTGAGCACTGTGTGATTTCTTTGTTGTAAATGGAATGAAAGCAATTTTGAAAGCTTAACAAGTCTGTCTCCCTGATACTCTTTGTAATTCAAAGTAAGTATCTTTGCTGGTAATTTCTGTCAGAGTCTCCTGAAACTCCAATAGTTAGGGGTTTGTTTTCTGAATTCTAATCCTTCTTGCTTCTTCTGAACACAGGAGTCAGGGTTAATTTTAGGGAGGAAATGAACTTTGAATGTTATTATAAGCAGTGGCATCTGGGAAACTTGCAGAGGAACTCTGCAGTGTGCCTTGGAGTCAAGAACCCCTTTCCAGAACATGCCAACATACTACTCCTTTTGTTGGACATGGAGTGGAGTTGGAACATGGCCATGGAAGCTGCAATTTGGTTCTTTAAATTATGCCTTTTCCCAAAGCACTTTGCAATGAGATCTCTCCCAGTTTTGTCCATTTGGTATATAAATTTGAGAAACAAATACACTTACCTCAAGGACACTGCTGAAATGCTGTGTGCCCTTTTGGTAATATTGCATTATACAAGTGGAAGAGAAGAAATCTCACATTTTTTTCTAAGACAAAATATTGAGTGACCCAGTGCCAATGGACTGTGAAGGATGATGCAGTATCAGGAGTAGTACTGCCACAAGGAATGTTTTTACAAGCATACAGTTTGCAGGCAGTGAAAGAAATAAAAGAGAAGTGATTCATGTACTTAGCTGTAGTAGACACCTATACCTGCTGATAAAACCTCTGTATGGCTGGCAGGTATGATATAGGATCTTTGGGATACCCATGCACAGCTGGAACATCAGCTGAGGCGGGAAGATACCTGAAAGCATTGCCTGTGGATATCAGTGTCTAGGCCCATGAATTCTTCTTAAAGCAGAGAGAATTTAACGGTGGCCTCATGGGCCTTCTTGTGCTATACTAAGAATTTAAGTATGACAGGTTCTGATCTCCTCTTCCATTATTGACAGAGAAGTACTTTATGTCTGCTAGCACTTTTAGAAAAGTCTTTAAAAAGCATCAACCAGGCCAAATTGGGGGATAACATTTTGGCGATCACCACTATAAGGGAAGAATACCTTGATTGACACATTTTAATTGAAGCCAACTTCAAACTCAGAACTCATAATTTATGTAATACATAGGAGATATTCATTTTGTGTTGGTTTTCAGTTCATAAAGAGGACCTACATGCTCTTTAACCTGTTCTGTGGCTTTTCTTAAAATGTGTCCAAGTGAATAAACAGGAAAATATTGCAGTAGGTTTTGGAGAAGTTGTTTAAATGGGTGCCTCTGATTCCACGTTGTATCAAAACTGTCTTAAAAAATAACAGCTGCCACAGCTGATATAAATGACAAAAGCTATGGTACAGAAAAATATCATAAGTAACCTTAGTGTCTATACAGTAGTTAACTACCAGCCAAGAAATAGTGTCTGCCACAGGTAATAGTTTAAGTCCATGGCCAACACAATCATTTATGCCTCTGTGTCATCAAAGCAAATAATTCAATTTTATTTTCAGAGCAAAAAAGCATAAATTTTTACCAGTTTTCAAATTAATTGTTTTACATTGATGTAAATGCTAATCTATTCCTTCCCTGAATACAACATGATCTTCCCTCTTAGGACATAAGGATTTAGTCTTGCAAGACTCTGTAAAACTGCATAAAATTTTTCAGTGAAAATGGAGGAAAGAAGGGAATATGTGATATAATTAATTCCTGGTTTTGAACAAACTCTTAATGTAAGGACCCCCTGTTAGGCACAATGTGACCTAAAATTATCACACAGGAAATTCAGATGTGGGAGGGCCTCATGAAAATACAGTCAGAACTCTCTTCCAGGCCAAGTAAGATAAGGCAGAACTACTCAGGTAAGTAAATAATACCTCAATAACTCTGTCTGCTGATGAGGTGTGGGTTTATTGGCAATTATTGTTGTTGTGCTGCTTCCCCTCTCTCAATGCCCCCATTCTGAACCTTCTTTGTATTTCCCAGTTTTTCTTTTTAATTAGTTCTCTTCTTTGGTCCTAACATGTAGAAGAATTAAACAAGGCTCTCCAGGCTGCTAGTAAGATCAAAATCTCTAAAATGAAATGGAAGATGGAAACAAAACTCAGTTTGAACAATAAACAAAGAAAAATAATTATGAAGAAGATCATAAGAAGAAGATGAATCCTCAATTACCACAGCAGTCTGGCCATGAAACTATAATAAGGGGGAAAGTAAATCCACCCTAGCATCTCTCATTTTAATTAAACTGCGCCATTTTTAAATGCTGCCATAAATTTTACAACCAGATTTGTAAATCCTGACTTTGTGCCTAAGTCTGACTTCAGATGAGGTGGTGCTATGTCCCCACAAGTTTCCGTAGATTTATTCTGAATAATTTTGTTGTAGGAAAAGGCTTTTGTCTCTTGTGTAGACCAAACCAAACAAAATAAAAAAAGCACTGTAGTTGAAAGTAACTGCAGAACAACAGAGTATCAGTGTGCCTGAATTTTAGGTGCTACAATTAAACTTTTTCACTTCATTCACCTTTCTTTATTCAAAGTGTCTATGGTGATGTTTAGTTCGTAGATAGGAGGAGGTATGTAGATATGAATAATTTGTGAAGCCCCCTGAAACTGAGATGTAGTAGGAACTCATGAGCTCTTCTGTCTAGGGCCCCCAGAAAAGCTATTTGTAAAATAAGTCAGACATCATTAGAAAAAAAATGTACAGTAGAAATTGATGATGGGAATTTATCTTCTTTTATTGAAAGCTTTGAATTTAGAAAGAGAACAGTTGTCCACAGGACAGTCTGAAGATAATAAAAGTGCCTTCTGAGAGAAAAAACTCGTATCAGTGTGCTTGCTTTAACTTACTGAGCCTACACAGCATATGGAAAGACTGACTAGTACAGTGTCAATTTTGCTCACCACTGAAATGCAATTAATAGTCTCTAAAGAGTGTGTTAAGAAACTTGCATTGTCAGATTTCACAGAAGAAATGGAGAAGGGAGGGAGAAAGGGAGGGGGCAGGAGGCTGCAGGATGTGCTGGTCATTGAACTGCAATTATCTTAGGAGAAATTTAATTATGACACTGGCACTGGCATAGTTAATTTTATAAAGTTGCTACCTGATCTTTATTGATCCTAACTGGACTCTGAATTTACTGTTTCTTTGAAAGAATCATAGAATCTTTTAGGTTGGCACCTAATGCTGCCATTTGCACTATTAAACCCCATTGTTTTTCTTTCAAAATGGCAGGACATGAATAGTCAAGGAGATTTCTAGAGGATGCCGAGAAATAACTTGCTCCAAACACTGGAATGAGCAGCCAGAGTGATGCACAGATGTATCTGCTCATCATTAATAGGGAAGACATGTCTTTGAGATGTGATAATCAATCATAGAATGCTTTGGATTGGAAGCGGCCTTACAGATCCTCTAGTTCTAACTCCCCTGTCACGGGTAGGGGCATTTTCCACTACAGCAAGTTGCTCAAAGCCCCATCCAAGCTGGTCTTGAACAATTCCAGTGATGGGGCATACACTACTGCTCTGGACAATGGTAGCCTTGACTGTGGAGTCCATGAAACAGTAGAGTTCAAGATACTGAAGAGAGGGAGGAAGGAAAGCAGCAGAGAACAGATCCCGGACTCTGTATTAACTTATTCATCCATAACTTGGATGAGGGGGCAGATGCCTCCTCAGCAAGTTTGCTGATGACACAAAGCTGAGAGGAGTGGCTGCTACCCCAGTGGGCTGTGCAGCCCTTCAGAAGAACCTTAACAGGCTGGACAGAAGGACAGACAACTACCTGAAATTCTACAAGGGTAAATGCAGGGTCCTGCACCTGGGGAAGAATAAACTTATGTAACAGGACAGGCTGGGGGCTCACCTGCTGAAAAGCAGATCCTTGGAGAAGGACCTGAAGGTCCTGATGGACAAAAAGCTGTCTGTGAGCCAGCAGTGTGTCCTTGTGGCCAAGAAAGCCAACAGGATCATCAGGTGCATTAGGAAGAGCATTGCCAGCAGGTTGAGGGAGGTGATCCTGCTCCTCGCCCTCCACTAGTGAGGCCAGATCTGGAGTGCTGTGTCCAGTTGAACTCCTCAGTGCAACAGAGACACGGTGCTCCTGGAGCGGGTCCAACGTCAGGCAATTAAGATGATTAAGGGACTGGAACATCTCTCATATAAGGAAAGGTTGAGAGAGTTGGGCCTGTTCAGCCTTGACAAGAGATGACAGAGGGGACTTCATCAGTGCCCATAAGTATCTGAAAGGAGGGTGTCAAGCCATGCTCTTCTTGGTGGTGCCAAGCAATAGGACAAAGAGGCAATAGGCAGAAACTAATGCATAGGAAGTTCCACCTGAATATGTAGAACTGTACAGTGCAGGTGACTGAACAATGGAACAGGTTGTCCAGAGAGGTTGTGGTGTCTCCCTCACTGTAGATATTCAAGGACTGTCTGTATGCAATCCTGTGGCATGTGCTCTGGGATGACCCTGCATGAGCAGGGAGGTTGTACCAGATGCTCCACTATGGCCCTCTTCCAACATTAATCATTCTGTGATTCTGTGTTTTCAGGACAGCACTCAGCTTCTGCAGCAAAATGACAGTCAGGATGCCTTGGGAAGTAGCTAGAAGGGCACAGGAGGTCAGGAAGAGAAGTAGAACCTATCAGGAGATGTCTGTGTGTAGAGGAATGCAGCCCACCACTACTCTTACTTTGTTGCTTACAGATGATACAGTGAGTTGATACAGAGCAAATAAAGGTGGATATCCAGCCTGTTCCTCTGGAGATTGGAAAAGGACATGATGTACCAGCAGCTGTCCCAGGACTGGGATCTAGATGTCTCCTTAGCAGACAGGGCTCTACAGGCCTCTTCCAAAGTTGTGCCTTGCCTTGGCAAGGGAATCAGAACAGCAGACAGAGTGAGGGCAGGCAGATGGTGCCAGAGCCCTGACCTCAGGGCTGGATCCGTGGTGAGTCAGGTCTTTGCAGGGCCATGATGACCGTGGCTCCCAAAGCTACTTGCTGTACAGGTTGGAAGTTTTCCATCTTTTTCTGTTGGATTTGCCACCATCTCTCCCTTGCATCAGGATGAAAAAACATGTTATAACTGAAGTGCAACTGCAGACTTGAGTAACGACTTACCCACCCTCATCTCCTGTTATATTACCAGAAGAGTAATGTAATTGAACTATAACATAATTTTGGAAACTTATCAGTGGGATTAAAGGGAGAACAGACATATTTTGGCTAGTGTGTGCCTTTCAGAGGTACTCCACACGTTGCAGAAAATTATTAACAGGTTACAGCAGCTATGGAATGTATTTTTGAAGTAAAGCTGAGTGTATAATTATTTGGCTTTGATGAAACTGCTGCTGATGTCAACTCTCTAGCAATAATCTCAACACTGCATTGAAACAGAAAGTGGATGGCTTTACAGTCTTACAGCGTTCCCTTGTCCTACAGCTTGAAATAGTGGTGCTAGTATTGCCTGATATTACTCTTAACACAAAAAATGACACCCTGACATAATAATTAAAAAAAAAAAAAGTCAAGTGTGTTAGAGACTTCATTGTTAGAAGCTATCCACAGGACACAAGATTACAAGTACTTATTGCCATGTCCTCATTGCAATGGTTGTGCCTTAGCAGTTTCCTGTTCAGCAAAAACCCTAGCCTTGGCATCCCCTGCCAGAGCAGCAAGGTGACTGCACAGCTCAGCCTTTTGCTCTGGTTGTTCATATGTGGCTCTTCTGTTGTATGATGGATTTTTCTATATCTTTTCTTACTGTAGTTATGACACTTTTACAAGTTGCTGAATGTTTTGACCTTGGTTGCAGCCTCTTTCTTTACATTTTATTCTGGTAATATTTACTCTTCTTTGGGTATACTACTGAGTTGGGGGAGACAGTGTTAAGCACCAAAAGATCAAGAGCTGGGAACATGCAATGACAATTAAATGTACCTTAGATTTTTCTTCCGTTCTTTAAACTATCAAGGAGGTTTCTGTGAAATTAAAAATATTAATCTTAACATAATGTGGAGTTAAAACTAGAAAATGCATGTATATAATTTAGTTACACATAGAGATGATGAATGATTCTGTAACATCTTCATTTTATGTATGTTTGAGAGTATGATGGACAAAGCACTGCTAAAAGCAAAGCCAGAACAGGTAGAAATTCTTCCTCATGGACATCAAATCTTTTTGAACTGAAATTCATGACATGCAGTGATATGCAATTTCCAGAAAGAGGACCCAAGTGTGAGTCATTTGTCAGGGGAAAGTGAAGAATGTATCATGTTATTCTCCAACCTTATAAAATGTCCATCTGCCACGCTTATTCATATAGAGAGTTTTCAGTAGAGCAGCAAATACAGAAGCTATGCATTGGACTGTAGACTTTAAAAGGGAAATGTTAAGTGCTGGTCTGTTTTATGTGTAGTTTTGAAAGTAGACTTTAAACATAGGATGAACCAATAAGCAGAAGATCTGTTCTGCTAAGTCATCCCGTAAAATCCTGGGGAATAAGGTGCTAAGTTTTCTTAGCTTCTGTTAGCGTATGATTGCATATACAAGATCAAAAGTAGATGTAAAAAAGACATGGAGCTCCAAGTCTTCATAGAGCTGCAAATGGTAATAAAAAGTGTACTTTGGAGATGTTCAGGAATAACATTCTAAAGTATATTATTGAATATTATTCCTCTGACCTCTTTTATGCATTGTGAAGAAGTTCTAACTATTGCTTTTCCACAGTAATTTTTCTCATGTATTTTGTCCTGAGGTGTTGAAAACAGTAATTCATAAAACAGTTCTGTTCATAGATGGCTTTTGCTTAGACTGGGTTTCATCTGGCACTGTAATGCTCCCTACTTAAGTACCACTGTGACTCTGGAATTTGTTTTTTTCTTATAATTTGTACTACTGTGCTGTCAGCATTTTCCCCATTTTACTCCATTTCTCACTTCACCAGTAAATAAAGCAAAGAGCATTAGTGCTACTACAACTCCATTGAGCTTATTGTAACTCAATGATCCTCTGCCTTAAACATATTCTTTTCCAATTTTTAATGTGACAGAAATTTCATTTTATTTTTCTTAATTATTGAACTTTTTTGCATTGAATGGACCAAATCTGTAAAAATCCTTTGGAAACTCTGAATCTATATTCTGCTTTCTATTTCTGCTTTAGGAACTTCTTGCAGTTTAGTGAAGGAGTACAATTCTCATGCTCAGAAATTTCTAGTGAGAATTCTCACATAAGAATTTTCATGCTGTCTACAGCTCAAATGGTTGTCATTCTATTAATCTTAAGCAGTGCAGACTTGTGGTTTTACATATATGTATATATCCTGTATAAAATACTAAGGATCGAAAGTTTGGGTAGAATTTTGTGCATATGTTGGGTTCATACTCTAAGAAGAAAACACAGAGGATTCACTATGACAAATTTATTATCTCAGCATGTACCCACAGGTAGAAACCCTGCAGTTTTCTGATACATTACAACTTTTATCACTGTCACCTCTTGTTTTTCTGAATACATTTATGTGCTAGTGTTGAAAGTAGCAATGCTTATATGGGTAATGATGTTTTGTGGGGTTTTTGCCACCAAGAGTAACTTCTTGCATTTTTCTTCCTTAGACAAGATTTTCTGCCAAATTTTGTCCATCACTGTGTCATAATAATACACAGTGATACTTTTGTGTAGCTAGAGAGGAGCTTGCCATAGATTTGATCTAGCATAACAATGTCTTGACATACACTTAGAGTACACACAATTACTTCCACTGATAGTTAAGGCAAAGCTTTTCCTAGAGCGATGGAGCTTTAAAATAACCAGTGACTTCTGATTCTCCATCTGGATGTACTTGGTTTAAAGCTGGGCTGTGTAACAAGAGATAAGCAGAGGAACTACACTACCTTTTGTTGTGAGAGCCTTTTATGGCCCAGAAGGATTATACGGATGTGTCTGAAAAGCAGAGGAGCTCAGGGGCAGGTCAGAAAGGCAAGCACAGCAGGAGAAAACAATGATATTTTTCCAAGTTCCTCTTTTCCCTGGATTAGGCGTGCCCTCCAAATTCTTCTTTTCACTTCTCCCAGTGTTTGTTTCTTTAGTTATCAGTGTTCTCTCTGCCATGTCCATGCCAGTCTGTTTGCCAGACTACTGGATTCACTTTAGGGCTAGGAGTTCTCACGTGGATCAGTGGTTCTGTTTCTTGTTTTTCCATTATCTGACGCCAGAGCTTTGTAGTGGATATACTTTACTTTTACCCTCCCTGAAGTGTTAAGGGATTGTTCATCTGGCAAAAACCTCATTCTGCTGCCACTTCTTCTGGAACCGGCAATTTATCCCTCTCATTGATGCACATACATGAGTCTTAAATGGGTTCATAGCTAATCATTATCTTGAAGCGGCAGGTGGTAATTACTGTATTAAAAATCTATCTAACTTATTTGCCATGCAGGACTGCAGCAGAATTGTGTCTACCTCACCATCAAGTTGATTAGACATGCCTTAGGCATCATCTTTTCCAAGTTTTAAAAAATTAATCATACACAGTTTTCATATTAACTTGGAATAGGGCAAAGGCTGAAAATGAGACAGTTTTTGCAGCACGCTCCATATGTTCTGCATCTTTTTTATGAGCCCAGTCTAACCTCTGTCTGCCTTCGATGACCCATACCTGAAAGATGAAAAGGAGAAGTATTGTAATGAATCCATTTTCTCCAGGTAGGGTTTCTATTTCTTATAAAAAAATAGATGCAAATGAAAAAAAAAATGGGAGTTGCTGAGCATTCATGCTGACCTTGCCAGCACTGGAATGACTAAGGTAACATATGTTGGCATATGTCATGGTTTTAACATGTCTAGCAGAGGTGCAGGGTATTTGCATAGTACAAAAAAGGACAAAGGATGTAACCTAAGCCTGCAAAAGTACTCGGCTGCTAGTGAACATCTTTCTACACCAGAGGTTTTGCTATTTATATTTGGGTTGACAAAGAGATTTATTCTTCTCTCCACTGCCAGTTGATGTGGTTGTAATGGAAAACCTTTTTGAGCAGACAGTGCCCTCTTAAAAGAAAAGGAATTACAGTGGTCTAAAGAGCTGCTTTTGCATAGCCAACAATATGTGGGGGAAGAGACAGAGGATAATGCAGACTTTAGTAGTAACCACTGCTTACATAGCTGATTGCACCAATTTTAGTGAAGAAGTGATGGTCTTGCTCAGCTTTCCACGTTATTAAGGAAGTCATTGGTTCAGGTCCATCAGTAGAGCTGGACAAGACAGTGTGTTGTACCATGTGGCTTTATTTTCCATAGCATTGGGTCTAGCTGCATTTTGAGAACTGACTAATTCTTGTTGTGTACTTATATTATAGATGGGAGACATGCCTGCCACACCAGTGAACAGCTGTGAATGGAGACTGGCATGGAGCAGCCACAGAAGCATATATACCTGGGATGAGAAGATGACTATGTATGTCCATGTCCAGAGAGGTCTGAGAAATTTCTGCTGTGCTGGGTTGGTTTATATTTGCAAATTAAATAGCCAATTGGTGCATTAAGGGGTTTGCAGTCTCGAATTCTGTGTTCAGTTTTGGGCTCTTCACTGCAAGAAAGACATGGAGGTGCTGGAACACATCCAGAGAAGGGCGATGAAGATGGTGAAGGGCATAAGTCTGATGAGGAGCAGCTGAGAGAGCTGGAATTGTTTAGCCTGGAGAAAAGGAGGCTCAAGGAGACCTTATTGCTCTCAACAACCATCAGAAAGGAGGCTGTAGCCTCTTCTCCGAGGTAACAACAGATAGGATATGAGGAAACTTACTCAAGTTGCACCAGTGAAGGTTTATATTGGACATTATGAAAAATTTCTCCATGAAAAGTGTTGTCAGACATTGAAACAGGCTGCACACAGAAGTGGTTAAGTCACCATCCCTGGAAGTGTTCAAAAAGCATTTGGTGTGGCACTTGGTGACATGGTTTAGAGATGAAGGTGGCAGTGCATGGTTAACAGCTGGACTGGTGATATTAGAGATCTTTTGCAACCTAAGTGATTCTCTGAGTCTCAATACTACTGAAATATATGGGACTACCAAGGGATTAAAGTCAAGCATAGGAGTGGCACTTGTGATGTTAGCTGCGAATACAAGACAGGGGATGTGGCAGCTGGTGAGAACAGAAGTTGCAGGATCCTCCTATGGCCCACAGTCATTTGGAGGCTAGTAATTGTTTTCCTCATTTTAAAAGCAGAGTGAAAAAAATCCCTTTTGTTTTTTGCACGAGGTAGGTTTTGAGGAAATTATAAAACTTTTGTATTAGAAAACCTCACATGTACAGTAAAAGAAGCCCTTTTTCTGTTTATAGTCCACTAATATGTAATGATTTTCATAGCAATAGTGAGGCCACAAGCACAACATTATGATGAAAGTTATAATAAAAGCAACATCAGCAAATTACTTAATAATAATAGGTATACTGAATCCATTCAAAGACAAAGGAAGGTGGACTGCTTTCTATTTAAAACAAAATAAATTGCTTGATAGTCATGGAAGAACTATCAGTGCTATCAGTGTCTCTGCAGCTACTAATCTCTGATAAGATCAGTCACTGATTATTTCACTGGCAGAGATTTTGGAGTAAACTCAGACATGCATTTCTTTCTGCACTACTGTGCAGAAAATAAATGTAGTGATTGCTTCCCTTTTCTTCCATGCAGCTTGTGTAGTATGATAAATAAATTTAGAGTGTTCCTGATTACTGCTGCCAGCCGGTAGAGTCACTTTTGCAGTGGAGGTGGTTTATATTTTCAGGTTCAGCATCTTCTTGATGGTTCATGACAGAGGTCGTCATGCAGTCAGTGCATATTTCTTTGAGCAACTGGAGATAAGAAGTTGCTTATGGACCTTCATCCCTGCCTCCTTCCAAGAGAACATGAAGCTAAATTTTTTTCCTTTTTATTTGGTTTCCATCTCTTTTTCCCATGTAGCCTACATACTGGGAGTAATAGTAGATGTAGCTATTTCAATGTACAAACATTATTAGCTTCAAAATGAAGAACTGCCAAATTGACTTTGATCCATAAAATCAATTTTGTTGTTGTTGTTGTTTAATTTGCTATTGGATATATATTGAAAAAGTTCACGGCTGATAATCTGCTAAAGTGATGTTTCTTATGTGTAGAAAACTCTACCTGAGTAAGGAGTTAAAGATCTCTGAGAACTGAATAGCATTCAAATAGTTAAGGTTTCAAACACAGTAAATAAGTATCTCTTAAAGGGTATTGTGTGCTCATCCAGGTCTGAAACATAGATAGGCTGTCTGGTGTAAGGTAATTGAATGAAGAATGTATTGACTGTAAGAAATGAAACAATTGCGGTGGAAAAAAAATCCTGCTTATTTTATTATGACATCCAAATTACCCCATTTTGTAGCTATATCTGAGAGCAGAGTTGATCCATATAAAGTTCACTTGCAGAAAGAAGGGCAAGAGATGAATGCACTAAAGCATTCATCTGTTGATTCACAAGTGGAGTGAGATCAGTCTCTCACTGTATTAATGTACCACTTCTTCCTACTACAGATCAGATTGGCTCAGCCAAACTTTATACTTTGAGAAAGTTAAAAAAAAAAGCAAAATGTTACTTGTTTGAGGTTATCCTGGAGGAATTAGTTTGAAATATTTAAGCACTATAAAGGTTTCTGACCTAAATGAACAGTGTAGGAGACCCAGGGGTCTCCTTTACCTTTGGTGCTTTTTTTCACCTGGAGAAAACTTAATGTAATAGCTAAAATGTGCTATAATCTCTGTCTCAGAAGTCCCATTCAGAAATTCATCTTCCTCATCTTTGGCATTTAAGCCTGACCGCTACTTCCCGAGGAATTTCAAGGGGAAATGTTGAGATGTTCATGGTTTAAGTGTGTACAGATGTCAAATTGCTTTGTGAATGATATTCAACAATGTTAATGGGGGGAAAATGTCCTATGACAGAAATTAGTGAAGATCAAGATTTGAGGGTTTTTTCCTCTTTCTTTTTCATGTTTCCTTAAACTAGTTGAAAAATACATCTAAGAAAACTTCCCTCTAAACTGAAAAGAAGCAATTTAAAGAGAGGCACAGTGTGGA
Organism: Myrmophylax atrothorax; assembly: GCA_026770055.1. NCBI lineage: Eukaryota > Metazoa > Chordata > Aves > Passeriformes > Thamnophilidae > Myrmophylax > Myrmophylax atrothorax. The sequence goes on along the minus strand of JAOXXN010000471.1, from coordinate 9,265,044 downwards.
GTTTTAATGAGTGGATGGTCTAAAATAAAAGAAAATTTTAAGCAAAAATAAACTCTTTTTTTCTACAGAGTTGAAGTATGGCTCAAAAGGGGTTATGCAAATTCATGGTGGAAGAGTGTTCTGTCAATTAAAATATTGGTAATTCAGATGTAATGTTTGTGTCAAGAACTCTGGGACTGCTGCTAGAGTGAACTCTTTGTGTCCTACAGAATGATGGTGTTTGTTTCACAGCCACCTTGCCAGTCTTTGAAGAACTGGTATGATGGTGGCATTGAGCTGGTTTACAGCAGTTAATGAAGGAGTCAGAAATTACTTCTTTGTTATGAAAAAAGATGTTCCTAGAAGAGAGAGGTAAATAATAACAACTCAGTACTAAACTCATAGCTCTGGTCTCACTTTTCTCACCAGAAAATAAACCTTTGTATTTTTAATTTTCCTTAACTTTTAGTTGAGAGTTCACCAAGAGAACATCAGGTTATCATAGAAAGCCTTCAACATGGAGAAATATGAGATTAATTGATTAAACTGCTCAAACCTGGAAAAATGGTGAGATCTGCTAGTTACAATGTTTGTTTCTCTGACTTTCTTGCCATAGTCAGCCAATCCACTGTGTGTGAATAATAATTGTAGAACTGGGCCAAACTGTGATGCTATTAAAGTTTTGGAGATGTAGATGAAGGCTGGCCAGCTGATGGAGTGAGGCTGCACAGTGTCCAGAATCAGCAGTGCTGTGTTCTGTCTTGATGGAGGTGTCACTTTGAAGGCTGCCTTTTAGAGTGATTCATCCAAAGCACTTGTATTTTATTTCTGTCTGCAGAGGCTTTGGATGCTAACCCAAAGATGTTTTTAAGACTGAACAGGTTCTGTTGATATACAGACTGGGAATAGGAGAGAATGGAGAGATAAGCATGCCACAACTGAATTGTGTAAATGAGCAGTTGAGACCCTGAGTTGTTCCACTGGTTGTGTGATTTAATACCCTCTGCTTCAAGTGAGATTCACTTTGCAGACTGCATCCTCAGAGTCTGTAACACACAATTCTGTTGCACTAGATGTATCTGTTAAATGGCTTGCAGCTTCCTTTATGTGCTATTCCAAAAGGGGGGAATATATAGAATATGAGTTAAAAAAAAAAAAAAAGAAGAAGAAGAAACCTTTTATTTCAGGAAAGAAAGAATTGAGGATTAAAAAAATGGAAAGAAAAATACCTGGCATTTGTTAGTTGGCTGTTCATGCTAATCCTCTTTAACACACACGTGACTTCAGCTGGAAAACCGCTCGTATTTTTCAATCTGTTGTGGAGCAGCGAATTTAGTGACAGTCATAAGAGCCTTTAAAAATCTCTAAGCAGTTTCTAGCCCTTCTCAGTGTCACTCTCTGACTCTGTAGGCTGGCAGACAGGCACTGCTCAGAGACCTAGGACCAAATGATAAATACTAACCCTGCTTCCATATATTTCAAATAGCCTGTTGTACTGTGACTACTAGTTCAAAATGACATGTCAGAAATTGATGTGTGGATTTTAATGCCATTTTTGAAAAGAGACTTGAACAAAATTTGTATTTTTGAAGTGGCATTTAATAATTTGTAGCATGATCCATAAAAAATATGCCCTGGAATTCCCTGATTTCAGGTGTTAAGGTACTTCAGGGGAGTTGCTACAAGTCCTGAAAGGACAAAACAGAGAATAATGATGAAAATTTTCCCTCTTGACTGACCATAGAGGTAACAAATTAAAGAAAAAAAATGTAGTACAATAGATCATTCTGCCTCTTATGTTGTCAAAGGTGGAGTAGGTTCATACATTGTCATTTTGCAGTATTTATCCAGACCAATTTTAGATGTCTTGATGAGCTGGATTTTACTACCATATGTGCCCAGATCTACAGACATGGGTTATTTCAGTTGTTTTTTCTTTAAATATGGGCTGACTGAGAACACTTAATTATAGCTCATATGTATGTACAAACTGTATGACAATGATTTTAGACCTTAAGATGAAGTATTACCTTTCATAATTCAGAGGAAAGAACAAAAACCTAGAAAAGAAAGAAAATGGTCAGGTGTGGGGGTTTTATTCCAACATTAATTTTTCTGTATTTTTTAAGCATAAAAACTGAAGAGAACAACAGCCTCCCTGAAATAATACTTTGTGCTGAGCTCAACTGACATTTATTTTTATCTCTTTGGTGGAATCATACTGTCTTTATTTTGCCTAAATTTTAAAAACAGTGATACTGATGGATTTGCATTTTGTATGATTCCTTTCATATTGTAAGAAATGAGATATGTAGCTGTCTGGAAACACCAAATAAATAATTTAGCTCTTCCGAGATCTCATCAGTTATGAGAGCTTGGGTTTTGCTCTGTATAAATGCTTCAGGTAGATTGGTTGGGAGTAAACACAGTAATCTTATGGAAATTGAATGAAGGGTAAAATATGGAAAATGTATCTGAAAAGACCTATTTAGCAAGGTGATTGTGAGATGAGATGTCATGAATTAAGTAAGAGGATATATTTTGTCATGCCAAGGTACTGTCTTAAATCAAGCTGATTAATTCACGCTGACAGACTCTTCTTCTTACTTGATTTCCAGATCCTAGATAGCATTAATGAATTCAATGGCAATTTTAAGACTGTGTTTTATAAATGTAAGCATGTCATCTATGGTTCATGCACTGCTTCTTTATCAGCTCAAAAGGTCATCTTTAAAAGTCACATGTGCATGTAAAATAAATTTAGTTTTTCCTTGCAAAATGATGCAGTGGGAGTGATTAAAAAGCATCCTGGCAAGTGAGACATCATAAACAGAGGAAAAGCATTTCGGGAATGTGACCTTGAGAAGTCTGGGAACATGGTGACAAATCCTACTGCCACTAAAAATCTGATGGCAGGTAGTAAAACTCAGTGCAAATTTTGAGCTGTATTTGAAGTTATTATTTTAAAATTAAGTAACGGTAAAGTAGTGTATGACTGCACTTAAATAAACCTTCAGCTAGGTGATATTTAGAAGACAAAACTTACAAAGGGACAATATATGAATGGAAGCAGCCAGGCAGGCTGGGGGAGTGGCCATCAATTTATGCACACAACTGCATTTTCAGCATAATTAGATGTCTAATTGAGCATTATAATTTAACTGACACATTTAAACATGTAATTTATTTGAATGCACACTGCTTGTAATCTATTTATAATGTTTGCTCTTCAGGATGGCGTCAGGCTCTAGAAGATGAAATTATCCTTCTGATGAACAGAAAAAGAAAGAAAAAGAGTATATTGAGGAGCCCTGAATGCAAATAAATGTCTATAATTTCAAATGAGAACAGGAGCATGGAAGCAAAAAAGCCATACAGAGGAAGTCAAGTACTGAGCATGACTGCAAAGACGTGACTTAATTTTAAATACAATATAGAGATGTACTGCATTTCACATTATCAAGTTGTTGTGCAAATCTGACTGGTTCAGCTGGCAACTGGGTAAGAAGGAGATTTTGGTAACTGAGAGGTTTAAACTGCACATCTGTCTTGTCCTGAGGAAAGAAGCATCCTTTTCTCAACGTGGATATTGCCATATAGATAAGGTTAGCTCTTTTCACACCTGGACAGGGACAAGGGCATATCATCCCTAGACCATGCTAATATATAGAGTAGCCTGTCAACTAGTTGCAGAGAAGTCCCTCCATTCGTGGTTGGATACTCCCTGGTGTACCAGAATTTCACTCTCTGGGTGATAGCTAAGCCCCTGGACTTTAATTTTCAAGGAAAAAAACCCAAACCAATGCATATTTGGTTTTGTTCTTGGATTTTTATTTTTTTTTTTTTACTTTCAGGCTTTATTTTCTTAACAAAATAGTTGCAGGTTTCCTTTTAACCCAGTAAGCTTCTGTAGTTACACCTCATTATATATTTTATGGTGCTGAGCTGAGAATCTGCTGCTTCAATTACAGAAACTGCCAATTGACATATGAAAATCCAGAACACAGAGGCTGAAGCATTTCTGCATTTTAGTTTTGGAATTACTTTTGCATACTCTGACAATTTCCCCTTATAAATGAAGCGTAGTAATAGCTCCAGTTATGGAATGCAAAAAAACTAATGCAAAATTTTGCTGCCTAAATAGAGAAGAAAGCCACTTTCTCAAACCTGAGGTTGGAACAATGCCTGGCTCTTCTCCTCACCTTTCCCTCTGCTCTCTGCCCTCTCAAGTCAGTAATTACCAGAAACGAGGAAGATGAATGAAATACAAGGAATTAAGCACAAGAGAAAATAAAAATGTTTGAATCTTTTACCCTATAAGATGAATTCACTTATTAGGAGATCCTGAAGTTTAGAGAGGTCGATTTTGCATATCCAGTAAATAAGGTAGAATAAGCTCAGAAGATAAAAATAAAACAGGGTATGCACAAGGCTCTTTCAAATCTTGGATAGATCTGTCTATCACTGTGTTGGTGCACAGGTTGGTTGCTTGTGCATGCCGTAAGGAAGACAAGAGGAAAGGGAACTTTTCCAGGAAAACTGG
>JAOXXN010000471.1:9241120-9260422 GCA_026770055.1 Myrmophylax atrothorax | reverse complement strand
TTCATACCCTCCATGCAGAGATGAAGGGAGAGTTAGGAAGATGGACTGTGACTCAGATCCATTCTATGAAGATTAGAAAGGTTGGCCATACAAAGAGAAGAAAAAAAAAGCTCTCTACTCTGGTTATGGGATTCGTTGGAACTTTTTCAGTTAGTGCCTCTTCTATTCTTCCTTGATGATAAAGGAGCAATGAAGCTTTCCCTTTTGGAAAGTGAGGACTAGTGGAAGGGGAGAATCAGTGGAATTTCTCCCTAATTACCCATAATAGAGTAATGATATTTCTCATTCTTGGTGTGCTTTGAAGAAAAAACAGGAATTCCTGCCTTTGTACTCTGAGTCCAGTTGACTCTGTGCTGGTGGGAAGCAGATGTGGCAGCCCTCAAAACAGGTTAAGCAATGACACCAAGGCCAAAAGGCAATCCAGGAACTGCTGTTTCCTCACCAAAATTTCTGCTTGGCAGTGCACTCCAGGGACATGCAAAGCTGGCTCAACTGACTGGTTGTGCCCTCCTCCAGTGTGCAACACTGGCATAGCCCGATGGGAAGGTAGGACAGTAAAAAGCCCTGGACCGAGCTGCTTGGCTTGGTGTAGGCTTAGTTGAGCTATCTGTGATAATGATGGGTATCTGGATCAAAGAGTGAATTCTACATTATTCCTGAAGATTCACTGAGAGTTGGGCATTCATTCTCTCCTGGAAAGGGGCATGGAAAAATATGGAAAAGTAGGAAGAAATTTGGAATGGCTCCTACTTTGGTTTGGACTTTAGCAAGAGTGCTTGAAGTTGAAGAAAAGATGAGAAATAAAGATACTAAAATAAAGCAACAGCTAATGGCAAGATGTACCAGATTCATTGCTATCATATCTGAGGAGATGCCTTTAAATCTATGTTGTTCTCAGAAAGCTGAATTGGACTATTTTCCCTAGTTTCTCTGACAGGGTTTTATAAATTGAAGTTATTAATAAAAAGCATATTCAGATGATTATCATGCTCTCACTGCTTAGCCTAAGCTCCTGTCCAAGTAAATACTTATTCAATTTTTTTGTTGTTGTTTAAATTAGGAATAAGTAAAAGCCTACACTGTGTAACCTGAAGAGAAATTGATACAGGAACAGCTCAAGCTTCCCCCAATTTAAATATCTGTGGTGCTTTGACTTATTCTCCAGTAAGTATGCATGAGATTTACAGTGCATCATCTTTCTTGACTTTCTCTCTTCAAGCCTTCTGCATGCCACAGGAGTACCTTTTACAGGAAGGTATTGTGCTACTTAAAAATGACCCCAATTAACTTCATGCGCTGTTTTGACTCAAGTATTAGTACTTTGACTTGACGAGGGTACCCAGCAATGGAGATACCTGTATGCTCAGGGTTGCATACTTAAGGGGAAGGTCACTTCAGTGTGTGACAGGTTAGGCAGTGGGCAGGATCTGCTTTAGCTATGGAGACAGCTGACCAGATGTATTTTCCACTCTATATAGGAGTTCCAAATTTCAGCAGTGTGTGTGTCAAAGTGGAGTGTGAGTCTTTTGAATCCCTCTCTGCCACCATCCCAGTGAGAGGACAGTAAGGGGCCTGGACCCTCCAGAAAAGTGTGAGCAATACTGATTATATCCATTTATTTTAAGGCAAGATTCCTCAAGGTGTGCTCTTATAAAGTCTTCTCAACTTTCCTCTTTGAAGTGCAAGCAAGGTACAAACAAAGAAGAACAAAACTGAAGTTAGTGTCCATTTTGTTGTAAAATAGCCTATGGTAAGAGTAGAGGCATTTGGCCGAAAAAACCTTTGTCTTAATCTTTGGACTAGATTACATGTGAGAGGGATGGAAAAATGCTGGAATTGAGGCATTATGCACAGAGGGGTTGAGCTGTTGGTTGTTTGTAAGCTTATATGTGAAGCATGAGTTAGAAATATACTTAGAAATTCATGTCACTACTTCTTGTTGTCCTGGAGACTGGGCTTTTGAGGCTCTGGGTAAACTGGACTTCCTCACAAATGCAAGGAGGGGAAAGGGGGCAGATTTCTGACATACTAGCTGTTTTGCACAGAATTTTAAAGTCCAGAGTAGACAAGTCAGAAATACCCTTATGAAGCCTACACATGGTGTGTATCTGCTGTACATTGTCTTAAAAATCTTCTTACTAAATGTCACAAAACACTGTAAAAATGCTATGCTTGAATAGACAGCGTCTCTGAAGAGTAGATTGTGAATGGGGAAAACAGGAGCTTCACTTTCAAAGAAGAAACAGAGGCTGACCTCAGAACTAAGATGCTCCTCTCCACTGAAATGTGAGACTAATATACAGACCTGCACTAGTACAAACTGCTGAAGCACCTTGGCAGCACTCCAAGCAAGTGCTTTTTCTGATGGAGTTCTTAATACTTCAAGAAGACAAAGTATGTGCATTTAGATGCCAATAAAATGATTCCCTGTAGGATCCACAGGCTGCATTTCAATACTAAATTATGATGACGGTGTGAATGTGTGACTGACACACACTGTGAAGCATTTCTGTGCATACATGTGCTTTTGCTTATCTGCTGTTTAAATCCCTTCTTATGGTAAACTCAGTCTCTGCTTCAACCCTTAATTGAGATGTTTCTACCTATCTCTGTTGATGAAGATGCTTTGCCATTTGTGCTGATGCTAAAGAAGCCCTCATCACTCAAAAGCTTGTCAACTGGAGCCTGACCTTACTGCATTCATGACAGGCACAAGGCCAACCTAAGACTTATTTGGTCTCTAGACAAAAGAAAATCTACACTAAATGAAGGAAAAGAGAAATCCATAGGTGCAACTATTGCTGCATATGGCAATTTAGAGAGGAATGAGAACTAAATGGGACCTAAACATCCCATTAAGATTATACTTGGGTAAGACTGTAGTTTTCTGTTTAAGGAAAATCAAATACCTTTGAATATATGCTCCATCTAGTCTAAGTTGTGTGCAGCAGAAGGGGAATGAGCTTGCTTAACCTGATGACAAAGACAGGTCACCTTCTGTTATGGATGGGAGTAAGGAACTGGAGTTCAGATCCAAGAGATCTGAAAGATTTCCCCACTGAGCAATCAGTAAATTAAAATTTTGCCTAAGTTTTTGAATTCCCCTCTCCAAGATTTTGCATAATTATTTTCATAACAGAATTCAGTGGCTGAATCTGCCTCTCACACCTGTGAATTGGGATAAGATAAACCTTTTAAAAAACCAAAGGTTTGATTTATAGTGAAAAAACCATGACTCAAAGTTCAGCATCTGGTCAAATAGAAGAATAATGCAAATGGATAGATGATACTGCATAAATTGTATGAAAAATACAATAAAAGTAAATAGGGAGTAGTTGGAGCACCAAGTTAAAATCTGATAATCTATGCAGCTGTTGTATGTTTTCCTCACATTATAAGCTTTTTATCTAGTATGAAGAACTCTCACATGAAAAATGGAGAAATGTGTTAGAAAATAATCTCAGTGCTAATTCTCTCTCTCTTTATTTTTTCAAAGATAGTTTTTTTTCTGAAGTGCCAATTAATTCTGTTTGCATGCCCAGCCCAGCCTGAGTCAGCTCAAGTAAAATCCTGACTCCCTGAAGCTACCAGCAATCTTGCCATCGTGCCAGGTATCCAGCACATGCAGTTTTGATGGAAATTTACCCTGAGGTCTTGATTTCTTGAGTGTCATGAGGTGTCTCAGTGTTTGCATCCAAGATCTGAGGAACAATAACATAGGGAGGCTGAAAAATGTTGTCTCATACTGCTGATGAGAAACAAACACAGAAAACTCAAGAATAATATTTATGTGCAGCAGCATTGTTTAGGTTATGATTACATGTACCCCAAATATGAGAAATGAGATGGTATAAAACACGCTCATCTTTTCACACACACAGGGCTTCAGTAAGAATTGGCTTTCTCTCCTGTGGAGTTTTCTTGCTTGGTACCAGGTACTAATGATTCCTGTCTACTTAAAAAAGACCCATTAAACTGTCAAACCAGTCAGCCAAATTCATCATCTCTTTTGAAATAGCGTTTTAATAGTGAGAAAAGCAGGAGTGATTTCTGAAATCCCCCCCTTTTTTTTTCTCTTCCAGCTGAAACTTGACTGACAGCTATCAGCAAGCTGAAGACAGGGAAATCTTCAGAAGTAGTTGCCTTCTAGACTGCTGTTGTTGTCTCCAGTCTTCTTGGTACCAGATTTCTAATTGCTTCCTGCATTTTGTTGAAGCTTTTGACTGAAAATACAAGAAATAACATTTGAATTGCTTTTGGATTTCTCATAGGGTTTTTATCTTATTTTTTAAGCCTGTGAGCTGGATGTGTATTTATTCCTTCTCATTTTTTGTTTTGCTGCTAAATACCATCTTTGTATCCAGCACAAGTGGAATGCAAAATAATTGAGTAATTTGTAAGTCTCTGACTACAAAATAACACTCCCCCCAACATTCTCGCTAATTCCATTTTAACTCAAGCTTTGACCTGTAGTAGAGATAATAGCAAATTGTTTTAATTTTCTCACAGTTCTATGTTTGCATTATAACTTAAAAAGCCCGTCTCAGTCTGCTGAGAATTTCATTACTTCATGATTTATTCTCACTTAATTCCCAATGACACCTTAGTTCTTAAATGCTTATAGATAATTTTCCCCCCCCCCCTCAATGCTAGTTAAACTCCTTCTCAACACTACAAAGGGAGCAAAAATCCCCAGTCAAAACTTTTCGATGCTAGATTATCTACATGAAACAAACACTTTTAGGTATTTTGCCATCCTTTGACATTTGAAACCAGACTACTGCCTTCCTACAGAGCTGCTTTCCGAGGCTCACAAACAACTCGGCATTATACAGAGAAGAGTCAGATCAGTTTTCTAAACAACATTTTTAATGCCATACCACCCACATAAAAGAGTTTGGGGCTTTCCTCGCCTCTTCAGTCTTGCTGTACTTCCTCTTTATTCCCGTGTTTCCAGTCAGTGTAGTAATGTGTGGCCTGGAGGCTTGACTTGTGACTCTCTGGATTTGTTCAATGCAATAAGCTGATATACAAATGCCTGGAAGGATTGTCAAGGTATGCTTGCTACACCTAGAAATTACAGTTTTTGTGGGTTTGAGAAGTGGGAACTCAAGTTCAGGCTTGAATTTTAGGTCCTTCACTTTGCTGTGTTTGTTGTAGCATTGCCATAAGGGGGAATGCTGTGTGTATGTATGTATGTGTGTGTGTGTGTTTTGTAGCATTCTCCAGGGGAAATATTAAAATTGTAGCTTCTTTGGAGAGATATAGCTTTGTACAGATATTGGCACAAGCTCTACTAGTGTAGTAAATGGGGGTGACCCTGTGTCAGGAATGTTCAGTCTGTGAAACACTGTAGTGTCGTTATTCCCAGTGATTACCGAGCATGGAATAGGGTGATGCAGCTGACAGAAAGGTTGTTCATCCAAGCCCACCAATGGCAGCAGGAAACCAGCCCGGGGAGATGAATCTTTGGTGTGATGGTTTAGCTCTGCAGCATGTAGGTGTAGGAGGACTTGTAAGTTTTTCTGGTAAGGATTTGTGTTTGAAACAAGGCAATGAATATATTGATCAGGGCTGATGGTGAGATTGAAAAGGAAACTGTTTCACAGTGATGATCTCAGTTATGCTCTAAAATATTTGTTCAGGAGAAAATGTCTATGAATTGGGAATAATAAACAACCAGAGAGAAACAATAAAAGCCTGTGCATAATGCCAGCTGCCATTAGAGGCTGAAGGTTTATTTTCAGAGTGTCATTCTTAAAAACATTGCTTCAAATAATTTCATCAGTCTAGAGAAAACTGCACCTTATACCTTTTTGTTCTGTTTTTGGAGTGAGTTTTTATGAAGAATGGAGCTGTTCTGGGTGTTGGACAGGTGAAGTCCTATGCTTTCAAAAGAGCTCTCTGAAAAGACACCGTTGTTTGTTGTTTGCATAGCAGTTCTTGCTCTGTGATGAATAATTCAAAGAAAGTCTGTGGTGGGCTACAAATAATGAGAAGAGATTTTGTGAGTATACTGTGTAATAGGGGCAGCAGACAGTTATGAGCCCCTTCCAGCTTCATGCCCTCCTCAGGACTGAACTCAGGTGATGGAAAATTCTCATGAAATTTCCAGAATATAACAAATAATCCCCCAACACCAAATAAATACTCCCTACTCTGGGTGAAACTGATATTTGGAAGTTAAGCTGGAACCCAAAGGAGAAAAACTGCTCCAATTTTTCTTATTTTTAGTGGATAGCATTGGGAAGCAGTGTGTACAACAGTACTCACAGGGAAAGCTACAAATAGCAAGATCACTAGCAAGTTGCCAGTAGTCAGGAAACAGTTTTCTGCATCCAGCCTTTCTCAGGTCCCACATTATAAATTTCACTGGGAATTTCACATGGTCCTAAGTTTGCATGCATGCTATCCTGATACCACAGAGGAAACAAGCAACCTTTTCCCTCCATGGGAAACCATTAATTGCTATGTCCAAAGGGCAAACATATTCTGGCTAGTGATTCAATTATATTTGAAAGTCATTATACTGCCCAGCGTCTGTACTGGATGTCTCTTGCAGACAACTGGATTGCTGGGAGCTGCCTCAGGATCATCTGGTTATTGAGCTTTTAGTTTGATCTTGGAACCATCTTCCTGTGTAAATAAAGGATAAACACAAATTAGAAATTATTATCTTAAACTGTAAGATGTTTGAAGATGTCATGTGTTTCTTCATTAAAGGGCCTTTGAAAATTAAAATAAAGGTCATCAGCCCAGCCCAAGTCTGTGGTTAATGCTTTTTGCTGGTTTGGTTTGATCTAGTTGCCTAATCTTATTGAGGGGCAGCCTGTGGAATGTGCATCAAGGGAAAACAACTTGCCATCGCATGCCACCTAGTCCTGGCTTTTCTCGTAACTGCTTCCTCGAAAGCTGGCTGTGGGGTGACCAGCTGGTCCTGCCAGCAGTCAGCCTGTGCAGTCACGGGTGCCACATACTGGAGGGGCAATCGCTTCCCTAAAAGGTTGAGCACTCAGTACAGTGACAACAGGAGTGTGGGCTGTACAGGGAAGTGAGGCATCAACAGCTGAGCACATCAGTAGATGCAGGGAGAACTAATTCAGAAAACAGGCAAGCACTACTTGACTGCTATGCAGTCAAAACCTACAACCACTTTGCTTTTTACCTGTGTGCATTTAAACCAGATAAGCCTTTTTTTTTACTCCTTTTATCTCAGTGCCAACTATTACAGGTGAGTTATAACTGAAAATATGAGGCTTTAAAAACACTGACGTTTTACAGCTGCAGCGTGTTGATAGCCCAGGATTTCCTTTCTCACATGAATTTGAAAGCACAATTGTGCTCTGAGCTCAGTGCCTGCTTTTTGAATGATAAAATGGTTTCACTTATCTTATTTTCCCCCTCGAACCTAGGTACTAATTAAGCAATACCTGTAAGAGCACTAACTGCAGCCATAATTTCTCACTGCACTGATCTAATCTGAAGCCACAGCAGCTGCAATAGCTATGCCACGAAGGATTTTTCTCCTTTGGCATATATTGTACAGGCTTTCCCTTTAGGTCACAAGTGCTTGAAGGCTGCTGATTTTTGCTCTCTTTTAGGAGAATGCACCTCTTTTTAACAGTTTAATTGCTCCGGTTTGAATTTGAATGATCAGGTCGTGAAACAAATGTATGTATGCATCTGATTACCTGTTTATGGGCTCGCGAGAGCTCTGCGATAACACAAAAATCCCATTCCGATTCCTGAGCTGCTGGAGATCCCGTGCTTTAGGGTGTTTCCCTCCTGCTGCCAGATCACACGCAGGAGGAGGCTGTAAACTTTTAACAGTGTTTTTTTAAAGAGAAGTGGTGTTGCGGTGCTACTTTCCGACATCCTGGAAACAAGCTGCGCATATGAAAATCACTCTCCTGTGAAAGTAACCCCTGGCTGTTGGTTGGGGGTGTTGCTAAGCAACTCGGGGTAGCAGGGGGGCTGTGCGTAGCCTTTAGGTAGGTCCTGGTCCCTACGCAGAGTTCCAAATAAGTAACGTAAACGTGGGAGAGCCTGATCAACTGCGACACAAGAAGTTCAGCCCCCGCAAACTTAACTTTTGTTAAGAGTTTTTCGAGAATGAAATTGGATTAAACCCAGGGATGACGTATCCTGTTTGATTTCTTTTCCCCTTGCGCTCTGACGAGTTTTGTTTTTAGGCAGGATCTTGTTTCTGGCTCCTAGTTGCTTTAAAAAAAAAAGTTGGGAGTGTGTCTCGGGGTGTCTCGGGTGATGTGCTTAGCTTGATTGGCTAGGCTTGGCTCGGTCTGTTTGCGAGTCCTTTGTTCTTCCCACCACCCTCAGGTCAGTTGTGCAACATGCCCCTACGGTATAAGAAGGGAAAAAAAATAAAAAGGGGGGGAAAACTGAAATGCTGAGTAATGCCAGAGTTTTCTCAAATGGCTGATGCAAACCTGGAGAATTTGCATCATCATTCAGCTGGAGTAACTTGGTATGACAAGAGCTTAAATACAAGTCCACGCGGAAGCTGAGCTGGTTTCCAATGATAGGGCAGTACCAGCTCGCAGTGTGAAAGTGCAGGTGTTCCTGAGCCAGGCTCAGATCGCAGGAAGGGCTCACATACTCTTTGGGAGCTTGTTACCTGTGCGTAGGAGCAGCTGGAAAGATAAGAGCGGACAGAGGAAGAGACAAAGTAGTTGGCTACACAGAGAGGAAAAAAGCCTTGAGTTCCTGCTTAAAACTTTTCTGCCTGTGCTTGCCGTCAGTGTGCTGGTGGCACTGTAGCATGTCTAGGAAAGCTGCTGTGCCCACGGTCTCTAATGGAAGCTACTTGCAGGGGCAAGCTAATGGCAGGTTGTCCTCTCTGGACAGCGGACAGCCAGCCCAGGAGGGAAAAGTTGTGCTGAAGAAGAAAGTGACGCTTTTGAGAGGGATATCCATCATAATTGGCACTATCATTGGAGCTGGCATCTTCATCTCTCCCAAAGGCATCCTGAAGAACACAGGCAGCGTGGGCATGTCCTTGACTGTCTGGACAGCATGCGGTATCCTCTCGCTTTTTGGTAAGTCACTAAAAAGTTTCTAATTGGTCCAGAGGGGTGGCTGGTGGATTATCGTGATTATTTAGCTGATTTTACTATTGGATAGCAAGTCACAGTGCAGAGCTTGAGGACCAATGGGGCTACGCGAAGTTTATGCTGCGGGATGGGTTTTGTGAAGAGTGCAAAGATACACAACGCTTGTCCACCCTCAACCCTGGCACTCGGCTGGTGAAACTTGGAAGCGTAAATTGTTGTTTCTTATGGGTCCCTAAAGGAAGAGGAAAACCAAATGCCCTTTTTGTTCCATAGAATGTGCTGTATGTATAATATTTTTCTCCTGTCTGTAGGAGGTAGTTGATGGTTTGCTTGTAAGGTCCCTGGCAGCTGAGGATACAGGTCACACTGCTTGAACACCGCTGAAATGTTTAGACAGCTCGACTTAGTTCCCTAGAGGCTAAAGAAATTTTTGAGAGGAAAAATTCCCACTATATGTAAGCTGTATTGGCATGGAAGGGAGCAAAACAGTAACACTAATAAGCCCTCTTCCTGTCTCTTTACTTCATTGCTCACTCGTGATGTTGCTTTGAAGGGTTGAGCTACAAGAAACTGTGATGGAAGCAAATTTGTCATGGGAGTTTTATTGCTGCCCTGCTTATCATGAGAGTTTTTACTGGTTCTGTGTATTCTTGAAGAGTGTTAAATTCTGAAGAAGTCCAGTTTAGTTGTTCAGTACACAAAAACCCCATTCAGAGTGGAAAACCCCACCCTGGCCTCTGAAAGAGGGAAGGTTCAATGACCTATTTAATGAGTTAATCTCAAAAAAGCTGAAGAACTAATGTGAATATTGGCTTTATTTAAAACAGAAACGACTTGTTTACTGGCAGGAGGTAAAGAGGACAAACAAGGACTAACATGTGTCTGCTTTAAAGGTGGAACAGGTAAATGCCACCTTTTGTAAATTGGCTCAGAGTTTAAAAGAAACAGACTGTTTACAGGCTGAGCCCACCCAGGCCAAACAGACCGTGTGAGTGAGTTAGGATCTGTTTGGGTCAAATGTATTGGTACCATATGCAGCATAATCTGTTGTACAAACACAGAAGTCCTGCCTGTAATCAAAGTTCCCCTATCAAGAAAAACCTCAGAGTCTGAGAATCAATTTGTAAACCTGACAGAAGACCTTGGTCTTTTGATTTAGTCAACACAGAATTTGCTTAAGCACTGCATTTTTGGCTGTAACTGTAGTAGTAGTAGTAGTAATTTTCTGGCTGTGAAGTAAAGTCTGTACAGACAAAAAAAAAATCTATCTCTTTTTCATAATGGGCCTGTTGAAATTTGTTTTTGTTTTTGGTTTTTGTTTTGTTTTTTGTTTTTTTTTTCCCATGGATGTTTTTAATTCCCTGCATGACTAAATTGTAGTTCAATTACATGTTAAGGTCACTTAAGGTCTTGCTGAGGCTGTGTGTATAACAGGTATAAAAACACAATCTAATTTCATCCTGAACCTCCAAAGAAGGTGACAAATGAAAACCCAGCAGTACCTTTTTTTTTTTATTTTTATAATGTGGCTGTAAGAATTCCTTTAAGTACATTTCAGGTAAGCTGAAGAATAGCAGATGAAAGCTGCCACATTTTTGCAAAGCTCCAAACAAAGCCAATGAACAAGGGTGAAATTTGTCGTAATGTGGTTTAGCTTTGATGGGCTTGTACCTGTAATGTGGTTTTGACAACTCCAGTTTTTATCTAAAAAGTGTTGTGGCATAAAAGCATGCGAAGAACACAGCTGAAATGAGTTCACGTGTGTTGTTGATCTTAACTCTGTGTCATGCAGTGCTTACAAACTTTATTACTGTTTTCATGTGGCTTCTCATACTCTTCTGAAAATGCTACCTGTGTTTATCAGCTGTGCTACACTATTGATGTGGTTCACCCGTGGAGCTGAGAATCCCCTGGGCTGGTCGCTGAGTGGTGGGTCCTGAGCTTTCGCTGCATTCATTGTACACGAAAACACTCCACCAGTGTTGAAAAGCCAGAGCTAAGCTAGCACCTGAATTTTGCATATAGGATGTTAGGAGTACTGTTGAGGAAAAATCTTAATTTGCTGTTCCTGCTTCCAAATTTTTGCCAGTTGGTTGCTTTCACGTATGGCTGATGAGAGGTAATTACAGTTTTCAGGCTTTTCTTTAGAGGCTTCTCTAAGGCTGAAGGGACCTGAGCAGCCTTTGATAACAAGGAAATGTGTCAGAAAACTTCACTCAGTGATGCAGTCTGGCTGTCTGGGAAGTAGGGTAGCTGGTGTGACATCCTATTTTGTTGTCCCTCTTCGCAAGATGCAGATGAGTAACAATACTTGGTGATAGCAAATAGCTTGTCCAGTGGCTTTACACATAAATGTAACTGGATATATGTACAGTTTGGTTAACTGCATGTTTAGATGAATGATTTAAAACTTACAAAATTGATTGGACAAAAAATATATCTAAAGTAGGTGTGATAGCATGGTAGCTCTGTTGTTTAGCCTATAAATGTTTGGAAAGGGATTTCTGGTTACCTCTCGTGATACCATGGTTTAATTCTCACAGGTGCCCTCTGCTATGCTGAACTAGGAACATGCATTAAGAAATCTGGTGGTCACTACACCTATATCCTGGAGGCCTTTGGCCCATTACCTGCTTTTGTGAGAGTCTGGGTTGAACTACTCATTATTCGGTAAGTGTATCGTGACTTTTCTGTTTCTTTTCCAATGGCAATATGCTTTTCAGACATAAAGAAGAGTGTCCAGTACATGATGGGCAAAACAAATCAAACACATCTTGATCAACGAACTGTGTTCTTTTAGTATGGTTGCTTCAGAGAGTTTAAAAATGCTATTTTGTTCATCAGCATTGAAGCATTCAAGAAGACACATGTATCGAGGAAATAAAAGGATTCCAAGAACACTGCCTGCCACACAAATTCAACTACTTGCTTAAATTTTGCTAAGCTTACTGAATCCATTAATGTCACTAATAACGCTAATACCCATGCCTAGAAATAGTACAGTGGAAGAGGGAAGTCACCTTTACATTTTCTCAGTCTTGGCCTGGGCTTTTAGAGCAGTTGCTGTTGTCTGTGTACAGACGAATAACTCCTGGTGCAGATATTGCCCGGTAGTGCTCAGAGTTAGGAACACCATGTATGCTTTATTGTTTGCTTTTGTGGAGGGTTGGTGAACTTAACTTACTATGAAAAGCACTAACTGACCAAATAAAGCAACATTAAGTCTTCATATATCTAAAATGTCCAAAGTATTGTTTTGGTGTGTAAGCCTTTGACATGCAACCTTTGACATTGTATAGATGAATTACAATATAAAGATGGCAGATAATATCAAATAAACTTTCATAACGTAAATGGATCTTTGTATCAAACTGACATGTGGCTCTTTGAATTTTTATTTTTACCATATTGCTGAGGTTGGAGAGCTCGATACATGTAGAACAGGGCAACTCACTTATGCATAATAACTTTGGGAATGCTCCATCCCCCCCTCAGGCTGGTTAGCACTCCTTTTCCCTCTCTTCCGCAATCAGCAGATTAGTCACAAAAGCACAAGCGTCATTTCAGATCACAACTATGTTTACATAACATTGACAAGTTCTAACATAGACTCTTGAGTTTAAAAATGCTGACAGTGCTGAGTCACTATGAATACATAAATCCGTGTGTTGTTTCCAGAGGAAATAATTTTGTATGTCAGATGGTCCCTCACATCCTCCCCACCCACATGTAACCCTTGAATTAACTGCATAATTTCCACCAAACGTGGTGAAAGGGCAGATGTCTCAACTATCTTAATTTTTTGCCAAAAAGAAAAATTAGGCAGAGGAACGAGACCTATGTTTTCACAGTGCTGTGAACAGCTACATCATTTCACATCACAGAGTCAGCAAAAGAGAGCGGCGTTACAAATCCCCCTCTTAACCTGCACCTCATTAGGCAGAGGGACCCTATTAACCTAGGTGCAAACACCCAGAAGAAACTAGGCTTCATAAATTCCTCTCCTCACAAAATAATATTTTTTTACACATATGGCAGTGTCTCAGGAATGTCGTGAAAATGCTCTTAGTCATCATGATCTGCCCCACACCCAGAAAATAATAGCCTTGCATGGGAACGAACATCAGTGGACTCTTTAATCACCCAGAGAAGCAGAAAGGAAGGCGTACATGTTATAACTTGTGATGATCAGAGCAATGTTGCTGAAACTCTCTGTGTAGAGTTTTATATCTGACTCCTGCATCAGGAAACTAATTGGCTACTGCTATCAAAGAAGTTGAGGCCTGATATGTGTCTGTATTTGCTTTCAGCAGAGAAGTTGCACAGACACTTCTCAGCTAAGATGTTTTTCCTCTGAAAGATTGCAGGATTATCACATTCACAGGCTGGTGAAGCAGTTGCAACCAAAATAAACATTTCCTGCTTTCATATATCTCTTCAGCCACTAGTTTACAGTGTAGGACACACTTAAACTCTGCCCACATACTGATCAAACCATGCTTCTTAGTTATGCCTTAACACTGTGCTGCTCCTCATTCAGTGGAAGCGTGAACTTTTTTCTCATCACGAGTCAGGTTGTGAATATTTTACGTATATATACATACCTTTAAAAAAAACCCAAACAACTTGTTTTCAAACAAGATGATGACTGTGTGACTGCATTGTCTGCAGTGCTTCACTGTGGTGGTTACTAATCACAGGCTGGGTGAAAGTGTGCTGCCAGGTGCCTGACTCAGGTGTGGTATGTGTTGGGGCACTGACTTGCCTTCAGTGAAAGCTGCACATGTGCTTTTTATCTGCTCCTGAACACACACCTATTGAGGGCTGCCAACTTGCCTGCAGGATTGCAGTCAGAAGGAAAAGCATGGAATCATTGAGGTTGGAAAAGACCTCTGAAAACATTGAGTTCAACCATTAACTCAGCACTGCTGAATCCACCACTTAGCTGTGTCCCTAAACACCCCATCTACATGTTTTTTGAACGCTGTTCCATTCTTTAAGCTTCCACCTCCACTGATAACTGCACTGCCAGCAACATCTCCTCCCAGATATGGGAATGCCAGAGACACAGATATTTCTTAGAGGTATAATATAGGAGCTATGATTTTAGAAACAGAGTGGTGCTACCGCTTCTTTAAAAAGGCTTTTCCTTAAAATGGTGGGGGAAAGTCCAGGTTCTGGGAAAAGGAGCTGAGACTGAGGAAAAAAGTCTGGGACATCTTCAAAGATCTGATCTTTCATCTGATCTGGGGCACTTCAAACTACTTTTGGCAGGCTGAAGTATTTAAAAACTAAAAGCCTGGTGGGTTTTTTTATGTGAATTAGAAATACTGCACTGAGGTAAAGTCAGTAAATGTCTGAA
Organism: Myrmophylax atrothorax; assembly: GCA_026770055.1. Lineage (NCBI taxonomy): Eukaryota > Metazoa > Chordata > Aves > Passeriformes > Thamnophilidae > Myrmophylax > Myrmophylax atrothorax. The sequence continues at coordinate 9,245,989 of JAOXXN010000471.1, read as the reverse complement.
AATCCAGGCAAAATTTGCAAAGCCATTTGCTGGCCAGGGAGAGAAACATCCTTGTACATGGGGCATGCACATGCAGCAGCCGTTGCTTGTCCATGCAGAAACTTTCCAAGGAAGATACTTATGTTCTTTGCTGCTCTGCAGCTTGGTCCAGCGCAGTGTGTGACTTCTGGGTTGAGTCATAACACCAAGAAAGTGGGTTTTGTTTCCAGGATGAAGCTCTCTTGTGGAAAATTCCTTTATTGTTCGATGGAGAATAACAACTTCTCTGTAGAATTTTTACCCTGTTCCATAGCATTTCTATAAAAATTCTGTGAAGTTAGGTGTTTATTAAATACTGTTTATTTTTTCACAAGAAGTTTGCATGGACTCTGGTTTAACTCAGAAATCCTTGGAGACAGAATCATGTGACCTTTTGTCCTTACAGTCTGTGAGGTGTGTGATGCCACCAGCTGTCCTTAGAAGGGTGAAAGTGTCCTCCCAAGTGGAACGTGAACAGACCACTGGAACTGTAATATGCAGACAGTGTCTGATTCAAGGCTAATTTGCTATTAATGTGTGTCACTGCTAAGGCTTCTGGCAAACAATTAGGTTGTCTCAAAGAGAAAGGCTGTATGAATATTATGAGCAGTTCAAATTTGTAAATGCAACAACTGCTTGCCTTTCTTTACATTTCTTGATTTTATGGTGGGTCCATTCTGTGCTCCATGGATTTTTGCTCTTACTTGTAGTGCTAGGAATTTGTTAGTGAATAAAAGAAACAAATTTTAGGTTATCCCATTTTAATAATTTTTTGCATTGCCTCAGAATTTAACAGACTTGAGTATGTTTTGGATATTTAGTAAATCAGAATTCTCAGCTTGACTGAAATTAACTTGCTTGTGTTTCTTAGGGGTGAGATATACCTGACCACTAAAATTCATTGACTTTTATTCAAGGTTTTGTCCATATAATCCAATCCAATCCATTCAAGATGTTCACTTCAAGTGAGTGAATGAAGACTTCTATTGATACTTTTCCATTCTGATTATGGGTGCTTTGCAACATGGATGTAAGAAGTGATAAGAAGTGTTCCTGTCAGGATCAGAACCGCTGAGTAATGCTACATTCAGAAACCATGGTACATGTCAGCATAGTTACCAGCAGGCACTAATACCGATGTTCACAGTTCTGTGATAGTGAAGCTACAGCAGGATCCCATAAGAGTAATATCTACATATTATTGCAGATAAATTTTGTGACTTTGTTGTTTTTACTCTAGCCCTGCTGCCACAGCAGTGATATCATTGGCATTTGGACGGTACATTTTGGAACCTTTCTTTATGCAGTGTGAAATCCCAGAACTTGCGATTAAACTTATTACAGCTGTTGGCATCAGTAAGTATCATATTTTAGATTTCAAGGATGGGTAAAGATTATATAAATTTAAAAAAAATGAAGTAATTGCTCACTGAACAGGTAGTTGTTTGATGTGAATCTTTAATGACTGGGCATCCAGTGCCAAGGGCATCCACATGACATGTTGCCTGGGTATGTGTGTTTGTGAACAAATGCATTAGTAAAAAGAACAGCAGACTTTATTAATAGCAGGAAAAATCTATTGCCAAGGTTGATTCTGTTGCCACTGGAATTAATGCATGAAGTCTTATTACTTTTGTGGAAGCAATTTCAGGCCGTAAAAGATGGTGAGCTAGTGCCAGAGATATGGAAGAATGATTACCTGCTTTTAAGTGCTTTGCTCTACCTCTGTTTTAGGAGGCAATTGAGTGCCAAGTATGATGCCATGAAGAAACGTAGTTCTCTTGAGCGCAGACAGGTGACATGAGATCATCTTCCCTAGTCCCACTCTTTCTGTCATGGCAATAATCCTTATTGAGGCACTTGTGATTCAGGAAGAAGGAACTCAGCTGTGGGAACAGAGTATCCATGCTTGGTGCATGGTTATTACCAGCAACTCATCCTACACAAGGGTTACAGAAGGCTAATATTTGCAATAGAAAGAGGGAGGCTACCCTGAGTACAGGAGCTTTACAGTGTACATGGGCTGGTGTGGAGGGTGCATGGAATGGGAAGGCACAAAGAGTGATGGGAATGGGACTCTGGAGTCTGCATCTTAGAGGCTTGTTTCCAGTTCTGTGTCGTTGCTGGTGAGGATTCTCCTTGTGGGCACATGCTGGCATTCAGCTGTGCTGGGAGGGGAGTGCGGAGTAGACCTGAGTAATTAGTAACAGATTGTTCCTTTCAATTTGCTCAGTGCACATATCAGAAACAAAAGGACTGGAAAAAGGAATTAAGACATGCAAAATGATCAAAGGCCCACAGGAGACCCCTTCAGTTTTGCACAATAATAGGTTCAGATGACTTTTTCTTTCTTTGGAGTAAGGAGTTCAATTGACATTGAAATTTCCAGTCTCCAGGTTACTATGGCGTTTTTTAGGACCTCTCGTGATCAGATTTCCCTTCTGCTGGGAGTATTAAAAAAGCAGTATGTGACTGCATTTCTTTCTAACTTAATTATGCACAAACTGTAGGTTTCATAGGAATAATTGAATTAAGGACTTGAATTTTGAGGTCAGTGACTTCTTATAGCTACATCTGTCTAAAACATTTCGGTGTAAGATAGGAGTAAAACAGATGTTCAGTAACAGTCAAGGTCACTGACACAGAAGGAATGTTAAGTGAGGACTCCATCAAAGCATTTTGTTAAGTGCATGTGATTCAAGCACAATAGGTGAACAATTTGAAATATGTTTTTATTGCTTTTAATTTAAGTGAAAATCTGTGTGATAAGCCAGGACTTGATGAAATAATTAAACAAAGAAGTAGCATTGCAGGGGAGGTGGAGTTAGGCTTAAATAATAACAGCCTAAAGGGAGAGAGGAGGTCACAGCAGTCTGCTCCTGTACAGAGTGGGTCTGTACAGGATTCTTTTAAAGGGATTCTTTTAGAAAGCTTGTAACGGTGAATGGCACAAAGTCAAGGAAAACAGTGACATGTCAAACTGAGGTTTTATCTTTATTATTTGCATTATGCTCTACAGTGGAATTTCATTTGTAGGAGTCTTAGAACCTCTGCCGCGCTTAATCTCAGGGATCCCAGAGCATCCGACTGTTATCCTTGTATGGTAAGAGTCAGCTGCTGTGGTGGTAATTGTTATGAATGTTTGGTATTGTGCATGTAGGCAGAGTGATAGGTAAGATTAAGGTGGTGAGCTGAACAGGCACTTCGGAGCCCTGATGATCTTATAATCCAATTTAATGAAGCCAAAAGTACTGTTTGCTTCCACTGCAAATTTTACGTTAATCAGAAAGTGAAATGACATGTCTTTTGTCTTCTTATCCATGCCTGGTCCCTTCTCCCTCCTTTCCTGATGAGAGAGCACTCGTTGTGTATCTGTCTTTATTGCATGGGGGAAAGGCAGTGAGAAACACCATTAAATTCTGTCCTTGGGTGAGACTTTGTTCTGTTTTACCTTGTCATTTCTCATTATACTAGAAAGGGCAGGGAGAGATTTTGAAAAATCTTCAGGTGATCCCCTGATCCCAAACACAATCAGTGTTATCTAAACAATTTCTTACAAATGTTTGTCTAAACTGGTCTTAAAATCTGCAATGTGGGAGTTTTTAAAGCCTCATGTATTATTGCAGCCCAGTTTTTTCGATCCTTATCACAAGACAGCTTTTCTCTTTCCTTTTCCCACCCCCCACCTAAACCTTCTTTTATGCATTTTAAGCCTATTATTAAAAGGTTGCCTGAGGTGGATGTGCTAGGATTATGTTGGGGAGTGGCAAATACTATTGCTCCTCTAACAGCTGCAAAAAAATATTTCTTGTAGAGCAGGTACAGCCCATTCTGCTCCCCAGCATTCCCCTCTGTGCCTTTGCAGTGAAAAAGGAATGATGTAGGGAAGATGTAGATCAGATGAGAGTTAAAATGGAGCTACTGGAGATGATGACCTTTAAAAAATCCCTTGTTCATGCTTTATTATTTATAGAAAAAAAGCATATTCTGGGCACAAAACTCCCCTCAAAACCATACATGTTCAGAGCAATCTTGAACAATCTGTAGAAGCAAATTTTCTGTTCTGCAATATGCTGCTTTCATTTTTTACTTGTCATTATTATGATTTAAAAAAAAACAACAAAAAACCCTCAAACCCCCAAACAAACAACTAATCAACCAAAATGTCAAAACCTTTCAATGTCTCGGTAGAGAGAAGGGTGCTTGTGTGGAGTCTTTTTTCAGATGCCACAGCTCTCTGGACCTCTGAAGCAAAACCTGTGTGTTCTTTTCAAACTTCAAAATCACTTAGATTCAATTGGTGTTTCTTAATCAAGTCTTCACAATGAGAAAAACTTAGGCAAGTATTGGATATGCATAGCTCGATCTATCGGTCTACCATAAACTTTTTCAAAATTCATTGAATTTTAACTGTACCTGAAAGAAGAAAAGACATCTTAAAGATTTTTATGTCATACATTTCACAGACTCATAGAATGGTTTAGGTTGGAAGGGATGTTAGAGGTCATCCTGTCCTGGGCAGGGACACCTTCCGCTAGACCAGGTTGCTCAAAGTGCCATCCAATGTGACCTTGAACACTTCCAGAGACAGGATGTCTAATTACTACAATTCTAATGAAAATAAATGGCCAGGTAGAGGAGAGAGAAGTGGGATGTGCCTCAGCACAGGGAAGGACACCTGAAGAAAATACAAGCAGAAGACCAGCCCTTCTAACTGCTCAGCTTTGCTCGATTAGGACAAAACAGCCCTGGGACACAGAGCAAAAGGAATGCTGTCCACCTTTGTTCTCATGCTCAATATACTAATTTTTAGGAGAAGGAGTTTAAAATTCATTTTTCTCTTTACGTGAA